>CM069312.1:25190000-25762500 GCA_035609425.1 Epinephelus awoara
TGTATTTGCTCCCTAGCAGAAACCATCATTCTTCAAGCAAAGAGAAGACGTAAAAATGTATCACACTGCAGCTCCTCAGCAGCGTCGACTCTCCATGTAGCATCGATGGTGTTTTAAATCTGGACATTGATATCATAGTGTCCTTGTTCAGGGCCTTCCAGTCCGTGTTATTGTCCATATTTAAGGGTCTGAATTTCTTCAGAATGTTGGGGTCCCTGAACAACCAACGACCCTCACAGTGGTCTTCCCCCAGTATCGTCCTAGGAGGAAAGAAAAGAAAACACCAACTAGTATCTTTGCAAAGACAATCGATGCAAATTAATGAAAACATCAAATGCAGAAAAAATAGTAAATTGTAAACTTTAAATGGTAACTATTTGGCCTACTATTTTACTACTGTCCGTCTGTCTGTCTTTCTATCTGTCTGTATTTCTATCTGTCTGTCTGAATAAAGGTCTGTCTGTCTGTCTGTCTGTCTGTGTGAATAAAGTTCTGCCTGTCTGACTGCCTGTGTGAACAGAGGTCTGTCTGTCTGAATGAACGTATGCCTGTCTGTCTGTTTGTCTGAATAAAGGTCTGTCTGTCTGTCTGTCTGTCTGTGTGAATAACG
Organism: Epinephelus awoara; assembly: GCA_035609425.1. Lineage (NCBI taxonomy): Eukaryota > Metazoa > Chordata > Actinopteri > Perciformes > Serranidae > Epinephelus > Epinephelus awoara. The sequence continues at coordinate 25,190,611 of CM069312.1, forward strand.
GTCTACCTGTCTGTCTGTCCGTCAGTCTGAATAAAGTTCTGCCTGTCTGTCTGCCTGTGTGAATGAAGGTCTGTCTGTCTGAATGAACGTATGCCAGCCTGTCTCTCTGTCTGTCTGTCTGTCTGTCTGTCCAATGAAGGTATGTCTGTGTCTGAATGTCTGTCTGAATAAAGGTCTGTTTGTAAGTGTGTGTGTGTGTGTGTGTGTATGTGTGTGTGTGTGTGTGTGTGTGTGTGTGTGTGTGTGTCTGTCTGTCTGTCTGTCTGTAAGGTGTGCACAGCTTCTTTGTGCGTGCGTGTGAGGAGCATCACTAACCGACTAGCACAGAAGAAGCAGACACATTTTGAGTGCTGAGGGTGCTTCAGTGGTCCGCTGTGGTGTTGGATTTTCCTGGTATGCCTGATGCCCACTCTCAGCCACCCCAGGAGTGCCAAAACCTCAGGGGGTCGTGTCCTATAAAACAGAAACACAACTTATGAATACTTTTGAACTCAAGTATACATGGAATAATATGTAAACAGGCTCCTATGATACAAAAAAACAACAACACATGTAAAGTTACATTTATCTTAACACCTCTTTATGTCACTATGGTACTTCACTAGTCTTAGTGAGGGGATTTCTTACTCAGCACACTGAATGAAATGCGCCCATCAATCTCCATCTGGTCCTGTGGTCATCCATCCTTCTCATCTGGTCCTGGAGTCATCCATCCTTCTCATCTGGTCCTGGAGTCATCCATCCTTCTCATCTGGTCCTGGAGTCATCCATCCTTCTCATCTGGTTCTGTGGTCATCCATCCTTCTCATCTGGTCCTATCTTGATCTTCCACGGTGTCACTTCTTGTGTGTGGGGAGTCTGCTAAACCTATCAATACCTAAGTAAAAGAGACTTGGAGACTTTTTTTATGATAGTAATCAATGCATGAAACCTGACAATGCAACAGAGTGAGCAACATAAACAAGCTGATATTATCATACTGGTCAGTATGGTTAATACTTGAAGGAGACTTGTGTTAATGTTGTCTGTACTAACTAATCTTTGTCCATTATGGCCACCTATACTTTATGAAGAAAAATAGATAACAGCATAGCATGCTGTTACCTTACCACTGGTGCATGAATCAAGCATCTTCAGCTCTGATGAAAAAGTCAAATGTAAATAAAGAAGCCCTGGTGCAAGACACTACCAAGGGCTGTGTTAGCTTCACCAGACGCAGAGGTTTCCCAATCACTGGTGCATGCACCCAGCATCTTCCAAGTATGAAAATATAAAATGTAAAGGAAGAAGCCCTGGTGCAAGACACTTCCAAGGGCTGTGTTAGTCTCGTCAGACGCAGAGGTTTCTCCATCACTGGTGCATGCATCCAGCATCTTCAAGTATTATGAAAATGTAAAATGTAAAGAAAGATGCCCTGGTGCAAGACACTACCAAGGGCTGTGTTAGCTTCACCAGACGCAGAGGTTTCGCCATCACTGGTGCATGCATCCAGCACCTTCAAGTATGAAAATATAAAATGTAAAGGAAGAAGCCCTGGTGCAAGACACTACCAAGGGCTGTGTTCGCCTCGTCAGACGCAGATGTTTCTCCATCACTAGTGCATGCATCCAGCATCTTCAAGTATTATGAATATGTAAAATGTAACGAAAGATGCCCTGGTGCAAGACACTACCAAGGGCTGTGTTAGCTTCACCAGATGCAGAGGTTTCGCCATCACTGGTGCATGCACCCAGCATCTTTAAGTATGAAAATATAAAATGTAAAGGAAGAAGCCCTGGTGCAAGACACTACCAAGGGCTGTGTTAGCCTCGTCAGATGCAGATGTTTCTCTATCACTGGTGCATGCATCCAGCACCTTCAAGTATGAAAATATAAAATGTAAAGGAAGAAGCCCTGGTGCAAGACACTACCAAGGGCTGTGTTAGCCTCGTCAGATGCAGATGTTTCTCTATCACTGGTGCATGCATCCAGCACCTTCAAGTATGAAAATATAAAATGTAAAGGAAGAAGCCCTGGTGCAAGACACTACCAAGGGCTGTGTTAGCCTCGTCAGATGCAGATGTTTCTCTATCACTGGTGCATGCATCCAGCATTTTCAAGTATGAAAATATAAAATGTAAATAAAGATGCCCTGGTGCAAGACACTACCAAGGGCTGTGTTAGCTTCACCAGACGCAGAGGTTTCCCCATCACTGGTGCATGCACCCAGCATCTTCCAAGTATGAAAATATAAAATGTAAAGGAAGATGCCCTGGTGCAAGACACTACCAAGGGCTGTGTTCGCCTCGTCAGACGCAGATGTTTCTCCATCACTGGTGCATGCATCCAGCATCTTCAAGTATTATGAAAATGTAAAATGCAAAGAAAGACACCTGGTGCAAAACGCTACCAAGGGCTGTGTTAGCTTCACCAGACGCAGAGGTTTCGCCATCACTGGTGCATGCATCCAGCATCTCCAAGTATTATGAATATGTAAAATGTAAAGAAAGATGCCCTGGTGCAAGACACTTCCAAGGGCTGTGTTAGCCTCGTCAGATGCAGATGTTTCTCCATCACTGGTGCATGCATCCAGCATCTTCAAGTATTATGAAAATGTAAAATGCAAAGAAAGACGCCTGGTGCAAAACGCTACCAAGGGCTGTGTTAGCTTCACCAGACGCAGAGGTTTCGCCATCACTGGTGCATGCATCCAGCACCTTCAAGTATCATGAAAATGTAAAATGTAAAGGAAGAAGCCCTGGTGCAAGACACTACCAAGGGCTGTGTTCGCCTCGTCAGATGCAGATGTTTCTCCATCACTGGTGCATGCATCCAGCATCTTCAAGTATCATGAAAATGTAAAATGTAAAGGAAGAAGCCCTGGTGCAAGACACTACCAAGGGCTGTGGTAGCCTTGCCAGACGCAAAGGCTGCCTGGGGATTGATGAGTCCTGCCAGACACAAAGACCACAAACAGGGGCGTCAGTCTTCATCTGAGTCGCTGAGGTCGAGCCACCATTGGTCAACAGTGGAGGAGCTGAGGCTTGAAGTGGAGGCTCTTCGTTCTTCAGGGTGGCACTCACGAGTCTTCCTCTGCCGCTTCGCACATACCTGACCTGTGTTGTCCTCTGCCCTGCTTCTCTTGGTGGAGTTGAGGCCTGAAGTTGAGGGTCTTGGGTCTTCAGGGCTGTCCACACAAGTCCTCCTCTGCCTCTTCACCCTTACCTGCAGTGTGTTTTCCTCTGCCCTGCTTCTCTTGGTGGAGTTGAGGCCTGAAGTCGAGGGTCTTGGGTCTTCATGGCTGTCCACACAAGTCGATGTGGAAGAGCTGAGACTGGATGCTGGGGGAGCAGACCAAGGAGAGACAGGGACGAGACCATCAGGATCCTCTTCGTCCTCTTCATCCTCGCTGGTGGACGCGTAGCAAGAATCTTCACTCTCCAGGTCAAGCCAGAAATCTTCATCCTCAGACCAGAAACCTTCATCCTCAGAGTCCTGGAAATCGTCACTTACCTCAGACGTACCGTTACTTACCTCAGACTTACCGTCATCCAAGGGGCCAAGGTTGACCTCACTTACCTCTTCCTCCTCGAGGATCCTGGAGACCGAGGGGACGACGGCATCCTCCACGAAAGGCGTAGCACCTCCTGAGGGGGAAAAATTCAAATTATAAGCATTTGTCATAATGTCTCTAATTAAAGGAGCAATAAGCGAAATTCATCATTTCTAGATTGAAGGAATTGAAGAACTGCTATGTGAAGAACTAGAGGTGTAATTTCATCTGGAGTATAGCATGACCTCACACACCTTCTCTCTGAGTTGATCTCCAGCCTTGCGAGCCAGGCGGGCAGCCTGGCGGGCTCTAGCCGACTCGACTAGAGCCATTGCCGTATCCCGGCAAGTGCTAACACCGGGAGCTAACGTTCCTACTCTTCTCCGTCAGTGAGAGCAATGTTTTAGCCTGGCGGGCTGCTCAAGCATTAACCCATCCCGGTGTTTCCTCCGCAGCCTCCACTTCACACAGCTTCACTCAGCTGCCCGAGAAACCCACTGCTTCTTTCCACTTTAACCTGAAGCGATGTTTTAGCCTAGCGGGCACCCGCGAGCTGCCCGCTCGGCTAAAACATTGCTCTCACTCACGGAGAAGAGGAGGAACATTAGCGTTAGCTCCCGGTGTTAGCACTAGCCGGGATCCCGCAGATGGCTCTAGCCAAAGCGCAATGAAGTTAGTTTTTAGCTGGATATTCGACAGACATTCACTCTGGGGGAAACTCCGCTGGACCACCCAGTCGGCCATTTTAAGCGCACCCGTATTGCAGACTTTACAGTAAATGCATGGAGACAGATGACGGCTACAGCGTGTACCGACTTCCTGATTTCAAAATAAAAATCTGGGATATTTAAAGCAGAGATACTGGCTGCATCCAAAAGGCCCACTGGCATAATGTTACTGCACACTACTACTACGTACTACCACTTGATACTACTCCTACCTACTAAACAAGTTGGGTCCATTGGGCAGAGCAGAGGTACTGCACCAAAATCTGAACGCACCTGTGACTATTGAAATTGTCCAAAAATGAAGCTGGCCACTCTTTACCCACCAGCAACATGTCTGCAAGCTCTCTCATGCTTCTCAACATGCAAAATGCGAGGCGTAGGCGAGCCAGAGCTCACAGATGCCTCCTTTTGCACATAATAATTAATTCACTGCCACAGTAAGCAATGACATGACATGCCACACTCAAAAACTTAAACTTTGCACTTTGAAGATCCTTTATATTGTTTTTGAAATAATCCAACCTGTTATGGTGATGACAACCATCATCACTTCTCATAAGTGTCACAACGCTGACATCATGTGTCAATCAAGTGATTAGTTCATTGAATATCAATATGTAGATACAGTACAGCCTTTCCACCAGCACATTCTGTCATGTGTGTAGGCTGAGTCACTTTGAACACCTGTCACCTCACACAGTACAATAAAACTGCTCTGCCATGATGTAGGCTACTGTCATTATGCCAAACTTAATCATCATTTGTTTTAACAATACCAGTATTTATTATTATCATTACTTATTTTATTATTGTTGTTTGTTGTTGTCTTTTGAATGTCAAACGAATGTAAATGTCCAATATCAAACTAACTTAATACCAGTATAAAACAGACCCCTTTGTTCATAATCATATCAGCAGAAATACATTTTTGACCAATGAAAACTCTGTGTGTTGATAATTGCATATTTGTGCAACTCTTTAGATCATCGCACATAATGCACATAACAAAGGAGGCGTACAGAGATATACATATATATATATATATATATATATATATATATATATATATATAGCCGAACAAATTTAAAATGTAAAAACAAGAGGTGTATCTCATGCAGCCAGTAGAGTACTATGATCCCACACTGATGTTGAGTCAATTGATCATATTTCCTGGAAGCTATTGAGCTAAAATGCTAATATTAATATATAAAAATTAATGAAACGCAAATGTGTGTCGAATATCCAACTTAAAACTAAAACTAACTTAACCCTGGTTCTTGAGGAGCCGGCTGCCACCAGCTACTGGAGTAACTTACAGCTATGGAGCGTTTCTACCAGCTCCTCTAGTCACTGAGCCTCGCCTCCATCTCAGCAAATATATTACATTTATTACAGGTACCATCATCATTGAGGCAGGCAGGGGAAAAGCTAAACACAGCAGAGACTGAGACATCGCTAACTGCTAGATGAGGCGAGTGTGAGGGGTGGAGAGCAGAGATAGAGGGAGGAGAAGCTCATCACACGCTTTGTTTTGGTCTGCAGGCAGCGCACAACAGCAAACCTAGCAGTCAAACGATTTCGCTTTTTGCCCCTTTAAATATTTTGAATTAGCAATAATCAAAATTTAATAAAGAAAACACAGGTGCAGTATCATTACATTTTGAAATTAAAAGGACCAGATGTTTGCACATGAACTCCAGACACAAAGGCAGGCTTTAACAATTAAATCAAAAACTCAGAAACGTCCCCTGGTTTGATTACACCTGTGCGTCATGCATCGTCTCCATAGTGACAACTTGATAACATTAACATGTCAAATTCGGCCCAGTCGCCATCTTTGTTTTTCCATCAATTCAGTCACAAATTGTCACATTTGGAGGACGTGACCCCTCAAACATGTGAAAAACATAAAAGTGATTTCAAATCACTGCATTAATCGTTAATATACTCCACACATGTTCCGGTATATTTAACATATTCTGCCCAAAGACTAATTTACATGAGAAATCGTGAATTGGCGTGTTTCTCACCAAATTTTTCCAACAGGCCTAATAACATGGTGTGAACTGTCCACCTTCACGTTCAAAAATGAATTAGGTTCATAGGATAACACCGTAACACCATTAATTATGCCGATCTCTACACTGAACTGGGTTTTAACAGTTTAAGAGGTCAACAATCAACAAGTAAAATGCTGCAAAAGGACTCCCGCACACTGTCCAACTTGCAATAAATCATTTATTTGCGACGTTTCGGTACTAAGTTAGGCCTTCATCAGGCAACCGTTTGAAATGTTGCAAATAAATGATTTATTGCTAGTTGGACAGTGTGTGGGAGTCCTTTTGCTACTTTCTGGTCTTTTCTCTCCAACGCAGAAGCGAAGCGCAATGAAGTTAGTTTTTAGCTGGATATTCGACAGACATTCACTCTGGGGGAAACTCCGCTGGACCACCCAGTCGGCCATTTTAAGCGCACCCGTATTGCAGACTTTACAGTAAATGCATGGAGACAGATGACGGCTACAGCGTGTACCGACTTCCTGATTTCAAAATAAAAATCTGGGATATTCAAAACAGAGATACTGGCTGCATCCAAAAGGCCCACTGGCATAATGTTACTGCACACTACTACTACGTACTACCACTTGATACTACTCCTACCTACTAAACAAGTTGGGTCCATTGGGCAGAGCAGAGGTACTGCATCAAAATCTGAACGCACCTGTGACTATTGAAATTGTCCAAAAATGAAGCTGGCCACTCTTTACCCACCAGCAACATGTCTGCAAGCTCTCTCATGCTTCTCAACATGCAAAATGCGAGGCGTAGGCGAGCCAGAGCTCACAGATGCCTCCTTTTGCACATAATAATTAATTCACTGCCACAGTAAGCAATGACATGACATGCCACACTCAAAAACTTAAACTTTGCACTTTGAAGATCCTTTATATTGTTTTTGAAATAATCCAACCTGTTATGGTGATGACAACCATCATCACTTCTCACAAGTGTCACAACGCTGACATCATGTGTCAATCAAGTGATTAGTTCATTGAATATCAATATGTAGATACAGTACAGCATTTCCACCAGCACATTCTGGCATGTGTGTAGGCTGAGTCACTTTGAACACCTGTCACCTCACACAGTACAATAAAACTGCTCTGCCATGATGTACTTTCATTATGCCAAACTTAATCATCATTTGTTTTAACAATACCAGTATGTATTATTATCATTACTTATTTTATTATTGTTGTTTGTTGTTGTCTTTTGAATGTCAAACGAATGTAAATGTCCAATATCAAACTAACTTAATACCAGCATAAAACAGACCGCTTTGTTCATAATCATATCAGCAGAAATACATTTTTGACCAATGAAAACTCTGTGTGTTGATAATTGTATATTTGTGCAACTCTTTAGATCATTGCACATAATGCACATAACGAAGGAGGCGTACAGAGATATACATATATATATATATATATATATATACATATAGCCGAACAAATTTAAAATGTAAAAACAAGAGGTGTATCTCATGCAGCCAGTAGAGTACTATGATCCCACACTGATGTTGAGTCAATTGATCATATTTCCTGGAAGCTATTGAGCTAAAATGATAATATTAATATATAAAAATTAATGAAACGCGAATGTGTGTCGAATATCCAACTTAAAACTAAAACTAACTTAACCCCAGTTCTTGAGGAGCCGGCTGCCACCAGCTACTGGAGTAACTTACAGCTATGGAGCGTTTCTACCAGCTCCTCTAGTCACTGAGCCTCGCCTCCATCTCAGCAAATATATTACATTTATTACAGGTACCATCATCATTGAGGCAGGCAGGGGAAAAGCTAAACACAGCAGAGACTGAGACATCGCTAACTGCTAGATGAGGCGAGTGTGAGGGGTGGAGAGCAGAGATAGAGGGAGGAGAAGCTCATCACACGCTTTGTTTTGGTCTGCAGGCAGCGCACAACAGCAAACCTAGCAGTCAAACGATTTCGCTTTTTGCCCCTTTAAATATTTTGAATTAGCAATAATCAAAATTTAATAAAGAAAACACAGGTGCAGTATCATTACATTTTGAAATTAAAAGGACCAGATGTTTGCACATGAACTCCAGACACAAAGGCAGGCTTTAACAATTAAATCAAAAACTCAGAAACGTCCCCTGGTTTGATTACACCTGTGCGTCATGCGTCGTCTCCATGGTGACAACTTGATAACATGAGTGATAACATGTCATATCCGGCCCAGTCGCCATCTTTGTTTTTCGGTAAATTCACTCACAAATTGTCACATTTGGAGGACGTGACCCCTCAAACATGTGAAAAACATAAAAGTGATTTCAAATCACTGCATTAATCGTTAATATACTCCACACATGTTCCGGTATATTTAACATATTCTGCCCAAAGACTAATTTACATGAGAAATCGTGAATTGGCGTGTTTCTCACCAAATTTTTCCAACAGGCCTAATAACATGGTGTCAACTGTCCACCTTCACGTTCAAAAATTAATTAGGTTCATAGGATAACACCGTAACACCATTAATTATGCCGATCTCTACACTGAACTGGGTTTTAACAGTTTAAGAGGTCAACAATCAACAAGTAAAATGCTAAAATAAATGTGAAAGTTGTCTTACCTGCGCAGCTGATGTCCAGTCCACACAGGAGCTCCTCCAGGGTCCGGGGTCCTCCGGCGACCATCGTCAGGATCTTCGGTTTCCCACAAAATGTAGAAATCCAGTAGTTTTTAAAAAAACTTTTCTCAAACAGGTAAAAGTTTGTTCAAACTTTTGTTGGACAGTTCAAAAGTTTTAACAAACTTTTCTCGAACAATCCAAAAGTTTTCACAAACTTTTCTGGAACAATATGTGCTTTCTGCTTCAAGGTTTTCCACAGGTCGGCTCTAGTCCAAATCCAAGTGCAAAGTGAGAGATCAGACTGATGTGAAGGCTTTATATAGTCTACCTCGGCAGCGCATCGTTCTGTTTCCATGACATTTCATGACGCGCGCGCGTGCGTGTCATGAAGACAGAGAGAGATAGACGATTTAAATTAAAACAAAATATATTTGTTATAATTATTTTATTTAAGTGCTACTTGTCTTTTTTTCCACTGATTTTTTTTATTAGCATTTCTCTGTCTTTCATTACAGCTGCTAGCTCTGTGTAATTACTGCTAGGCTACATAAATGACAGCAAACTATGTTTCTATGTTTCATGACAAATGAAGATGACGAATATTTGGAAAGCACTTTCTCATGTGTCGCCACTTCCCCTTTGAAGGAGTTTGCTGCAATGGTAGCTAACGTTAGCTATCTAGAATAAGCTCACGTTGACCCTGCGAAGCTAAACAGATGTGCACAATTTGCGACGGTAATTTTACCCATGTCTGACATAGAAGGCTTCAAATGAATTCTTGCTTACATCGCGTAATCCACAACCTGTCTGCTGTACAAAACTGTCTATCACAGAATAAACCTAGCATTAGCCCAGTGAGCCAAGCTGCTCTATAAGGACAAAATGGCGCGAGTGTTTCGTGGCATTTGTCTGGCCTTCCCTTCCAGCTCGGAAAACATTCATTAGGCAAATGCTTCAATTCCATGTTAATGCAGAATCTGCTATGAAAGCCTAGTATGTGAGGATATGCGTTTCCCAAATTTTGTCTAGTGCCATGAATGCAAATGTGAATGCTGACAGTGATTTGCTGGTTTTGGTGGCACCATTGGATCTGTGTCAGGAAAACTAAAACACGGGTGGTGTTAATATGTGTATGAATAATGTGCTAACATTATTTTACATTTTAAACTAGATGCACTCCAGAAATTTTTGCAAAGACCCCCACCTGCTAGAGAAAGCTCACCTAATCCCCCAGGTTCACCTCTCCCTGAAACTTGCAAGTTTGTTTATTATTATCATCATCATCATCATCATTATCCTCATCATATCATTATTATTAGTTGTAGTAGAAGTATTTTTAGGCTTTAAATGCACATGGTGAAACTTTATTTGTGTATTGCTATAATGTTGTAGGACTGTATGACTAAATAAATGCAATGGTGTAAATTCTGTGCTTGAATTCAGCAACAGGTGCAGGAACACCTAGCGCCACATGTAGCACCCCGGCATCAGTCCAACACTGAGCAGGGACAGAGCCTGGAATGATTTTTTATACAGCTAATTATCTGTTATAGTTCAAAATTACGTAAATATGTTCAAAATATGACCATATACAGTACAGGCCAAAAGTTTGGACACACCTTCTCATTCAATGCGTTTTCTTTATTTTCATGACTATTTATATTGTAGATTCTCATTGAAGGCATCAAAACTATGAATGAACACATGTGGAGTTATGTACTTAACAAAAAAAGGTGAAATAACTGAAAACATGTTTTATATTCTAGTTTCTTCAAAATAGCCACCCTTTGCTCTGATTACTGCTTTGCACACTCTTGGCATTCTCTCCCTGAGCTTCAAGAGGTAGTCACCTGAAATGGTTTTCCAACAGTCTTGAAGGAGTTCCCAGAGGTGTTTAGCACTTGTTGGCCCCTTTGCCTTCACTCTGTGGTCCAGCTCACCCCAAACCATCTCGATTGGGTTCACGTCCGGTGACTGTGGAGGCCAGGTCATCTGCCGCAGCACTCCATCACTCTCCTTCTTGGTCAAATAGCCCTTACACAGCCTGGAGGTGTGTTTGGGGTCATTGTCCTGTTGTTTCCTGTATAAGGAAAATATGGCAACAAATGAACCTAAAATAAAAATACTTATAATTTCATTTTGACTACAACTCTTAAAGAATAAAACAAATGGCATTAGAAAGAAACAATAAAAAATCAGTTTACCCAGTTAAAATCATTTGAAATACACTTGCTAATACTTATCAATGAGATTATGAGGTATCTTGCATCACCTAAAGGTGGTGTTGCAGCAAACACAGGATGATGTCACGCCAGTTTTGTTGTAGTGAATAATACAACTGTTGGTTTTTGTTATGCTGCTGCTGTTTCATTTCAGAGACAGATATTGTACCTTACAATAAAACACTCATTTGATAGTTACTAGTTACTTGGCAGATTTACATTATTAATGCAAAACATAAATTATTAGGTATTATTCAAGTTTAAAGAAGATGGTCTTTTCATAAAACTGGGCCACTGGTGCAGTAGAAAGACACAAATACTTTTAAATTTGGTACTACATGAGTAGAGAAAACAGAGGAAAATGATTGTGGCATTTGCTTTTGCTCAAAAGATTAAAAAAAAAAAAAAGCTACCATTACCTGAATACAATGCATTGCCCTGGACCGATGGTGCTGTAGTAGCCCATCGTGGCCTCCAGGTGTCGCTGCTGCATCATGGAGATTAATACAAATACACTACAGCGCCATCTCTTGGCCGCTAAGGTTTCTTGACTAGACTTCGATGCAGTGGTGAATGTTAATCCCTGGAACAAGTACATAAATACAGACTTGACTCTTTACTTCTATTTTATACCATATATCCCACACCACCTTATTTATTTGGCAGCTTTTGTTAATGTCTACACTAGTATCTTATAATCAAAACAAAGGATTTTATCAAATGTTATGCATTGCTGTAGATTAAAATACCCAACAGAATATAATATATCTTTAGGAGGATTTATACCTTTTACACTTATAGTGTGAAGGATTTATGAACATCTACTGGCTTTATTGCCTAAATTATTTATTTCAGGACATATTTCATAGCCATATTTGTTTATTTGGTAGGTTTATTTATTTTAAAATGAAGTGAACTGGCATTCAATAGCAATAAATTGAGTTGACAAACCACATGATTGGGACATGCTTGGGCCAGTTTTGGCATTTTGATGGCAAAACTGCAGCCCAGTGATGGCAGTGTTGGCAGCCGGATTCTGGCCACTTTATTTCACCTGATTTTGGGGTGTTTTCATCAGTTTTCATCCCGACTGTCCACCGAGTTAAGCAACTGGATGGCCAGCCTGCCAAGTTTGGGCCAGTGCTGAGCTTGGTCATTTTTGATAACAGCCTAGTGATGCCAGTGTTGGCAGCCAGAATCAGGGTCGTTTATTTGCAGATTTCCAGATTTTGGAGCATTCCGTCATTTACCCTGAATGTCAGCCGAGTCCGGTAACTAGAAGGGCTCTGACTTATTTCTTCCAGCATGCTGAGTTTGAGCCAATGCTGAGCCTGGTCATTTTTGATAACGGCCCAGTGATGTCACAAAGTTCACTGACAACACAACTGTACTGTGCTATATACGCTTTCCAAACAAATCTAACATGCTAACCTTATTAGCACAAACCTATGGCATTTTATATTACAAAGATTAGCCTAGTGGCCAGAGATCTTTCCCTCTTCTCATAAAACCAGGGACAACAGCAACATTTCACAAAGGTAACGGCACAAAATTTGGCTCCATTACAACTCACAAGATTCACCGACAAATCAACTGTCATACTAAACATGTTTTCCAAACAAATGCAAAATGCTAATGTTATTAGCACAAGCCTATGGCATTTTACATTGTATAAATTAGCCTAGCAATGAGCAGAGATTTCCTCTTCTCATATGAAAACTGGTCTCAGCTGAGTCGGGCGACTGGATGCAGCCCGACTTAGGTCTTTCAGCGACTTGTTGTTTGGACCGATGTTGGGCCATGTCATTTTGGATACCTGGGTAGTCTTAAAAACATAATAATGTCAATAAAGTTGCCATGGTAAAAATGGTCATTCTGACTTTATAACTATCTGACCATGACGCACTACCACTTACAGTCTGACAACCATTTCACAGATATTTATTACACAGGGAGTGTCACACCTGTGCTGTCCCTGCTAGCTAAAACAAGTCAAAATGTCAGCAGAGGAAAAAGGTCTAATAGCCCGTTTTATGTGTTTAAATCGGTTTCTCGGCAACAAGTTCAACAGTGTTTAGGATTTTCCCCTGAAAGAAGAACCATCCGCCAGATGAGGAATTAATCAGTCTTTGCAACAGGATTTGGTGTTAAGTGTTTATTTCATTATCATGTGTCAGAATGGTACAAAACGTAGGGTCTGAACATTAGGAAATACAGTTCAGCTATCCATAGTTACAGACGTCCTGCTTAAAAAGCCAGTGTTTAGTCCACTTGGCAACAGTTAGATAATAAAGGCCTTGTCACGTGATACAGACGGTGCTGATTAAAACAAGTCTGTCCATCCAGCTTAAGTTTAATGCTCAACAGTGATTGCTGCTAGGGGTTAAGTGGTGTGGCTTTCAGTATGGCTATAATGCACACAAGTTCAGCATCTGCAAACTCATGCTGCAAGATGAAATAGATGTGAACCCCGAATAAAAGGAACTGTTTTCATATCCCTGATCTACAGGCATCAGAATACAGAGATGAGTAAATCGTACATAGTAAATACAATCATGTATTCAAAAAAAGGTTTTATACACAGGTAGCGATTAGATGTCAATGTAATCATGGCAGTTTTTTTGAATAATGCGATTTCTGAGTTCAAGTGAAATGGTTACAACCATCCAAAAATGTACACACTTCAGAAATATTACAGATATTAACAGTGTGTGGGCACCACACTGGAGGGAGAGATCACCTCCATTTACAGTATGTTAGATTGTCATGACTTGCTTCTGTTGAGTTGTGAAATCCTGTCCTTTTTTGGGAAATGAGCTGTCTCCACAGAAGTTAATCAAAATCCAAATCCAAATGAGTTAATCCTGTCAGAATTAACTGATAAATCACACTGTTTCACACAAACTACACTACTTAAGGCATCATAACATAAATACAGAGCATTTTGTACTTTTGAAATTCAGGAGAGGCAACACAAAAGATCAAAACAAAACTTTGAGCACATTTTAGCACATAATTTAAAAAAAAAAAAAAGAGTTCAAAACCGTATTGATTTTTTTAAAGTTATGTTTTTTATAAGTGTTTAAATGAGAATGGGCCACCTCTGACATGACACTAATTAAAGTGCCTGCATAAGAGTTTTCAAGTAATCAAGGGATATTTTATTAGTGACTAAAACTTCCTTCTTTTGGTTCTCTGCAAACGGCTGACTAACCTCAGCTAAGACCCGTCACCTGATTCACTGATGTTGACAAGCAGGAAAGGGAGTCTGGCTGTGGGTTTTAATGTGCTCATCTTGTGACTCAGAGGGAAGTGACTGTTGAGGACTGTATGGCTGCAGTCACAGCTCTGGAGGTCAGGAAAAAAAAGGGTATTTGTCAATATAAATCCAAACATTAGCAGGACAATGTGACTCAGAAAATTTTGCTGACTACAGATGTGTCACAATGCTGACATAGATCGAATGTGATAGAGCTGAAATGGCAAACGGACAGATATATGTAGAGCAATTTCAGCAAATCCAAGACGTGACTAGCATCACAGTGATGCCCTGAGAAAGATTTCTATGGCACTCTCAAGCTTCAAGAGTATACACTAAATACACACTACACTGCTGTACCAAGGATCAATTCAGGGTCCTAAAAAGAATATTTAGCTGTGACTACTCAACCTCTGATGACCACCACGTTAAGGCCAAAAGACATTTGATACAACTGACAGGCCTTGTTTCAACATCCTAATTTGACACTCTGTGGTGCACTGCAGGAAGGAGATTTTTAGTGTCAGCAGCAGTGACAACTGCAGTGCACCACCACAATGAGCCATGTTACTGTCTCTTAGTTTGGAATGACGTACCAGTCTTCCCACAACTTGTCCGTATACCTGTAACCACCGACTGCAATAGATGATTTATATTTTTTATAATGTGTATATACTGCATGTGCTAGTACCTAAATGTCCTTATTTGCACTCATTATTTGGCAACAACAGCTCACTACCTGTAAAGTGTACCGAAAAACATGTTTTGTCTCTTTCTTGGCACCACAATAATTCATCAAGAGCAGAAATGCCACTTAAAAACATGTCAAACAAGTTCATACATACTGGAAAAGCTGAGATTTCCTTTGAATTACTGAGTTTCACTGATGTCATCTGTTCCTTTTTTTTTTCCACTTAGCCTGTGATCTTTGCTTACAACTCAAAGCTGGCTGCTAGTCAACACAGTCAAGACTGAGGCTCTTCTTTCAGAAGTGGAGCAAATTACCTATGACCCCGAGAAGGGCATTTAGATTTAGCCAGGGACTCAACAAAGGTGCGACTGTATTATTACAGTAAGACTTCCCTTAAACCTCTTTAAAAAATAAGTTAAATTCAAAGCTAAATAGCTGGTAACAATAAGACCACATAATATATGACTGATATAAAACATTTCCGCTATACATTTTAGAACACACACAAAACAAGTCATGAACATGATGTTTGTGATCATTAACAGGGCATGCAGCTTGTGAAGGATAAGGCCATATTAGCAACAAGATGCCTGGGTGGAGTAAACATAGCAGGGTTACTCCAAACGATGCTATTAAATCCAAGGTCTTAACAAGAAAAGTGTTTCAAGCAGACAAAGCATGTTGCACTAATTTGGACCATGAATGTGGAAATCACATAGTCTGCATACTCTGGAATAAATGTTTTCCCTCGGGTAGGTCGGTCAGAACCAGTTTCCTTCACTATAATTTCCTGTTTGTCCTCAGTTTGCTCTTCAGTGGATAAAGAAAGCGCGGAAAAATGTCCAGTTTACCCTGATGTAAACTGAGCATGATAAATAGAGGGGCTAGCATACAAACAGCTGGGCACTTGAGTCACCAAAAACAACACTTTTTCTTTTAGGGACTGGCAGTACCTTGCAGCTAGTTAAGACTCTCCTGTCTCACATCTGCAGGAGTTCATCCTCTTGGAGGTGATAATCATCTTAAGTCTCATAATTCAGAATCATACTGACTGAGCAAAAAAGTACTGTGATTCTTGGTTTTCATCGACATTTTCTGGATGTATGATTAGCATTGTGCAAGCTTGTGTAAGTTTTAATTTAACAAAGACAAAGAAATCGACTGTGACATGGAGTTTTCTAATTGAGTGCGTTCCCCTGTACTTCCTGTCAGGCAGGGGACACCTTGTGTTATTATAATCTAGTCAGGGGAGCAACACGTACATCAGCCTTCATCTAAACAAAGGTCACTTAAGATCTTTGACGACAAGTATAACTTAAAATAAAATCATACACAAATACAGCGAATCAATGGCTGTGTAGAATGTGTGGCATTCAATCACTCACTGGATACTGATCGCGTCTAATTTTAATGTTGAACCAATCTCAACACAGTCTGTGTCCCAAGCCCAAACATGATACCAATGTGTGGTAGCATTTAAAAGTACCTCATTATATAGCTCAAAACCAAAATAACTTCTGGACCTTGTTTCTTGTCCAATCACAATCAATCTCACAAACTTTGATAAGACACACCAGTAATGTGTGTGATGTTCAGTCATATAAAATAAAGTCTGTGCCCCATGCCTACAGAAGACATGTTGTTTAGAAAAGCAAGAGCTCCACACCACAGCTCCCACACAGTTTAGAAATCACCTGCCACTCTGACTGACGTTACAAATTAACAGCTGCAGGGTATTTAGACTTGCACTGTACAGTTTGTCCCCTATTGTTTTCTCTGATGTTGTTTCATCGGTCCTCTGAGTTAAGGCCTAAGCTGTGAGATCAGCTGTGGGACGATCTGTTGACCGTTGATCGTCAGAGTTATTTTGTTCACATAAAAAGATGCCTCCAAGCATGTTGGGGGTGCAGAGAGCCTGAAGAAAACAACAGGACCAAATGATCATGCCTCAACAAATTGGCTGTCAGTTGTACTATAATTTATTTACGAACATCTGCCAGTATTCTGAGCCACACGGGGCGCCGCAACTGCAAATGTAACTGTATAAATTTCAAACGAAACATTTTGAGTCTCAAGGCCAGAGGAAGTTCAGGCAAACACTGCTTTGAGCACGTTCATTTGGCGCATGTGTCCCATGATCCGCAAAGAAATGATAGTGAGCACATTTAGCTCACTGGCAAGGCTGAATCATGCAACGTTTTTTCAGCTCTCTCTAATAAACAGGTTTGCTTTAGCAAGGTCCTACTGTGGCATGCATATTCAAGATCGCCTGCTTCCATCCTTGCACCTTTATATTCGGGATGATATTACAGAAAAGCCACGTTACTGAACCAACACTCATCACCAAGATTACTCCTTGGCGACCATATAACCTGTGATTCCCATTAACATCCTTGGAGGTCTTGAAATGCCTTGCTTGTACAGGTTCTGCCAGGAGGGCCCCGCGCACCAAACAATAAGCCATTTTTCGGAGCCTGCATGGCCGACACTGCAGCAAACTTCTAGTTTGCATACACAAACAATATCACCACTCAATTGTTTCTTAAATCAAACTTCTCTCCTCTGCAGCTTTCCACTGGGGTTTAGTTCAAGCTTGCTCCTTATCGGCCCTCCAGAGCTGCTCTTTGACTTCTGGCGGCAGTGTGTTGAACAGGTCCTCCTCCACCACCAGACTGCTCCTCTTCAACAGCCGACACTCGCCGAGCTCCACAGGGAGACACTCGAGACGGTTCCCTCTCAGCTCCAGCTGGGTCAATCCGGTGAGTTCTCCGAAGCGTGATGGCAGCGTCTGCAGGCAGTTGTTTCCCAGATTCAGAGTACGCAGCTTCTTGCACTTGAACAGTTCTGGGGGCAAAGTCTCGATCTGAAGTGGAGAGGATAAGGAAAAGAATAATAAGGGGTGTAAGTTAAACAGTGAGCAGAAAGCCTGAGTTGTCAAATTTTTTAATCAATATGCGTTGGCAGGTGAGGCCACAATCTGCAATGTGAGCAAAGGGCATTAAGAAAACGAGGCAGCTGTTTCCACTGTAGTGGAAAAAGGTTCAGTTCTAGTTAAAATAAGATCAGAGGGCAATTGGGCTTTGCTGTTAGATTTAAGGTTAAAAAGTCTCATTAACAAATTTAGGATAACGGGGAAAAAATGGCTTCAAAGATGTCAATGAATAAGTTAAAACCAACATCTAGCAAAACTATATGTAATTTTTGATTATCTAAAAATACATTTCAATCTGTATTCATTGATTGTCCAAAGAAATCACATCCTCTTTAAACACCTACATGGACACAATATTCATAATTATGCAACTAATTTGAATTGATAATGTGCCAACAGCATGAAGAGGAGTTAGATAAGAGAGGCCTTAAAAACACAAGAGACACCAGAGGGGTCCTGTTTAATGGAACTATTTTTGGCTGCACACAAACCTGCTGGAACCTATTTTCAGAGTGCAACCACACAAGTAAACACAATAAAACAGCAGTCATAGTAGCCTTTATTTAAAACACATGATCCTGAGTGAAAAGCAATGTTTTCAGGAGAACTTCTCACAGTGAACAGAATGAAATTCCTGCATTTTATTAAGAATGAAATCCAGTTCAGCCAAAGCCAAGCTTAGTTGTTTGTTAGTTTGTGTCAGTTTTGACACTTCAAATGTCCTTTGTTTTTTCTAGTAAAGTACATCAAAAAACTTCCCGAACATACTTTGATTTTAAAGCGCATTTTGCCCTAAGAATTGGCACTGAATGCTTCAACAGAATCTGTCAAACAGACAAGTCACTGAAACAGCAAGTAACGAGGAGTCCTTTTCATTATACTACCGTATGCTTTAGTACATGTTATGTTTTCTGCGTTATAGACAAGTTGTCATTATTCCAGTTTGTTCCCTACACCTCCTTACCTGTTAAAATGCAACGATTTTTGAAATACTATTAATAAAAGCTATTCATGAGACAAGAAGCTGAGTTGTGCCACACTCCTGTCTTTAGAATATTACCCTGGCAAAGAAAGTTGTGAGACATTTGTTAACTATGTGGCTAAACTAGTCTAGACCAAGGATTTGAATAACACAGACTCAAGACGTGTTTGCTCAGCATTTTAATTCTAAACTGTCACATAAATATAACAAATTACATGTTTTACACAACAGAATCCTCCTGTCAGACATAACAACATAACATTAAATAAATAAATAAATAAAAAATGGTAAACTTTTTGTTTTTTTAACAAATTTTTCCAAAAGGTCCAAAAATCTTTTAGTGTTGGCTTGCGTCGCCTGGAGCTGCTGGTCCCCCTTCTTAGCCTCCTCCTTTAGGAACACTAACAATGCTCCCACATCATCCGCTTTTGTGGTGGCACCGCTGTTTGCATCAGGCCATGTAGGATCCACTTCCTCACATTCCCAACCACAAGTAGCGGCTCCAGCTCCAGGAGGTGATGAGCCATGACCACTTAAGGCCACAGGCTCATGGTTTCCCAATACACACAAGTCCCCATTGGCCTTGTGCATGACAGAAAACCATGGCTGTTGTGTCATCCCATTTGTCTGTCCCTGCTCTTATCAGTGGATTTTTAGAGCTCCTGGAAGATATCAAACATGGGATTTATTAGTGAGATGTAGACACACTGAAACCACTAGAATATGATGGCACCCTACAGGCCATGACACACATTGTTTCAGTCAAATAACATGCTTAACGATTGATGATGGGCTCTAAAAAAGTTTATAAAACAAAACGCTTTCTCATGTGAAAGTACCCAACCCATGAAAGTAACACATTTTCTAACCAAGGTCTGATAAATAACAGATGCAGACGTTAGGAGAGTGCTGATATGACAAAACAAAACGAGTTGTGAATAAAATATGCGTAAACACATGCAGCATTAACATTACATTACATTTCAAAACATAAAATAACTTAACATAAGGAGCACTTACGTTTGTAATGTTTCTTCACCACCCCGTTCAAATGAACCAGATGTAGGGGCAGAGTTAAATAGGCCTGTCATGGCTTTCAGCTTAACTCACTTCCAGGAAGGCTGCTCTTATTCGCTCATGGCTCCTCGGAGATCCCTTTTTGCTCCTTAGAGCAGAAATTAGAGCTTTGGGACAGTCTTCAAGATGGAGCACAAGAATGACTTCTGGTTTGAGTGAGGATTGAGGAAATGTCAAATAAGAGACTTGGAATGCACCCGCTGGTAGATGTCCACACCAGCTGTTGTTTGGCTCTGTAGTCAGCGTGCTGCGCTTCTTCTTCTTCTCTGAATTTATTGGCAGCTCAAACTCTAACTTTAAAAGTGTTCCACCACCTACTGTATCAACTATGTAAAAACTTCCCCTTTTAACTCAATGAAAGTAATTTGGCTTTGCATTAAAGTCTATTTATCAGCCATGATTTCATTATTGGAATAATACATAATATTAATTTCCCATTACCTGCTGGTAATTTACTGGCCCCATATATATCATGCATCCCTAATGCCAGGTTCACACTACATGATATCAGCCTGATTCTATTGTTTTTAAAATTCTTCTATACTTTTTATCCGTTCCGATTGCCTTGATAAAGTTAATGCATTGCAACGTCATTTCAAACTCAACACTTCCTGTATCTGTTTCAAATTAAAAGCCCCTTTATAACATCTGTTAAAAGAATCCCTTCATTTTTTAAACAGGCTTTTATTGTGAAACACTTGCAGGAACTTGTTGTGGAGGATTCAGTGACTTGCATGTTTACATGTGGTACTTCAAATGTAGCTCCTGCCATCTAGTGGAGCTTTTTACCTTATTACAACAACATTTCGGCTGGCACATGAACAGACACAGTGACCGAAATAATAGCAATAATGACCAAAAAAGGACAAGAATAACCTGATGACATCACACATTGTGAAAGACGACTGGGGATAATTGGTGAGTACCGTCGTGTAGTGTGTCATGTCTGTCGGCCAAGACACGGCACGATTTTATGACTCCACAATCGGCTATTATGACATAGTGACTGTTGGAACAGACAGAAATGTTGTGTAGTGTGAACCAGGCGTAAAACAGACCAAAATTATATCAATGTTTTCAACTTGACTTCTGTCTGATTTCAAATCTAAACTTCTAAGGACAATTTAAAATTCAGAAATATAAAGCATCGTATATGTTGATAATTCACAACTGCAAAATTGCCAAAGCCTCAGTCATGTGGTTATCTATAAATCCATAATGCCCAACCTGTCTCCTGAGATCACAACAGTTATAAGCGTTGACCTTCATAAGCACCTTATCTGGCCTTTGAGCAAATCTTATTCACACATGATACAAAGATAGAGGGAATTACCTCTCCAAAAACACAGGAATTATGAATAAGCTTTTACTTAAGTTAAACCATGAATGGGAAATTTAAAGGAATTTTTGCCTCTCACCCTGTTTGCTGTCACAGCGAAGTACTGCAGGTTCTGGAGGAAGCCTACATCAGCATGGATGTTGGTCAGATTGTTGTGACTCAGGTCTAAGAAGCGCAGCTTGCGACAGAAGAAGAGCTGGCTGGGGATCTTCTCTATCTTGTTTCTGTTCAGATACAGCCTCTCCAAGTTGGTAAGTGTTCCGATCTGAATGGGGATGTAGGCGATCTGGTTGTACCATAGCTTCAGGCACACCAGCCGGTGCAGGTGCTGGAAGCTGATGATCTCCTCTATGGTCTTCAGGTTGTTGTCCTTCAGGTCAATCTCCTGCAGGTTGTGCAAACTAAAAATGGAATGTGGAATGCGTTCAAGGTCGCAGCGAACAAGCTCAAGCTCCGTCAGGTTGACCATTTTCTTCAGGCTGTTGAGCACCATCAGCTTGGTGCACTCGTTGTTGATGGAGAGCTTCTGGAGGTGCACGCCCACATCCGTCACGACCTGCGGCAGCTTGGTCAGGTTGCTTTTCAGACGAAGCACTTTGAGCCTTTTGAGCTCCCGAAGCCCATCAATGACGATGTAACGATTGTTCTCAGCACTCAGGTTCCCGGTTAAGTGAAGCTCACTGAGGTTCTTCAGGCTGTAGATCCACAGTGGGATCTCCTTGATGTCTGTGAACTTGATGTGAAGAGACTTCAGGTTCTCTCTTAGGAAAGCAAGAGCTGGTGCCTCAATTTTAGCTGGTGTATGATAGAGCCACATCTCTCTCATGTTGGAGAGCTGGGCGATGATTGGTGGGATAGTTACGTCCGGGATGAGCTCCAGCTTGAGCACTTCCAGCTCAACTAGATCAAATACTGTGTCTGGGATTCCACTGAGCATAAACAGATGCAGCTCCTGCTTATCCTGGGAGGTCTTGGTGATGCGCTGCTTCAGCTTCTCCATCGTCCACTCATTGTTCAGGTTCAGCTGCCTCAGCTTGTTCTCGCTCACCTCTGACAGAAACACAGCAAAGCGTTTGGAATAGAGAGGATCATACTGATCTATCATGTGCAGCATGAAGGCAAAATCGTTCTTCAAGTCAGGGATGTCGCTATAGCTGCTTTCCTCACGGATTGATTCAAAGGAGTATCGTTTGAGGGAGCGGCTGACCATCCAACAAAGAGTGTACATGCAGATAAGACCATAAACCACCACCAAGCTGATGTAGAAACAGGCCAAAATCTTGAAGAGAGTGGCTAAGGGATGAGCACAATAGAATGTGCTGTACCCTGTTAATTTCTGAATGTTCACTGTGCACACTACACTGAACCTGATGTAGCGCACATAGTAGGCTGTGTAGCTAATTATCAGTACAAACTTGATTACTTTGATGATGGTCTGACGTATATAAAGACGGTATACTATGTCACCCTCCTCTACGTGGATCCTGAACTTCTTCACCTTCTCAAAAAGAGCTTTGGCCTGCTCCCCTTCCTTTTTATCCAAAACCCCAGTTTCAGAGCGATCTACAATTCCTTGTTCAATTCTGGACTTTGTTCGTTGCAGCATGGGTACGCTAGCCTCAACATCCTCGCTCACACATGAGGCCTTCTTATCCATCGAACCATTCATCTTCCCCAGAGGCTTGGGGTCGCTCTCCTCCACCACGGTCTCAGACAAAGCCCTTGTTGTCCACGGGGAGTCAAAGCACTTGAGGAGGATGGAGACAAAGTGCTCTAGTTTAGAGCTTGTGCGGGGGAACTTGAACCAGAAGTTGCTGCAGGCCAGGAAGATAAGGGTGTGGAGTAGCACCAGATATGGGAAATATTTGGCAAACCAATGTAGTTTGTTCTCGTAGCAGACAGCATCGACGTAGTTATACTGATGACGGTCAAGGTCATACTGAATGCCTTTGGGTTCCGGTGCATAGGCGGTGCTTACATTTGGGGTGGGCATGGTCTCGCAGGACTTGTTGACCACCCACTTGCAAGGCAGGCAGATCATCTTGTCCTGCGTGACCTGCAGCGTACCACCGAACACCGCAATCATCAGCATGACGATTGAAATGTAGTCGGTGAAAACGTCCCACCATGGCTTCAGGATACGGTACGCTGGCTGGGTGTCAGCAAAGTACCGGAGCTCTGTGATGGGAATCATGATGGTTTATCTAAAAAGACAGAAAAAACGGGAAATTAGTGGGTGATCTATCAAGTTTAAAACTCCATAAACTCTACTCTTTAAAACTCCAGTGGGCCTCTATTCTAATTAAATGTAATCCCATCGGTTCCTTCAATTTGTGCATTAAAAAGGCTGTAATAGTCGATATTAGATTGGTCAGTCTTAGGCAGTGTCATTATTTAGGATCCTTGTGGCCTGAAAGTAGAGCCTGTTCCTGAGCCTCTCAGTGCTAGCCTGGTGTATCCAGTACTATCTTCCCAACCTCAGCAAGGAGAAAGGCTGTTATCTGGGTGGTTGGGATCTTTAATGATTCTCCTGGCCTTATTATTGCAGCACCTGGTGTTAACAGCCAGAACCCATTGATATTTGGGAGGGTAATTGGTCAATCAGTCCATCAGTTGATTGACAGGATATGTATTAATAACATTTTGATGTAATATTTGAGTAATTTCTAAGCATATGGTTACAGTATGATCACACAAAATGAGAAATTTTAAGATTTATGTGTGTATTTTCAACACACACTGCAACTAATGATTATTTTCATTCCCTGTTGTTCTGATTATTTTCTAAATCAATCGATGAATTGGTCTGTCTAAAAAAAAATTGAAGAATCGAGTGAAAAATGCCCATCAAAATTTCTCAGAGCATATGGTGACATCTTCAAATATATATACACACATTTTTCCAAACAACACTCAAGAACCTGAAGACATTTAATTTTCAGTTATGTTAAGTTTTTGCTTGAAAGATAACCCAAACTATGAATGGTTACTCAAAATATCTGCCGATTACTTTTTTGATGATGAATTAATTTGCACCCTACACCCTTGTGTATCACTAGCTTCGTTATGTTTGGAGCAACTATGCAAGTCTACGTTTGCTAAGGCTTCTAAACAAATTAAAATGTATGTAGTGCAAAGCATCTACCTCTACAACTACGCATAGCTTCAAATGGATACCATATTAATACATGTAGAAAGACATTCCCCCTTCTGCGAGCTCAATGCTAATATACTGCACATAATCACACAGATATGCAATTTGGTACTGAACTCATCATCATACGCACAGTCCAGTCAGCATATTTAAGGTCAAGTAGCACACAAAGACCGGGAGTCATTGTATTAGCTGTAAAGTCTACGGAGCATCAGAGATATCCTGGCTATCCTACATGCCCCGATACCACACTGTGGTTCAGACACTGCAGAGTTAGCTGGAAGTAAAAAGGGCCACAGATCCTGACACAGCATGCATGTTCACACGCAAGTCACTGTTTCTTCATCTATCACCTGATGTCAAGTGATTTCTCTGCGCAAACATTTTGGTGGTAAAAGCCTCCTTTTTCAGGCTAATACTTCAGTCAAATCAGTCAAATCACATTTTAACATATCAAAAAATGCAAACATGAGTGACTATTTCTATTCTTCCACTTTCTCTCCTTCAAGCTTAGATTAAATTATCAGAATCAGTAAGGATACTGAACAACAACTTAAACTTTGACTGAAGGCTCTCAGGAAAATGTGAGTGATACCAAGTGAGATTTGGTTGCTGACAACTTAACAAAGAAACCCCAAAACCAAGACTCTCCCAGGCATCCATTTATACTTGAGTATTGTCAAACCACAACTAGGCTACTTCCTCACACGCTATATGTGTAAATAATTCAAGAAAATTATCAATCTCACCAATTTTTTTTCTGAAGTTGTGTCAATGCTTAATGTTAACCCCAGATTAAGCTGTTATCTTTGAGAACATCCAAATACCACGTTCTGATGACTTCTGCTTTCCTGTTCTGAAAATGTATCACCCTGCCCACTCCACTCACCCCTTACTTACAGGAAAAGGATGAAATGGGATAGCTGGTCAAGTGGTCACAAAAAAAGCCTTGTTTTATCCAGTTCAAACCAGAATGGCAGTACAGTCACTGTGGGCCTCCTCTGTGAGGTTGCTGCTTTACTTCAACTGAGAAATCACAGCACACAAGGCTGCCAAAACACCTCTGTGAGCATTCACATGGTATTAGGGACAGAAATCTCTGACACCAATGCAATTTCTATTACACTATGGTCACAGATTAGACACACATCCAAAACTAGAACAGCACAATAAATGTGTTTAGGCTGCTTACAATCTCTATTTCCTGTGCCAAGCACAGATAGCAGACAAACTTAAAGCGGCAGACGTGTTCCCAAAGTCAAACTGTATAGATAAATGGCCCTTCACATGAGGGCACTGATAAGGTCAAGTAAACTGTAACAACAAAGATTCATGTACCATGCCTTAAAATAGAAGTTTTTGAAGACTCATCACCAGCATTGAGTTACAGGAAACATGCAGTCACTGACATCATTAGGACGTCCAAGATTAGTTTCGCAATATCCTGGCACAGGACAATAAACAACAATCTGAAAGCGGCTTATCTTGCCTGTGCATCACACTGCATGTATTTCCAAACTACTCCTCCAGACTTTCTACCAAAGACTTCTACTTTGTGGAACTAAAGCCAGTAGGCGATTTGATGGGGGAGGAGGGACACGCCATTCCCCCTTGCACACATACTCACTTCCACTGGCCTCCTAAGCGAGTGCACAGAGAACAATATGGCAGTGAATTACTGAATCATAACACAAGTTATTCATTAGACTGGGATTCGTCACCTCTGTTAAAAATTAGCAAATCACCTACTGACTATAGCTATCTGATCACTCTCACCACCACCAGAGGAATTCAGTAAACTAGTACTAAAATGAAAACTGGATTTAAAAAAAAAAAAAGGTCAAGGCTGGATTTTAAAGATACTCTACTCTTGGCATCCGACTTGTAGCCCTACCCCGGTAAATTTCTCCTGAGTTTGTTCCCTGAACAGAGCTGCTTTTGTGTAGGCAGTCATTGTAGATGAGGCCCTGACACATGGGATGATAGAGGTGCGGGCAAACCTGGCTGCTGTGAGAGCCAATATATTACAGAGCCAACGATAAGTTTCCTCAAGGACACAAGCATCTCTCAACTCAAGCTACAGTCAAACAGAACAACAGAGAGAGAAAATCCTGACTGTACTATATATTCGTGGTATATACTGGATCTACCTTTAGAAAGAAAATAAAGTAAACCTGAATTTAAAAATGTAAAAATGTAGCTTTATCATCATTAGGTTAAAATTTTAATTTGTCCAATACTTTGGTTTATGACCAAATACTGGCACATCTCATGACACTCCCATCAACCTCTGCTGAACTTTGTGTTGAGTGCTGATTAGCAAATGTTAGCATGCTAACACCATCAACCAAGATGGTGAGCATGGTAAATGTTACACCAAAGATCCACTATAACAAAAGATAACGCATTACATATTGTGCCAATGGTATGGTACGGCATATACCTAGTCACAGACTTTTGTTCGCCTTGAATTTTGCTTACAGTGCTGGCCCTGTTGTTGTAGTCAAGCCCAAAAATTCATGTAAATGCATGTTAAAATGAAAAACAGTACACTTATGAGATGAGTTGGGTACGACAGCCCACTGGGCTACCAGAGACTTCCCCAACTTTGGCTCTTTTCAGTTCGGATCTCTCACCCTTTTTGTTTCCTTCTTTAAGTTGTGAATAACATTCTGTTTTTTCTTAAAAAAAAACAACTTGTTATTTTATTTTATTTCATGTTTCGGTTTCAAGTAGAGTCTTAGAGAGATGGTAACATTTAATACAAGAGTGTGTCGATGAAGTATTGAAGCATGACCCTGTTAAATTTTACTTGTGTAGTGGCTGGGTAGCTCACTGACTCCCCCATGTGAGACGGCACATTTGGAGATTATTTCACCAGTTCTTAGCTGTTGAAACCATTTTGTCCAAATACCAGTGATGTGTCCACAGCATGCAGTCCACAGTAGTTGCTTGAAGAAATACTTCACCCACAAATGACCATTTGTAAATCAATTAGTTATGCTGTGTTACCTTAAATTTGTCAAGCTAACCTTGTTTATCTCGCATGCCTCCACAAAAATCAGCAAACATACTGATTAATTAATTGATTTGAGACCACATTAACAACAGCAAAACTATATCAAAATATCTATTTACAAAAACACCTTAGTATTGGAGTCTGGCTTTGAAGAGATTGCACAGAAGTTTTACTTTAAGTTCAGGTTTTAACAGTAAGGTTTTAGGAAGTACTGAGCATATGACTGCATAAATGAGGCTTAGAAAGCTGTGAAAATATTCTAAATATAGTGTACAGTCAAAGTGATACTGACGTTTATGTGGGTCTTTTTTAAGTATGGAACTAAACAACTGAGACAGCATGTGCTTAGTGCCGTTTCATTTAATGTACGTGACATGGGGGTTTTCTACCCAAAAGATGTTATAGACAAACACTGCGATTCCGTCTATGTTCATAAAAATGAAGACTGACCAAGAGCACAACTTTTTCCCACATCAGGACAAATTATGATTAGGCCCGTTTGAAATGAAATGCGTCTCCCCTGGAAAGAGGACAAGAGCAGGTGGCTGCAGCAGGAGGTGATGACAAAAAGCTGCAGTGAAGTCGGATAGTTTCCCGACAGCCTTCAGTCTGTACAGGATGTCACTAGAACATTAACAACCTGTCAGATATGATGTCGGTCATTTTTTTTTAATGTGTTCAGACTCATATCAGTTTGTTCTTAGTCTCCAATTGTTTTAATTATGACATATGTACATGAAAAAGATTTAGTAGCAATCTGTAATTTCTGTTCATGGTTCAAACTCCATTTGACATGAATTCTTACGTACATCAGCATCATGTCAGTTTGCTGCTGCAGAGCAGACCTGTCCCCTCATCTACAGAGGGTAAATAATTTGTGTTTGACTATAAGGTTCATATTTTCGGAGGAAAAAGAAGCTTTCATTAAAGATCAGGCGGATGTAATCAGGGCTTCGCATCTGTACAGATGTTATTTTAAAAATCCTCACATCCCACTGACCACAAGTCTCTGTGATGGCTGATACTTAAATAATTAAAACAGTCCAATGTTAACATACAGTAGACTGCATATAGCTTATAATGAATGTATTTAGTCTCTGAATACTGAACGTCACAATCAATGAATGATGCGGATGACGTTGCACACAAAACTAACCGGCATGCATTGTGCGGCGATCACCGTTGATTGATAAGTGCAGGCCTGGTTAATCTCGAACGAGCCTATGAGGACACCAAGCTATGTGAAACTCAACAATTCAATTTTTTTTTTTTTATGCAGGGTAACATGAGACGAGGAATTGTTGTGGCCCTAAAAACTGCTTAACCCTTCGAATTTAATTTCATAATGACACTGACAAATAAAACTAGATTT
This sequence comes from Epinephelus awoara, assembly GCA_035609425.1. Lineage (NCBI taxonomy): Eukaryota > Metazoa > Chordata > Actinopteri > Perciformes > Serranidae > Epinephelus > Epinephelus awoara. The sequence continues at coordinate 25,219,576 of CM069312.1, forward strand.
ATTGTTGATCTGATTTATGTTGATAAAAAAAAAGTAATTTTCTGCCTCTATACTGATTCAGTGAATAAAATCTGAGCATTCCTAACAAGACAGTCTCATAAGATTTTGAATATTTTACATGAACTAAAAATTCCTGACAATAACATTTTGGTCTCTTGCATAAAAAACCTTTCCAAAACTATGAATTTGAGAGGTTTCTGATTTTTATTCATTGGCCTGTTGCTGAATTTAGCTACAGCTTATTCTCAATTGGGTGTCTTTATGGAGGTGCGGATGTTAAATGCATTACAAAGCCCTTGCGAAAGTTCAGTCAGGAAGAGAATACTTTTCATGCTCAGGCTGTGAGTTTCTTTCTCACTCTGCCATTTACTCCTTGTACACATGCTCACTCACCATCTCTAGGTGTCATCGTCTGGGTCTGTCAGTTGAGTCATTTTACATGATTTGTGATATTGGGCATTATAAATAAAATTGAAATGAACTGAAATTGAATCTTGCTGCGGCTCAGATGTCTCTCGATTAAAAAAATATCTCCCTCTGGTGTCCAAGCGCCAAAGATTTCTGCTAAATCTTAATGAGCACAAATAATCTGTCTATCTGTACACTCATATTTCATATTAAATATTAACGTTATGTCATCCTGCTGTCTCTCCTGATTGAGCTGTAGGTGTGACCACAAAACAAATTCAAGATCACATTCTTGGCCATTACGTGTCCACATATCCTCCCAAAACATGACATACTTCCTGTTCCTCCAAAAACAAGAGAAGCTGTGAAGACAGAGTTATCACAGCTTCTGATCTCAACCCATCTGCCCAACCCTGGAAGTGATGTACAAGCGAGTACGACATCAGGAGCTGCAGCACACAGGGCACTGTTTTCAGCCTTGACCAGGTCTAACTGGTTCTAACTCACAAAAAGCCACTTTCCTCTTCATGACAGCACTGACGATGTCATACTCACACACAAACACACACACACAAAACACATCTAAAACATGGGCCATTCAAAACCACTTTGTGACAGCATAAAAGCATATGTTGATTATATATTTTAATTAATGTGACTAGTTTTTTATCCAATACTGATTTGCCCCATACCAGAAAGGATTGTACTTATGCTCTAAGGATGTTACACCACATAATGTGCACCAATCAAAAAAGCTCTTACGTATCACGGAGGCACTACATCCTGTAGTATCACTGCAATAGTCGTGTCATAATGAGGCTGGATTAATTCACTATGAACTCAACAATATATCTCATAAACGCTGTAATATTACAGTTAAAATCAGTGTGTTTTATTGAGAGAGTTCACAATTTCTACCAAACATCTGAATTGTTATTAATTGTTTACTGTCCCTGTGTTTAATGGGCAGCGTTACCTTGCTGGCCCTCAACAGTGGACCAAATGTTACTGATATGACAGAAAATATTTCATTAGCTATTCATGTGGGGTTAAGACTGTGACTGTAATGCAGTATAATTTAATAACGTGTTGTCGACCCCACGGAGCGACTTTTCATTAGGTGGCTCTTGTCCACAGCAACAGTGAGCAGAGTGGACGGGAAACGATGTCTCACACCGATGTCCAGTTAGCACGCTGCGGCAGAGAAATCACTGAGGACCACACAGCAACACTAGCGAGGTAAATACACGAGAAAATTAGGAAACGACGCACCTGTTTTATTTAAGATGGTGTCTCTCGCCTCCGCCGCACACGGGTGACACATTTCTCAAACGTTTCTCAGCAGCTGCGTCTGGTCTGACACCGGGCCGGGGCCCCGTACGACAGTGACGGAGGAGAAAACCACACGGAGGTACGAGCCGAGGGGGTTCGGCCGCTCTCACGAAGAACACCGCTGTTGCACGAAACTGGCGGAAGTACATAACAGAGCCGCTGTCAAAATAAAAGCACGGCGGCAAGGCGATAGAGTGACAAAAACACCCTCTACCCTCGTTCACCTACCTTGTACATTTCTTCAAGTACCATACGAATTTAAATAAGTTGTCTTTAACATGAGTCTTTATTCCATTTGGAGTGCAGGCACTGGGGCATTGAGAGCTTGATTCCTCCAACAATTGGTGGTTCTCAAAGTCAAGGGTGGCTCCTTGGTGGGAAGGATCCTTCCTAGTCAGGTCCTACAGAGGCTTGGCAAGACTCCTTCCTAGCATTCTGTGAACCAACATTGGACCAGACTAGCCAGTACCCTGGTGTGTGTCATTAAACTGGCAAATCATGCCCAGTAGCAGTAGCTCAATCCTCGAGGATTTGGGTTTGTAGCTGGAAGGTTGCTGGTTCAAGTCCCCATCCATACCAAATATGGAGCGTGGGCTGGTAGCTGGAGAGGTGCCAATTCACCTCTTGGGCTCAGCTGAAGTGCCCTTGAGGAACATACCAAGCTCCCCAGCCACTCAGGGCCTGTCCATCGGCAGCCCCTCACTCTGACATCTCATGTTTAAGTCCCGTTTGTGCATCTGTGCACTTCGGGCCTATACGTCAACAGAGTGAAAAAACTGAATTTCCCCTTGGGGATTAATGAAATATATCAAATTAAATGAAAGGATTATGGGTATTTCATGCCCGCTAAGAATACACACGACACAAAATTAGAATTCCAAGGATCCTTGACATTGGAGGACTACATCAGCGGGATTCAATGACATAGCCTCATTGAAATTCAGTCGTTAAAGGATCCTTCCTTGACTTTGAGAAGCTCCTAATGTGCTGGATGGAGAATGGGCCCCTTATGGGTGATTGCCACCTCACAAATATGCCTGTAGTCAAAGAACTCACATTAAATTAAAAACAGTGCCATTTGCTGTATTTGTCCTGAAAAAGACAAACCCATCTCCGTCATGTTTTTTGTCGAGTAGTCAGTGGCATCTCTAACAAAATTATGTGCTTGTCCTGAATAAACTACAAATAAAGGCTCATAATTGTTACAATAGTATAATTTTATTTTGGTATTTTTTGATTTTTTGATTGCTGGTATTATTTATTGTCTCATGCCACGGCTTAAATTGACCTGAGCTGATATGAGTTACAAGCTTGAAACTTGGCCCAATAACTGGAAATGATGTTCAAATGCCTACCTAGAAATATGACACCGGTCGGTTACATGATGACCGACTGGTCCTGTGTGTTTTTATGGTTTTTCTCCAGGTCTCAAATTTTCCTCTTCGTGTCTTTATGTGGCTAGCCAGGTCTTTTTTGTGATGCTATTAGGGTGATCAGTTTCCCATGAATAACCCACTTTATCCTTTTCAACATACATTTTTTTTTATCTCTTCTTTTATACATATGCCGTCTAATTCAAAATACCCACATTGAGTCATACAGTGTTTATTGATCTGCTATTCAGGTTTATTGTCGGGCTGATCACATTGTGGTCTGATACATCAGCCATCCCAGTTTTACACTCTGTGACCCTGTGGCTTTTACCAGTACTCATTAAAAATGAATCAGTTCCAGAATAGACACACTGAGGTACTGAATAGTGTGTATAGTCCTTTTCTAGAGGGCGACGTTCTCTCCAAACATCAATTAATCCCATTTCCTGCACTGATGTGTTAATGAACTTGGTCAGATATATAATAATAAACATTCTGGACAGTCTATGAACAAAGCCACTCATTATGACTACAGTGAAAACCTTAGGGGAACATGTCACAGGTGTGTACTGACCTTGATCAGTAGGTAGGAGTGGAGGATCATCAGATTTGTGGCCATCTCAGCAAGGAGTTTAACCTTCTGGGCCTGCAGCTCCGTGTACATGCTGAACAGCATGTCATGGGCATCACGTTCAGTCCTTGTAGAAGTAGCATGCACAAAAGCGACAGAAGCAAGAAACATATGATTACAGTTATCATGGCTGTCATTATTGGTGCACAGTGTTCGTGTCAATATGTTTGTACCTGCACACTGCTCTCCTCTGATGTACTGCTGCAGCGCCACATATAGAGGGAACAAGTGCAGGGCGTCCTGGATAGAGGAAAGAAAGGTCACCACTTTATTCAGCAGTGTCACTCTCTCTGGCACACTGGGATAAACTCACATACATGAATTCACAGGATAAAACAGTGCTACGGTTTCATTCAGTTTGCATTGCATTTTGTGTGTAATATGTGTCTGATTAGATGTGAGGTCACAACACGATCAGGATCGAAGGTTATTTAAAACCTATAGATGCATTGTGAGCTGCAGTTTACTGCATGAAATTGGCAAATAAAGGGGCGTCAGTGGCTTAGAGGTAGAGCAGGCGCCCAATGTACAAGGCTGTAGCCTCAGCGGCCCAGGTATAATTCCAGCCTGTGGCCTTTTGCTGCATGTCATCCCCCCTCTCTCTCTCTCCCGCCTTCAAGCTTACCTGTCCTGTCCATTAAAGGCAAAATGGCCAAAAAATAATCTTAAAAAAAAAAAAGGAAAAAAAAGAAAATGGCAAATAAAGGAAATGAAAAGCAGTGACACTGGAATAAAATAAAAACCTTCCAAAAGATCTTCTATGATCATAATTTAACTTTCTGACCTGGAAAAAATTAAATGGACAATCATTACTTTAAACAAGATTTACTTGGAGAAATGTTTGCAAAGCTAACACTATATGATGCTGAACAAATCTGCAAGGAAGTAAACATGAACCCCACCCTTCTTTAATACTCGTTAGCATGTGTAAATCTGCACCTACAGAGACTTCTCCACTAAAACTGAAACAAACTGTAGGAACCTTAGTGCGAAAATCAGATGGGATATAATAAATGTGATTGATAGTGTCATCTGTGGCAAATGTACTCAGCTTCATTTCAAACATTGTACATCAACATTTGCATTGCAAAAAGCCAATAATAAAACTTTCAGAGAGGACTGTTTCTAATAAATAATGAATGTTGGCTTAAAGTTAGGGCTTATAAATAAAGAATGAATGCTTCATGTAAAAATTAATTGCGCGGAATATCACATAGACTGGCCTGCAGTGTGATACTAAACAAGCAGAATTTGGACATTTTATGTTTTAAGGCTTAACCCCACTTCTTTTTCTTCTGTTTTTATTTTAAGAAAAATAGATTTATTCTGTCCTGGTTTATCTAAAGTGATACACGCAAACCTCATGCTGACATCCCTCTTTGTTCAGGGTGTAGGGATTCATTTTAAATCAGTAGGAGAGGAATACAACACATTAACTGCACATGGACTCACCACAGAGGCAGCGTGTTAGCAATGGGAGGCCTCTAATTTCAGACTGACTGCAGCTCCCCCTGAACAAGCTTAGCCAACCTTTCCGAGTTAAGCGACACACCCTTCAGTCACCACCAGCTTATTAAATTTTTCATTGGTGCTAATTGCCATTCAACTCAGATGTGCACTCCTGCAGCAACCTTAACCTTAGCCAGTTGGGGAATGTTGAAATTTGTTTTATTATAGATACATATTCTCCTTTCCCCTCCAAAGCATTGGCAGACCGCCAGGTGATGATAACTATCTGTACACGATTCAGTACAGTAATATCACAGGACGCTGTGTCAGATGTATATTTGAAATTGGAAGGAAAATCTGAATCTAAGAGGTGATATCAAAGTCGGGTGAAAAGTGAACACAGCTCCAAAATAGACTCCCAACTAGCATGAACAGGAATTCATAACTGTTCTCATCTGAGCATAATATGAATACTGCCCTAGCTGGGATTGAAAGAGGACCCGCTGCACTGTTTCCTCTTCTTGCCTTTGTATCACCATTAAAACCAGTCCATAAACTGTGCAGCTGACCTGAAATTTACCACCAACATGGCATCTGCTGCACTAAATGTTCCATCACTGAGGGCTATAAAAGGGAAAGGAATTATGATGCCCATTGCTAACGTATTTCACACCATACACTCTGACACAAATCTTCTGACTGTGATTGAGACATTTACAATTAGCAAACAACAAAACTGAGCCATATATTTCTGAGATGGCTGGACTTAATTGACCAGGATGTTATGATGACTTTTGTTGTGACAGAGTGGGTCTGAAAAATGCTTAATTTCTGGTTCAGCTCCTCAGGCTGTTACACATTATGTTTCCCTTTGTACTCTCCATGATGGCCTTCACTCTGGCCACGTGCTTTCTTCTTTTGTTGATAATATCTTTGTATTTCAAATCTGCAAAGTAACAAGCAGCTGTCACATAATTGCAGTGGAGTAAAAAGTGCAATATACTCAACTTAAATTTATTTATAAAAGGACATTTAAAAACAACTCACATTGACCAAAGTGCTGTGCAGAAGGAATAAAATGCTAAAAACACATACATGAGAGGCAACGTAACTGTCAGGAACAGAGCTCACACATTTAGAGACACACCACACACAGGCACACATCAGGGGGACTCAAACGCTCATGAACAAAAGTAGGTTTTGAGTCTGGACGTAAAAGAGTCAGTGGTGGGGGCGGATCTGATTTGGAGGGGGATGCTGTTCCACAGTTTGGGGGCACATCAGGGGCAGATATAGCAAAGGCATGCTGACCCCTGAGCTAAATCTGGAGTGTGGTGGGACAGCCAGGAGCCAGGTCAGCTGACCCGAGGGACCTGGGTGTAGAAATGATAAATAAAATCTGAAATGTGGAAGAGCAGACTACATGAATAAAGTAGCATAGAATAGAAATACTAAAGATTACTTTAATTTGTACTTAATCCTACAGCCTGGGTAAATACTTTATTCACAGAATGACATTTAATCTTAAAGCTCATTTATATATTAGTCTTTTAAACAGGTCTCAGAATCTCTATAGGAGCTTTATTGCACTTCCATTTTTTTCTTTTATTTGTCTGTTTAGCTTTATATAAGTTTTATGTAATCAATTCGTAATTACACCCACTGAACTGTCACCTTTATATAAATAATCTAAATAATCACCTTTAATTTGTTGTTGGAACAATTTAATATGCTTTTATTTGGAAAACGCCACTATGCGTGATGTCATCAATATACGCGATGTCATCAGGCCGCGACAAACGTTGACGAAATCGCATGTAATGTTTATGTTTCGTTAGATACTTAAACGTCCCCTGTCATCTTGGTTTTACTTACATGCTTGGTTATTTTACGTTACTCTGATTCTCCGAGGACGATGCTGACTGTCAGCCGGATGTTCCGGTGTTTACACAGCCGTTTAACACCGTCTCGACTCCGTGTTCCGGTCACCTGCCGCCGTCCCACGATCGCAGCCAGGTCAGGGCTCCTCTCCTCACAGGACCACCGGTGCAATTTCCATGTGTTGTTAACACCTGCTGACAGATATGAAGCTCACCTGAACAGCTGTCGAGGGTTTTCAACTTCACAGAGTATCAGAAGTGACGCTGTTGGAAAGATCCAGACAACACATTATCACCTCGTTTACACGTGCAAGGTACCGATACGTGTTTAAACCCCAGATCAGTTGGTCTTGGTCTATGTTGACATGTGTCTGAGTCATATACCTGAAATGCGGGTTGTATCATGTTTGTAGGTTTGCTCTACCAGGACCACGCAGCAGATTTCCAAAGTGGCTTATCACAATGGTGTTGTGATAGTGACATGTCCAGGATGTAAGAACCATCATATCATCGCTGATAACCTCAAGTGGTTCTCTGACCTGGAGGGGAAAAGGTTTGTAGTGCTTTGAACTGAACTGAACTGAACTTAAACCAGAATATGGCCCAGATCACACAGAAAGCTTTTCATAACAACCACTGATCCAACCTTCGAGCAGTATTTTGGTGATATCAATATTTGACAGTTTAAAAAACCAAAATGTATCAACTGTCTTTTTAACACATGAGTGATACATGTTGTTGAGCATCCCTTAAATTTGTCCGATGAGGATTTGTGACCAAGATATGTGCTGAGCAGGACACTTGATAGTTGGAAAGTAGACTTGTTAGCGCACTCTGGTGGACACATTCTGTAATGGCAGCTTTGTAAATTAATTGGAATTTCTGGTCTGTAATTTCTTATAGACTTATAGACATAGACTTATATACATATTACCGGCCGAAATATACATAACTAGTGTTTAACAAAGCAGCAACATGTCTTTTGAAATTATTAAATATAGACAAGGGAAGCATGCACTTCACTGGGAGGTATGAGGACAGACTGATTCAAGATTTTGGTTTGGGCAAAGGGTGTAAGTAAATGGAAATCCTAAAATGCTGGTTAAGTGGACAGACAACAACTCTGCAACTCTTAAAGGGATAGTTTGGGATTTTTGTATGGAGTGATAATCCCTATTCAGTGTATTACATGCAGTAGTTTTTAGTTGGCGCACTCCCAGGATGGAGAAGCAGGCTGGAGTCCAACACGGAAGCTCAGCAATGTACTACTGTGGGAAGCGGTCAGCAACAAAAGGTACTTTATTCACTTAAAAAATATGCATCAGTTTACGTGTATGCTACAATCAGAGTATTTTCACTGCTTTATCACTTCATCAGACAGCCTGTTCAGACAGGAAGCCGTTAACAGCTTCAGTACCCCATCAAGGCTCACATCAAAGCCACCAGACTCCATTGACAAAAACTGCTGGTCTACTGCTGCTTTCATTGGTTAGTTAGTTTGTGTTATTGTGTGACTTCGGTGAATCCAATCTAACCTTTTTAAACACCAAAGTCACAGAATAACACACACAAAATAACTGTTTGAGGCAGTGGTAGACCTGCTGCTCCTGCGTTCAGCAGTATTAAATCACTGTTTTTCTCAGCAGAGTCTGGCTTTGAAAAGAACAAAATAACAGCATCATTTTCCCTGTCACTGTTTGACATGAAAGTGAAGCAGTGAAACTAGTCTAAAAATAGTGTACACGTAACTGATATTGATTTCTTTATGTGGGACTTTTTCTTAGGTGACTAAAATACATTTTATTGCAAACCCATCCGCAGTAATAGATTGCTTTGCTTCAGTGTCGGATTTCAGCCTGCTTCTCCAAACTGGGGGCCAGTCAGCAGACATCTGTTTTATGCAATACACTGACGATGGATGAGTACCCTCCACAACCCCAACTCAAAATACCTGAACTATCCCTTAAAGCAGCACAAACTGTTTAAAATGCACAAGAGAAACTGACTCATTTGATTTGCCAGTAACTACTGTGCAATGTATTTCTGAATGACTCGTGCTGTGTCGCTGTACACTTTAGAAACATCGAGGAAATCCTCGCTGCCAAAGGAGAGACTGTGAAGAGAATTGAAGGAAGCGGTGCTTTGGAGATAGTGATGGACGAATCAAGCAAAGATGAGTCACAACGTGGTGACGACACAGAGAAATCAGACAGGGATCCAGAAAAACAATAATGCTGTGTATGTACTGTATGTGTATATTTAAAGATGTTAATATTTCATTCCATAATAAACACAAATCTTTTAAATGTTGATGGTCTGTTTGATGTTGAACCTGGTCAAAGGAGAATTTCTGTTGGTTTTTGACACACAAAGTTTATCTTATCTTATTAGTTGTCATGGATTCTGAGCAAAGAATATGGAAATGAGTGAGACAAGATTTAATAGCAGGAGCTACAACTGTAACTCCATATGTCCAGTCTTGTTTTCTGCGGCTCAGGACACTCTCCAAGATCAGTTCTATTTTATCCTGCAGAAATCTAGACACTGTCATACATGCTTTTATTTACTCTTATTTGGAGTACTGTAACTAGCTCTACACATGCCTGAATCAGCAGAGTTTACACAAACTACAGCCTGTCCAAAATTCAGCAGCCAGACTCCTTTCCAAAACCAAAAAGAGAGCATGTTACTCCTACTTTAGCTTCTCATCATTGGCTCCCAGTAAATTTTAGAAGTGTTTTTATGATATTATTGCTAACCTGAACAGCCCACTCCGGACTCACACCTTAGTACATCTCAATCCTCTTTGTATTAATTAACATTTAATAAAATAGTTGTTTTATCTATTTTATTTTGTCTCATTTTACTATTTCTCATGTGTAGCTCATGCCCCATGTTGTATAACTTAAAATTGTTTTTTCTCTATTTTTTTGTGAAACACTTTGTGACTTTGAAAATACAGTTTATTGTTATTTTTAACTGATGGCAAGTTAAACAGTAAAAGGCAGGTACTCATTTAAAACTGTTTCAACTATGCCACACTTATCTATTTTCAGCAAAGGTATTTAGATAATATATTTTATATGTAAATAATCAACACATTTATCATATTTTCCGAAATATTGAGTGCAGTTCCGCTCCATGCTCTCCATGCTCAGAGCGTCAGTTCTCGCGAGAACTGCGCGTTGTTATTGCTACAGATAGCATAGCTAGCACTCAGCCAAGCTATCTGAGTATCTCGCAGTCTTCCTGAGTTACTGGACTGCAATGGATGCCCTCGGAGCCTTAGACGAGGCAGAGAGGCCACGACATCGGCCTTTCCTAATAGGGGTCAGCGGAGGAACCGCCAGCGGCAAGGTTAGTCCCTTTTCAGCCGGGGGATATACGGAAATTAGCATACCGAGAAGCTCAGTTTAGTTTGCTAGTAGCGCTAACATTAGCATTTATCAAACTGTCAAAGCAGCTGTCACGCCCCCCTGACTCAGTTAGCATTTTCCTTGACATTATTTCTCTAACATGCTAGCACAGTCATGACACTTCAGCTCTGATGCTATTTACCACCTCTAGCAATACTTAATTGTGACCTTTTAGCACTAAAGAGCTTCACTGAGCTAGCTAACTAGCAGCTGTAAGAATTTGTCAGTTCCCTCGCAATGCCAGACCTTGGGTCAGCTGATAAGCTCCACACTGAGAAGGTCACCGATAGCACACCGTTTGGTTCCCCTCACTTCCACAGGACATTGACACAATCCTTGCTAGGTAAATGTAATAAATAAAGCATTGTGATAAGTCATGAATACCTGTAGATGAGTAAACGAAGTTTTCTGCCACAGTCAACGGTTTGCGCCAAGATCATGGAGCTCCTGGGCCAGAACAAGGTGGACCATCGCCAGAGGAAGGTGGCGATCATCAGCCAGGACTGCTTCTACAGAGTCCTCACTCCAGAGCAGAAGGCGAAAGCGCTCAAGGGACAGTACAACTTTGATCACCCAGGTAGGCCCGGGCTACAGAGGATGTTTCTGTCCCGTCATGTTGTACTTGTCACATCCCATATTGGAAAAAAGGCTGGAACTTACTTCTCCCAAACTGGCTTGAGCAAAGGTATCAAAGTCCAAATTGTGTTGCAAGCCTTTTTTGATTTCGCCAAATGTAGTTGTAAATGTGCCACGTGGAATTAGATAAAGTTATCTGCAGTCTGGGTTGTCAGACTGCAGTAATGAAGATACTTTACAGTGACAGAATGTTAATACTGGGGCCTACTGGTAGTGCTCGACCAAGGCAAGTTTCCCCTGGTCTCCCCTTCACCTAAAAATTAGCTAATGAGAAATCATCACAAATAAACAACTTAGTAAAACTGGTCTGCTTCTGTATGATGTCTTGCAGAGGCATTTGACACCGAGTTAATGTACAAGACCTTGAAGGACATCGTGGAGGGAAAGGTGGTTGAAGTGCCGACGTATGACTTCGTCACCCATTCCAGGTAGGAAGGAAGTATTCTTGGATTCATCCCGAATCAGAAATCGTTTTCATAGAATAATTCTCATCAACACTGCCTCTGTATGAACACTGTGTGTGTATTTCCAGGCTGGAAGACAGGATCACAGTTTATCCCGCAGACGTGGTCCTATTCGAGGGGATCCTGGTCTTCTACCCCCAGAAAGTGCGTGACATGTTTCACATGAAGCTGTTTGTGGACACAGATTCAGACGTCAGACTGTCTCGCAGAGGTATTGACATCTCCCTTGCACACAGTATTGCCGATGTTGCCACAGTGTATCAATAAGTCTGACTCAACTTTTCTGTAGTTCTGCGAGACATGACCAGAGGGAGAGACCTGGAGCAGATCCTCACGCAGTATACAACATTTGTCAAGCCTGCTTTTGAAGAGTTTTGTTTGCCTGTAAGTATGAAAATTATCACCAACTGTGTGCCTTTTCTCCACCATCTGACTCTGTCAGCAAGCCTTAAGACATTTGCTTCTCTCTTAGACAAAGAAATATGTAGATGTCATCATTCCAAGAGGAGTTGACAACATGGGTAAGTGTTTTTTTTTTCACTAGCTAAGATGCTTTTCTGCTAATTTCTCCAGCATGAATGCTTGACAAATTTTCCATCTCTCACCAGTGGCCATCAACCTCATCGTGCAGCACATCCAAGACATACTCAACGGTGACATCTGCAAATGGCAGCGTGGGTCCATGAACGGTCACGCGCGAGGCTTCAAACGGGCCATTTCTGAGCAGGGGGACCTGCAGAACGGAGCCACTAATCCTGCAGGAAAGAGGGTCCTGCTGGAGCCCAGTTGTCGGCCCCACTGAGACCGAGCACGGGTGGACGGATGTGTCCGGACTGTGAATATGAGCTTTGAGTTTTAAGATTGCTGCTACTGATTTGTGAGGGATGGGTCAGCAACTGTGATGCCGGTCTCACCTTCTGCAGTGTTGTTTTTTCCAAGTATCCACAATCCGACAGTGCAAGCTTTTAGTGCTGCGACCTCTTCATATTTTCACTGTAATTATTGGTGAACAACCAAAATGCTAAAATGCTTTTCAGATGTAACAGTCTTCCATGATGGTGTGACTTTTCCTTGTTGTCTGAGGTCAGATGACTGGTTACTGAGATGAAGGTTAATATATTTGTGGGTAGGACGTGTTATTTAAATGTTTTACTTCAGCCATGCTTTTGCACCTTGACCTTATATTTATACCTGCTTTTTTTGTTGCTTTAATTTAGATTTTATTTAAATTATATTCACCTTAACCTCTTGTTATGTTGCTGCTTTCCCTGTGTGTTTTAACTTATTTAAATCAAATCAGGCCAGATGGCTGTGTGGTGTAGGAGTGTCGCACCTAGTGCTTCCTTTTGATCATTTACAGTTAAATACATGCCTTAATTTTTTTTAAAGTTCATTTTCCACTGACCATTCTGTACAACAATAAATGGAAATTCTCCGAACAAGTCTTATTTGAGTTTTGACAATGAAAATGAAACCTCTGACCGACACAGTGTTTAGAAACAGAGCTGTTTTGTTTTATTGGAGTTTGAGAGCACAGTGTGATGTGTTGGTTTTGACCATTATCCCAAAAAGGAATTGAAATGATTTACTACAGCACATTTTGGAATGACAAACACACAAGTCGCCGAGGACTTCAGTCACACACAAACACTCTTCCACACACTGACATGACCGGGACATGATTGTGATTGCCTGATGGTTCTCTACACTTGAACACGGCACACAATGATTCAGTATGACATACATATATCACAGCATCTTTAGTAATTTATCTTTTGTGTTTTTGCTTTGCTTTTTTTAGTGCACATATGTATGGCACTTGGGAGAAGCTAAGCTCTTCTCATAAGCATAAACATCCTTTTTAAGAACAAAAGGAGCACTGTATATAATACATTTCATAACCATACATGATTCTTACACAAAATGTTTCAAAACAAACTCATAGGTTCCAGTCTCTAATGGTCATCCCCTCTTCGAGTTCAAATCCCCTCATGTCCCCCCGCCGGCAGATTCTCGGGTCTGCGGCCTGCGTGTTGACGTCACAGTTCAGGGCAGGCCGCGATCGAGGTTCTGCTCTTTGAGGGGGCACTCGTGAGTCAAGGAGAGGGTTGCAGAAGATGACCAACAAATGGCACATACATAAAGGAAGAGGAAGGAGCAACTCGGAGAGTAATGGACCATTCAGCTCAATCTCACATACACGCAACAGCTCCACTCTAAAACAGAGAGCCCAGGGAGCAGACTTTGGTTATTTCCGTAGTGTCTCCCTGTCCGCTCTGTGTGATTCTTCACTCCTCCTTGGCACTAAGCTTCCTTGCGTTTCACCATAGTCACTGAATCTCTCCCCGTCTAAACGCCGGAGCCACAGTAATCCCAAATATAATCTCCCAGAGCAGCAGAGCTCTTTGTAAACCTCGGCCACGCTTCAGTTGTCTGTAGTTTGTTCTGCATCCCCCACAATGAGTCTCCCATTAGCTCCAGCGGATAGCTTCCATTCTTCTTTCTCTCAGTCTGTAGTAAAGTGGAGTTAGTGTCATGAAGCACAGTTGGAGGTCAGTCTCGGAGGCCCACGGGGCCCTAGGTCTTCTCCTCGCGGTCCGTCTTGCGCCTGGTGATGTTCCTGGGCTTGATCTTCAGTGACAGCTCCCACAGGGCCTCCTCTGCCAGGTGGTCGCTGAAGTCGTTGAAGAAAGAGACGATGTCTTCGTTGCGCTTCAGCTCGTAATGCCTGAGATGGGAAGAGGTGCAGGTTTGATGAATTCAGTGATTCATTAGTGAGAAAACAAACAGCCCGTGTGGAGACGGCAGCGATGCTTTAAGATATTAAAATTTAATGTAAATCAAAGTAGGCAGCCGTTGTACTTCCTGCCAGGGGCAAACGAATGATGACATGTATTATTGTGATTGATGTTCACAAAGCTTTCTAATGATCTATCAAGATGACGTGCATCTTTTCATTGTACTGTAAATTTATCCCGGTGGACTTACACTTGCTGGAAGCGCCGCATGCTGTCCAGAATGTTGAACTGCTGCCAGCGTTTGGAGAAATTAACCTTCCCGTCAATGAGGTCAGGGTTCCCGAGGTGAACGAAGGTCAAGTCCTGCAGAATGAGACCCCTGGAGGGAGAAAGAGCCATGTCAGGTTGTGACTCTCAGCTAATTAATATGTTAGAGTTCAAACGTGCACGTAAACATTTGTTCACTTACAGGTACGGGATGCATGGAGGCTCCACTTCAGCCAGGGCAGCTCTGTATGCTCTGAAGGAGGAGGAGCTGTCGATCAACGTGCAATATTCCTCCAACCCCTGAGAAAACAATGAGGTGGAAGTGTGATGTGAGAGAAAAGTGAGAACAGAACAGAATCATGATAATGCTCTATAATCAAAGAGTAGTTAGAGTAGAGTAGCAGTGGTTGCGGTTAGGAGAAGAATATCAGGGTAAGCCAATCAGAGGCCGAGTACAGCAAAGTTGGATGGGTCTCCATCCTAGGAACAAAAAATTCTCTCTCTAAAAGTGCCTACACGTCTTGATCACTCTCTGGTGACTGACTGTAGTACACATGACAAACCCCGCCTCCTCCATGTTAGCGAATGAGACATGGTCCAAACTGAAAAGCACACGTCAAGTAACTTTTGCCCAAACGTAGTGTCTGTCATTTTAGGTAGGTCTTATCATGCTGATGTATGTTCATGTGTTCACTTTTCTGATAGGTTTGATTTTAATTAGTTATTTGATGCTTTAGAAAGGGGGTGTGACATCTTGAGCGACAGCAGTGTGTCAATCAACGTGCTTGTGATCAATGGCTCTGCTCACGATTGGGTTGAATGCGTGTCTGGGCAGGAACTCGATACTGTGGCTCAACCTCTCAACGTGACTTTGCAGACTGTGGCTGCAGTCAAATAGTCCAAAAAAAATGTCTTTCCTAACCACTTTTCTTTTTTTTATCTCGATGGAAAACGTCATGAGGTCAAGGAAAGATGTGAAAGGAAATTCATAAGGACTTAGGAAAAGACAACTGCTGTGCTAAGAAAATCCCAGTGCATTTACACTGGGCTCCGTAACTATGCAATGCCAACTAAAAGCGCATCTTCATTATTTTGGTTTTTACACGGTTTTCTAAGGTTTTTTTAATCTGTTGTCTTTTAAAACCTGATAATTTTATGACTCGTCTGTTTTATTTTGCTGCCTTCGTGAAGCACTTTGTAATGTGGATCTTGAAATGTGCTCTACACATAAAATTTTCATGCACATAACATGGGCAACCTGGTAAAAACTATCTTGCTTCATTGCCAAGGTTGAAAATAAAATAAAAAGAAATAAAGAATGTAGACTGCCCGTCATAAAAGTAAAACAAAATGGTGGTCACATTGAGAATGGCTGCTCATGCTCACCCTCCTGTCCACTAGTACTCAACATAAATCCCAATCTGTATGATTGTATGAAAATAATTGTTACATTTATGCAAGAAAGACATAATGTGTGAGGTATACAAATTTACTACTGCACTACTTAATTCTTAAGTGTCAAACATGCTTAAAATGCTGATTATGATATTGTAGATTCAAGACGTTTATTGTCACCTAAGGTTAAATGAGTACAATCATGTATAATATTTTTGCTGAGAGGCTCTGTTTAAGAAAAATAGCAAATTTAACAGAATAAGCAAAGGCTATGTGGAGCAATAGAAAATATATATGTTTTTGAAAAATTAGCTGTTTATATTAGAGGCAAAAATCTGGCTGACAGCTAAAGAATTGTTGGATGACATTATCACCAGTCCTTTAGTAAAGCATGGTCCAGTGTACGGACTATATGCTTAAGGAGATAATAAAAGAAGCACTGAAGCACCTTTCATTAATATCTGGAGTAGTTGCACAGCTCTTATCATGGCTGCCACTTATTTCAGATCATTTCACTCAGACAGGAACTTTTCTAATATCAGAAAAAAAGACTAAAAAGACTTCATCCTCTGGCTCCAAAAGTGCAAGATGGCAGCGCTTGTGCCCGCAATATTTTGGCTGTGTCGTCCATCTTCATACACAGCAGTGTTGTAAATATATTAAAAGGTTTCAATACTCATTTCCTGCATTATTGATACACTCTCTCTTAATGCTAATGTTTGCTACAGTCACTCTGCCGTTCCTCATCATCACCATGTTATGGCATTGTTATATTTACCTTTAAACACATTTTTTTAATTGTATGCCGTCAATTTTCCCTGTGGTATCTAAAACGGTATTGAATACTGATATTTTTTAAGGGATTGTATCAAAGTTAGAAATTCCAGTATCATGGCAAGACTAATATAGATTCTATGGTGTAGATTCAGAGATGTGTGACATCTTTGGACATGTTTGTTTTTACATGCTGATTTGTAATTTCAAAATCTCTCAATCCTCTCACCTCTGAGGTCTGTTTCTGCCACTCCAACCTCCTGATGGGAGCAGAGTCCAGGGCGGACAGTATTGCCAGGTAGGAGTTGAAATTATTCAACTTTCTTAAGTGCTGCAATAAAAAAAATTGTATAAATGTTACAGTGTTCAACAACAGAATTACCCAACAATTAGGATATAAAAGTGTACGCTAACTAACCTTCATTATCTTGATGAACTTGAGAAGCAGCTTCTCTCTGTCTTGGGCCTTCTCCTGCTGAATTATCAAAGAGCGGACCCTACAGGATGTAGAAAAACAATCAGTGTGGTGTCAACGAGATGGTGTAATAAGGACACACAGCGAGATGTGAGGGCATGAAGTTTGTGATTTTTGGCCTTACCAATAACTCATGTTGTTAAAGTGCTCTGTGAATTGAGTCAGATTTGGACTCTTCTCCTCATTCTGCTCCTTGGCCCAAAGCAGCACCTCGGGAATCTAAAGGAGAACAGGAAAGAGTTCAAATTGGTGTCATCTGCATGGGGCTCAAAATTTAATCAATGTCAGCAAGTACTGGGAGGATTAACACAAAGAGGACACTGTACCTCAATTTTATAGAAGAGCTCAGCATCAAGGAGAGTGAGCTGATCAGCGATCTCATGACTACGGAAGTCATGAAGTGTTCCAGGCCTGTTGGGACAAACAGACTATTAGGGGATGGACACACCACAAGCTGAGTGCAATGTAGTTCAATTACATTAGAGAAAAGGCAGACATCTCTACGGCTGATATCTCCAAGATGCCGCAACTCACACCAAAACAATCTCGACTTATAAATAGCACTACAGGTAAGAGGAAAAATGTGTATTTCTGATTTTTGGGGTGAACTGTCCCTTTAAATACGCGTGTGTATGGCTTAAGAGTGGCGCTACATGACACTTCTATTCACACATGCCATACCAGTCACAGAAAAAGACCCTTGACCCCCACAGTACCTTGCAGAGACCCCTCGGGCAGCGAGCGGCTTGAGGGAGTTAGTGTAGCGCAGCAGCTTTCTCTGCTCCACCTTATCCAGAATGTTCTTGCGGAGCACACGAGCGAGGCTGAGCTCGCCATTGCACACAAGTGTGAACACCAGGTCCATCAGCTGTTTCAAGATGTCCTCTGTCAGCTCCACCAAGCTGGAGGTAAAGGAAGAAAGTAATTGAATCGGTTGTTGATGATCAGACGTGCACATTTATGACCATAAAACGTAAATAAAAAGGGAAATTTGGAACAAAGAGAGAGATGTCCAGATGCTCTTCCAGAGATAGGGACATACTCTCTGGTTATAGCTGTCGGCAGAACAACAGAGTAGAGCTCTTATGATGATTGAGTTCAGAGAAACATTTTTATAAGGCTGTAATCCCCTGTTAGTAGGCTCATATGCCTGAGGAATTACTTTCATCATTTTATCCCAGCATCAAAACAATCATCCATGAGTTTACATAATGCAGTTTGCCGACAGGTGTCCATAACCAGCATCTCTTAGTACATTACTTTACAGTTTTGGCTCATGAACCTTTAAAGCAAAGCAATATCTACTCCTTTTCACAGGTTGCTTATGTCAGGATAATCCCAGATTTTTGGAACAAAGGTCTCCCAATCCAAAGGTTTGATCCAGATTAGATTAAAAGCAATTTTCTTTTCTTCAAACCATTTTCAAGATTTGACCCAATCCGATAGCAGAAATCCAATCACATTACTTCTGAACAACTGGGCCCTTGTGAGACTTTGAGGGATCCTGACCAGCAGGTTGGGACCCATGGTAGTGGGATCATGGAGCACATTTCTTTAAAAGCCTTGCTTACAAGCAAAACCAAAATACTGTCATACACACTCCTACTCAAAGCACCAGCAAATCAATACAATCATTATTAAGCCACACATTCTAAAGAGGTCTTCTCCAGATTAAGGACAAGACTGAGCAAGTTCCACTCACCACAGCTCATCCACCACACGAACAAGCACGAAGAACGTGTTTTTGCTGACTCGCTTCTTGAAGGTGTCCGGACTGTGGCAGAACCTGGTGTATGTGCTTTGTGGTCAAGGACAATGGAAACAAAACTGTACATGGAAAATATAAGAACACGTTCAACTAAAAGTTTACAAGTACTTACACATTTATCAAGTGATGTGACAAGATCTGTGAAGTTGCTACCACTATGACCAACGTTAAACTACAGTAGAGAGGGTCAGATCACACAGGTGGCAGGTTTATTTGGAATCAGAAGATCGTTTATTGTTGACTGTTGTCAGCCAAAGCCATGCTATACGAAAGGACAGCACTAGAACTGACACTTAACTCTTCCTCACAACTCTCAAACACCGCCCCTCATTAGCAGATTCACTGGCACTGCTGAAGCAGCCAATAGCACATGGCTCAGATGTTGCTGCTCGAAATATTTTCCTCCTGATCTGCACTTCTTCTCCTAATAATTCTCATTTGTAGCTGTGATTGAAGAGATTTCAAACCATTATCTCTGCTTACTGTCTTATCATCACAGTTTAGCTTGTAATTAAGCATGGACCTATGTGCATGCTACATTCCTGAACATGATGAAATGGCAGGCTGATATCGAAACAGAAATATTACAGGAGAGGCTTAACTTATCTTAAATTACATTTCAGGGATGAGGACAGGACCACGGACAGGTGTGACATTTTGACGACATGTTATATGAGCCACTCATGGCAGGAAATTTAAAAAGAGGCTTATAGCAGTTAGCAGCTAACTCATGAAGAGAAGAAGAACAGCAGCCAAAATTGTCTGCAAATTGGAAAAAAATGAGGTCTGGGAGGTTCTTGCTCTCCGAATAGAGGATGAGATCAGCCGCTATATAACAGGAATGGTAAAAGATTGTTATTGCCATGTTATGCCATGGTTGTTTATAGAGCACCGCTGACACATACGTTATATGTCACACTAGAGGACGGTGCTGTTGTGTTACATATCACACCTTTTTTGCTTCCTGGGTCCTGGCAGGCCATCTAAAGTCCCACACTGGGGCAACATGAACAATGCCGTAGTTTGGATCTGTGTAAAAATGCAAAGGCTGTGTAAAAAAGGGACTTCATAGCAGCCCTAAAGCGTAAAATGGGCTGCTGGGTATATTACCAAACATGCCTACAAAGCCTGGGGATCCAAGGGCTCAGGGGGCCCTTCTAATTCTAAAGATGTCTCAAGAAATAAAACATCATGATTTTTTTAACTGAGTGTTTCTATAACCTCAGTTTATCTGTAGGACTTAATATTGGCAGGGTACTCTAGGCAATATGAAAGAAATGACATCATGTTGGACCTGCCTTGCTGAGGGGTGGGGGCTTTTACATGTCTAATCCGCCTCTGATTGTCAGTTCTACGGAGCAACAAGAGTCTACAGCCATACTCGCTGATCTGTGAGCTGGCCACTAGCTACAAACAGTAACAAAACATTAAACATGGAAGTTAGCTACTGGAGAGCCAGCTTTTTATATCATAGCTGGGCAAATCTTGGAGGGAAGTGTTCATGATACTTGCTCTCTTGCGGTGCCATTACCAAGGCACACAATCAAAACAAGCCCTGATATTTAATTTAGACTACAGTGTCCATCAGGAGAAGATTACGATCATGCTGGAGGTCTCCATCTATGAAGGCTTGTAAGAGCTGAATGAGAGCAAACAAGATAAAGAAGTCTTTTTCTTAGTAAATAAGGATTTTTTTTTTAATTAAAAAAAAAAAAAAAAAAAATCGCTAGGCAAAAAAACAAACAAACAAACAAAAAAAAACAACAGTCTACTGCCAACTAAACAGCGATTAAAGCTTAGAGTGACAAGTTGAGTGATTTTAAAAGGATATCTGTAGTGTAGCTTCTTAATGAGGTCCTCGGGGGTTATAAAAGTCCTATACGTAGTGAGAAAGGCTTCACAGTACAAAACAAGATCTGTCGAGCACAAACAGAAGAGAAAAAAAAGCAACGTATTTCAGTTGACGTGCAGCCAGAGCTCCCAATTAACTAACTAAAGCTGAAAACACATCATCAAATGTGAAGGCTACATATCCAGACTGACACATTGTAAATAACTGAACCAGGGAGAGACTGAGGCTATTTAAAATGCTACTCAGATGAGAATATCAAAGAAGTAATAACACATCAGTCAAACTTTACAAATACAAATAAACATGTCTTTGAATATAAAATGACTGCAGGTCTGTCAAGCTAGCAAAACACAGCTGCACCAGTGACCTAGAAGCACAGTAACACACTGAACTGTTCACAGCAAAACACACAGGGTGAGACTTCATGTGTTCTGTACTGTACCTTTGCGGTCTGTTTCTGTAGCGTGGACTAATAGAATGTCTCCGGATCCAGCACGAACGTCAGGGCCATCATCATTCTGGAAGAAATAAAGAGAGCAAGTGAGGCGCAAACAATTTTAGGAAATGAACGACAGAAAGATGGAGAGGTGGATGAAAGCAGGAGAGGAAACGAGTGGTTAGAGTTGATGTGCAGTGATGCAGCCACAGCCCAAAACGTAGCTTGCACCTTTCCCTCTTCTGCCTGCCTTTTTTTGCTTTCCCCTCTCTTAAACAGCCCCCACCGCTCCCTGTCCTGCAGCAGCTCCTCTGATGACGAAGAAAAAGTCAGACTTGTGTATGATAAAACCCCCACCACTGCAATATGTCTCCTGTACCAGCTCTAAATGTCATCACAGGCTATGAATCTTCCCCCAACCCATTTCTGATCCCTCCCAATCTCCTTTTGTAAATCATTGCTGTCACATTGGCCCTAACCTTGCAGAGTGGAGCATTTTCACACATCTGTCTATCAGACTGCGCCACACAGGACAAAGGAGGAGGAGGCGTAGGAGGAGGGCGGTTTGTCAATTCTAGCTCTGCAATTTTAGATACTTAACTCCAGAGGGCAGCAATGGCTGTCAGTGGTGCATCTCAGGATCTGATTTCACATCTGAGTGACTCACAGTGACCTTTAGCCTGCGCTGGACTAACAGGATAAAATGTGCTTTGTATGCCGGCGCTGCGCACTTCTGTCACAGCAAATTCCTAAAAACAGTCCACAGCATCAGAGGCAGCAGCTGCTGTCTCACCTCTTGTTTTAGTGTTATCCTGTTCATGATCTCCTTGTGGTCGATGAGAGAGAGCTCGTCAACGTCTTCCTCATCGCTTCCAGCCGACTCTGTTGACTTCTGCCTCCTAAAACAAACAGACAAGCATATACAATGTGTCATCAGCACAGAAACACTCACAACTTTCTGAGACAAAAAGGAGCTGAAACTGGAATAACTGATTCATTGTTTCAGTCATTTTTCAGGCAAAAATAGAAAACATTAATAGGTTTCTGCTTGTAAAATGTGAGGATCTGATGTTTTTATTTGTCATACATGATAGCAGATTGAATATCTTTGGGTTTCGGACTGTCAGAATGTATCACATTGGGCTCTGGAAAATAATAGAGGGCTTTTTTAAAAGCAGCACTTTACAGAAAAAACATTAAAAGGTAAATGACAAAAAAATCTGCAGATTAATCACTAAAATAATCCTTAGTTGTAGCACTACTACATACTCATTCTAAGCAAGCTTTCACACTGAAAAAAGTGATAAAATATAGTATACTCAAAGCTGTCTGTCTCAAAAATATCTGCATCAAAATCACAGAGAAATTCATATTTCATATTTTTTTGGTTTCATGATGTTGCCTCTGAGTTTTGCATTAATTTGTCAAAACACATTTAAAACACATTTTACTTTACCTTTGACTACGAAAGGAATGACTAAATGGGATTTCAGTTGGACTTTGTTGCAGTTTAATTGACATCTGACCGCACGCTTACTGTATCATTTCTCATACATTGATTTCTTCAGAACCAGTTCACCATTAGTATAGTGCATACTGTACAAAGGTAGCATGTAGAATGGAGGTGGGACACAGATATAGACATTACGACCCTTACCTTTCCTTGTCCAAAGCCTCTTTGCTGTTGGTGGACGGCATCTGAGGGGTGGGGTCTTGAAGTGCATCGTCAGCTGTGATTGTTTCCTAATCGTGGAGGGAAAAGCAATAATCATCATGTGTGCTGTGGGTCACATGGAACAACACTGATGAATGGTTCCATGCAGTGACAGAAGGCTGGCTATTGATGAGATCGTATGGACCATCAGTGCATGCAACACTTCTGGTGGAAGGGAGGATGGATGCTGTGTACAAATGTCTGTAACACTATGTTTATATAGTATGTTTTGTTGATGGGTAGAATTCAGCTTTTCCTCAGTGTGAGCAGGAAAAACCTAACAGATGAGACTCAAAACAGAAAGACACCAGAGGGTAGAAGTCATACACACTGAAACTGCACCAAATGTAAAACTACACACACACTCACACATCCATCTCTTTTTCTCCCACTTACATTTACACACACCACAACCCAAACATCACTAAACACACCCTGTTTTCACACGCTGGCCAAAGGGAATACAAACACTACCACACACGCTGTAAAACATGCGCAGGTGCACATAAGCTGTTATGGGAAATGTTATTGGAAAATTGAAAACCGGTGAACCATTGAGAATCCCGTTTGGAGCAGCGACATGTCAGGTGTTAGATCGGAACAAGGTTAAATGCTCGGTACAGTTGAAGCACAGCCAGAGAGACAGCAATCACCAGCCAGGCAGTCAGAACAACATACAGATGGACGTCTTTTCCCACACAGACAGCAACCACAGCACAGAAGTCCCTCGCAGGCAAACCCGAGGACCTGAAGTCATGCTCAGTCAGGTTTGGCTGCATTCACATTCCATTTCAGTGCCATCAGTTCGAGAGATGAATCAATAAGAGTTGCTCGCTGCAACAGATGAGCGCCGCGAGTGATATCTGCCAGTCAAACGGGCCCTCTTTACTTCAAATCCCTCGCCGCATTTCAAATTGATTCATATTCCAGAAGGGATGGGACGTGTAAATGGAATTGACCTTTCACCCGTGGCGGTCAGCTACTTACTCTGAGGGAGAGAGGCAGCTCCCCATTGGCCTGGCTGGATGAGTACAAGTTGACGTACTCCCCCTCCCCACCCTCGTCGTTTGCACTCTCGCTCTATGGGAAAAGAGGAGGGACACAAACCCAAGCGTGAGGGGAGCGGAGAGGGGCACAGAGTGTTTGCTAACAGGAGAGTGAATATGTGGCTTAAAGTGGAGAGAAAAGCAGCTAAGCCAGGGTTTGGCTTCATACAGGGAGCGGTGTGTTTTCCAGCTCAGTATCATCATCACCACTAGGTGGCAGAGGTGTGCATAATTTGTAAAGGTAATAGTATTTACTGGCAAAAAGAACATGCAGTGCAACATGCTCAACTGGGATTCTTAAGACCGATAATCAGACAGCAGACAGTTTGTGGGCAGTGATAATGACAACAAGATGCCACTAAGTGAATGAGTCACTGTGTTATCATCTGAGCGACAATACTGAACACCAAACTGCTGTAATTTGATGCCAATCTGCCAAGGGAAGGGGTCCAGTAGCACATTTTATTATCTGTCTTCGAGAGCCAGTTCATTAAAGTATCCTGCTTGTTCCGTCAACATCTATCCTTAAAAAGCTCACCGCTGAGGTGTGGAGAGAGTCAGTGAGAGAAGACTCAGAAGGAAGACAGACAGCCACAGAGCCCATTGAGCCAGCCAAGGAACCGTTGGGCCCGCCCCCGCTGCCATCCAGAATGGTGGCATTGGTCAAGGCAACCTGGTCCAAGCTCTGTGATTGGTGGAAAGAAGGAAAGCAGGAAAGAAAAAAAATAATGAAATAAAAAGAAAGGACTAAGAGATCAGAGAGGCGAAGACAGAGCAGATAGAAAAAGAAGCTGAACAATAAGAAGCAGTAGGGGGGGGGGGGAGTGTTCACCTCATACTCCGACACCTCCATTAAGCCTGGACTGTGAGAGTGATGTGCCTGAACATGAAATGCACAGCACACACACACACACACACACACAAAAAAAATGAAGCTAAACCGGGACCAGTGGCAACAGACACATCTCCAGTGAGATAACAGGGAGGATGACGAGACAGGAACAAGGAAACTCCAAGATAAGGCAGCATCACATCTGCGTATGTGGTCAGAGATGTCTTAACAATGTACATGAGTGCATGTGTACGTGTGCGTGCGGACAGCCGTGGAGATGCCTGTCTGCAGGGAGGTAGAGGTAACCTGTTTTAACACGTAGCACATCAGCCCTGTTTCGGCATACCAGCACAGAGCAACACACGCAGAGATCACTGATAAACACTGCACACACTTGGCTTACATACACACTCACACAAATACATGCACGTGTTCATGCACGGACACGCAGGATCAGCGGGAAATGAAAGTCTCTCATTCTCCTCTTTTCTGTAGCAGCCGTTTTAAAAAATCCTGTCTACTAACATCAGCAACACACACACACGGGGGGAGAGACACTTCTACACTGAAATGATCTACTGAATATTTCTTTCTTTTTCCACTCAACATATGCAAAGCAGCTTTCCTGGCATGCCTTAACTCCCCCTCAAAAAAACATCATGCCCCAAGGAACTGAGGAATGCAAACATTCCACAGAAACAGACAAATGGGAGGTGTGGAAGCACATTTGGGATGGGAGCAGGTTACAGCATGGCGGTGAAGGGGAGACTAAGACAGATGAGAAAAAGTAGAGAGAGTGTGTGGACAGCTACTGACGCTGGAGGAAGAGAAGAGGCGATGAGGGGAGGAAAGAAGAAGAGCAGAAACAGGAGGAATGTGTTTCCCATCAGGTCCATCTGGTGCTGCATTCCACTGGAGATATCCTAAGGGAGATCACCATGCCTTAGGGTGCCTCGCACACCATGGGGTCATTATGGGTCAGTCCCGGCTAAAATACTGACCTAACCACTCTAACTCATAGACAGGTCTGATAAACCACAAGCTAATTTATTAACAAGATCCTGTTGCTGATTGAAGCTTTCCAGTTAAACCAACAATGGGCAGTTTGTTATTTATGAATCGGGATGTTCCTGATGTCGACTAGTATAAAACTAAGAAACCACTCAAGAAATGGTAAAAACTGAGCAAAGTTGCAAGAAAAATATTGCGTATATGAAGCTTGGGCGGCATCAGGATATTACGGTATACCTGGGTATTAAGAAATCCCATGGTAAAATTTTCAATACCGTCAAAGATACAGGCTCTCTTCTGTCCATTATACTCATATGGAGAGGCTGTGTTGAGGATGTATTGAATGTAGTGCACACCACACGCCACCAGAGGTCAGTCTCTACTGATGGAACAGGCGGCTAAGCTGACAGACACGGTGACTGGGAGTGGTGGGGACAACGTTACAGGACTGTAAAGAGCCACAATGGCAGAAAGAAATCTTGGAGGAAAACTGCATATTTTCAAATCTAACTCGGTAAATTAAGGGTTTATTTCAACCAAACCAGAATTAGTGATTGTTAGAACTGTGGACGAACTAACTAGATGACTAACAAGACGGTTTAGGGTGACTATTAATTTGTTTCTGCCGAGTCAGAATGACGTGGTTTGTCACGAGTCAACAGGACATTTAAGCTAGTCTTTAGTTGCATAAAAGAGAGAAACTTGAATTCAGAGGGTGTACGTGAAATAGGTTTATGAATATTACCTTTGTTGACATTTAGTGAGTTTATTATCTATTTAGTAGACTGAAGAAAACTATGAGAGCTTGCAGAGCGTAGCAAACTCATTGTGGACTCCATTAAAAAACAAACGCAATAACGCGCTGTCTCATAAGTGTGCACGCAAATTGACACACATTTTGAAGCTTCTCAGGATCTCTTGTGCACCCAAAATCACTTCTTTTTCAACCGAGTGAGAAGACATCCAAGCAGCGTGAGTGTGTGTGGCTCAGAAAAACTTTCCACGGACAGCTGCGGACTTGTACTGGTCGTGGGTATGTGCACACGGTTCCAACCATTAAATCTGAGGGCACATGTGTGTGTGCGTGGGTGTGTGTGTGTGTGTAAAAGAAAAAAAGTAAAAGGGAGAAAGTCTCACATGCCAATCCAAAATCCTCCCGTTTTCCACTGAATACCTTTATAACTTTAACCGCCTAGTATTTCTGGTGCCAGCTAGTGACAGTAGAGAGGTTTAATCAACTAGTTGACTAATCACACATCCCTATTTATAAACCCCAACCCAATGCCCGACAGTCTCTTGTGATATTTGGATCAGCTGCTCCAGACACACAACTCACTGACTGTATCTCTGAGGCAAACGGAAAAGAGGGAAAGGGTCAAATAATTACCTGTCATGTGGAGGAATGCTTCAGTGCGACACACAAACTTGACTAGCCAGAGGCAACAAATAACTGCACACACTCAAGCAAAGCACACATTAATAACATCATATCTAATGCCGCAGCTAGAAAAAACAACACAGCAAAACAACAAATTCACACTGTCAAAACAAAAGCACACACGGACGGGAGGATGGACAAAATTAAGGACCACACAGCAACCAAACAACCGACGCTTGAAGGATGGCTGCATCAGAAACTCCAAAGGGCAAGGGGTAGATAAACAGACTGTATGACATATGGAGCACACAGAGGTCAAGCCGCCCCTGGACCAGTCCAGGACCACACAGCACCCACACAGGAGTGGAGAAATGGAGGTGGAGGGATGGGGTTTAAAGACGTGGGGAGGGGGAACTCACCGTGGGTGTGGTCAAGGATGCTTGGCCAATCAGGTAGGAGTTAGAAACGGACATGCTGAGGCCCAGCCCAGAGCCCGCCTCCTCCATGGCCGCTACAGACGGCTGGAGGTGGCAGGAGAGAGAAGAGGAGGAGGAGGAAGAGGGGGAGGAAGAGTGGGAGGCCTGAGAAAGAAACAAAGAGGAAGAAAGAAAGATAGAAAAGAAAGTGAGTAAGAGAAGAGGGGGTTAAGGAAGGCAAAGAGGGGAAACAGGGTGTTAAGGGAAGGAAGAAAGAAGAAAAAAGGGGACAGTTGATTACACTAGTAAGCAAGACTGAATTAGAGCAGATTTAATCAAAGTTCAGCAGCAGAGTAGTGAAGTCGAAGTGGTGAAAGCTGAGGAGGATTCTGGTAGTTTGGCTGAGAGGCATCAGCATACTAGCTGTGGGAGTAAATAAAGAATAGAGTACTGCTGTTGAAGTGCCACTGAATATGGGTTTACTGTTATGTGCAAGTTCTCGAAAGCCCTAATTACAAGAGGGTCATGTGACATGTACAGGTTACACACATTTCTGTCTACTGTGACAGTCCAATAAACCTTTTAATATCCTGAGTTTTAAGGGCTTTCCAGAAACCAGGCCAACTACAACACGTTCTAAACAGGGCCAATGTGATCCGCTCAGGGTTTTTTTTCCACCCATTTCCTTATCCATGCAGCAGCTGAAATGACTTTTTTTTTTTTTTTTGCAAAGCCGTGTAAAGTCGCCAAAGCGTGTAAGCCTGGAACATGGGTTTATGGAGGAGGCAAACCGGCTTATTCCACTGGGCCACGAGCTCATCAAGTCCAAAACATGAGGCCAGATTAGGCCTTGCGGCAGGAGCAGAGATGAGTGCAGTTCGACTGTACGCTCAGACAAAAGAATGATAAAAATAAAAGCTGGGCACAGCGCTCCAAATACTCAGTTGTGGTGACAGAGAGAGGACAATGCACAAAGGGAAAGAGAAGAGACTCTCAGAGGTGGCCGGGTACACTGCCACTCAGCCACAAAGTCTATTTTCTTTACTGGGCTATGACACTGTACATCCAGCTATACACTGGAGAAAAGCAGCATCTGTATACTGTCCACAACAGTACTGTCTTCATTACTGCACAGCCTCAGGCCAACCACTGATCAATCTGTCACCTTTAAATACACATGAGGGGGCATTAGCGAGGGAAAATAGGCAAGTGTGTTCCTTTGTGAAAACACCATGTATCATATGTGACAATCTGGCAAACCACAGACCATCTTCTGAACATGCAGTAACTCTACAGTGGGGATTATAGAAGGGAAATTCTGGTACAGTTCAGCTTTGTTGTCCAGTTTGGAAAGTTGCAGGAGGCTCACACAACTTGCCCTAATATATATTGTTTTGGGCTAGTCCCCGTTTCCTTGACTCTCTACAATGGAGCTGGGGAGTTTAAAGTTCACATGACCCATAGCCTCACAATGGCCATATCTAAGTGATATATGCCAAGTCTGCAACTATTCTCGCAAACTACTGGATCCGTCAGCCTGATATTTTGTGTGCACATTTATGACTGTGTGCGATAGGACCTCTTGTGGTCACGGTGATTCACAACTGGTGAAAAAACTGTTATATACCATCACTGATGACTGACTCCTAACTCTTCTCAACCAGCTGGTAGAGGCCACAAGTTTTTCCAATGTCTCCTATGATAAAAACAACAAGTCTTACCGAGTCTGATGCAGGCCATATTTTGGCCTTCATCATGGCTCAACAACTGACATCCATAAAAAGATTTTGAAACAGACCATCAGCAGATTCATTCCAGACCCGATATGTTATGATCCACTAAAGCTAGGCATTAAGTGGTACCCATTTTTGTTATCTTTGCTGCCATCTTGACTGTAAGGGACTTGAGCGGGACAACTGTTCCTGCTGACATAGCTGTGATGAGGTTTGTTCGTCAGCCGCACTGTGTCATACCACACCGGGAGCATTTCAGAAGTGAAACACTTTGTCAACCTGATTTTGTAGACTTGCAGATCTTGTTGATTTGCTCATTTTTCCTTGACATTTGTGCTTCTTTCATAAGTAAGCAAGCAGGCTTTGTAGTTAAATGGTTTCTATTTTGATCTGTATTATTTGTGTTTATTTTTGTTATTTCCGTCTTTGTTGTGCTGTAGCCTGCAGACAAATGTAATGTAATACTGTAATACTGTCCAGTTATTAATGATAAGGATCAAAAACTTGTGTTCTCTCTGTGTTATTAAAAAAACATTCATCCTCATAACTTGATGTGCTCTGTGCAATGCGCTGTGGCTCTGTTAAAAATAGACGAGATGTGTATTTTTATTAGCTACTGGGATGCTTCTGAAACGCACTGCGTTTTACAAGAATTACAAGAATTGTCTAAAGTGGCAGTGGTCAGCACGGGTGGATGCTGGGGTGCCTGGTGGAGATCTGCACTCAACTGAGTGCACTTTTCTAATGAACTCAGCTAGCATACTGCTAAACTGTGACTGGTGCAGAGAAGTAGTGACATCCTCTTTTTCTAACTGATCCTACCTCATTTCAAATTAGTTAGATGAACACTGAGAAAAAAATAAATATACAAACATCTAATGAGAAATAACAATAACCAAAACTGGTCTGACTTTGGCAGAAATAGTGTGTTCCTGTAGGACCACATCACACACTGTAGCGAGAAGAAGAATTTTTCAGGTCCTTTAAAAGGTGTTATTTCAACCTCACATGGCTCATCGCAGGGTGCCCTGCCCTGCTATAATCTATCCAATCATGTCTCTTCCTCTGTCTGCTCACTGACTCTCTGTCAGACAGTTGTCTCAATTAACCCAGACGCTGACCGAGATTAAGATACGTGGACTCAATCTGATATGGGACTGATAAAGGCTGGTCTTATCGCCCACTAACAACCAAACACCTCCGCATACGTACAGGCCCTTGCTTTGGTTACAGGAAGGGTAGATAGTGAGGGTAAGGAGGGGGGAGCTACTTAGGTGAGAGAGATAACAAGATAGGAGGGGGCTTAAGCATGAAGACACTGGGACCAGCGTAAAGCTCTACCACACAGAGTTGTTGGTATTATTTAAACGTGCCAGTAACTCTGTCGTCATAACACTCATAACAATCTCTGTCTCGTAAATTGATAGCAGAATCAATAAAACCTCCACAGCCTCAAAGTTTTGGTTTCAATTTAAGGAAGACACACTGATCAATTTAAGCCACATTCAGAGCATATTTATGATTCAGAGTGGCTGAGCTAGCAGCAAGCAGCTAACAGTGCTAACTGCATAAACAGCGCCAACGACCCCGACAGTGCTGACAGAGCTAACATTGATACCTTGAGGAACCTGAAGGATGCTATGCTTCCGAGCCACTGCTGTCCTGTTATCAGCAGCGCAGTGCAGAGTGGGGGCAATGAGCTAGCCATTGGTATACACTCATAAAGACTCACATGCACTAACATGCATGCGCAGCCAGTGCGGCTACCACAACAACACACAGAGAAGCTCAGATTAAATCACACACAGAGGGAGCGTGACTTCATTCTCTGCTCAGGACGCCATATCCACACCATATCTTTACATCGCAAACAGTTGCTTGCTGCTAGATTAATGCTCTTAATGTTCCATACAGCTGCTTTAAAAGAATTTTAATTACAGCTTTGTTCACACAGTTCAGATTGGTGACCAAACAATTTATGTCTACCCACTTGCAAAAGATTTAGAGAATTTAATTTAACCCTGGTAGTTCATGAGAAATAACACAATATCAAAGTAACTGGTTTTAGTCCTTCAGAGGGGTTATTGTCATACTTGCACACATGGAGAGGTTTCTTACCAGCTGCCGTTGTTTTGGGGGCAATGCTGGAGGTTGCAGCGGCTCATGGACTGAGTCGGTGCTGCTGAAGGAGTCGTTGAAGCCGTAGACCTCCTGGAAGCGCTTGTTGCGCTGCTCATAGATGCTTTCACTCTGTGGCATCTGGTAGAACACGGAGGGCTGCGGCTCGGAGTAGTCTTCCACAAACTGCATGTACTGGAGGACTGAAGTAGGGAGGTGGATTAGATTCTAAAACATTTATTGTTTATTTTGCTTAGAGGTCTGACTTTAAAAGCAACCAATTCAAGAATGGACTTTATTCAGCAGTAAATTCCGTGCTCTAAAGATTCATATATCCCTTTTTGGATTAAATTACTCCTCACTTTTTATTAAAGGGGCACTCTGATGATTCAGTATTGCACCCCCACAAAGCTGGAAGACATACAAAAGACCTAGTTAAGAAAGAGAGGTAAAAATTTAAGCTGCAACTGCCAAGATATCTTAAATTTTTGTCCCTAGTATAAATCATGCTCCAAAAACCCTTGATCATACATTCCCCATGATGCAATTTAAAAGCGTCTATAATAAGACCCTCTCTACCGTGTAAAAAAATTCATGTCTTTCCCATTTCCTCTTGAAATCATACACTGATGTAGTCATACACTGCATTTCAACCAAAAGGAAGGGTTGACTGTATGGAATGACATCATACAGTAGCTTGAGAGGAAGTGATGTAGCAGGTGTGTCAGGAAATGACCAAATGTTGCCCTATGTGCCCCTGGAGCCGAACCCATTGTATCACATCCTGGTATTCACTTCCTGTCGCTATTCGCAGTAGAATATTTCCTTGACATAAGCTCTGCTTCAATGAACTCATGACGAAGTGCAGCATATATGCCACTGTCCCCTCCTAAATCAACTTCATCCCTTCCTTTATTCTTCCCCACATAAGACTCTCTGTCCCTTCCTTTGCCTCTGTGCCGTCTACTCTGTCATCCCTTTCTCCTTCCTCGCCTTGATTGGTCCCTCATTACGTTCCCATCCCCTCCTTGTCCCTCACTTACTGTGTCTGCTTTTCTTTTCTGGCAGTGGCGGTGGGCTGGCGGGGACATCTGCGTTCTCGCTGGCTATGTATTGGGCGACGAACACGCCCCCGTTTGTCTGGGGCATGGGTGAGATGGGTGTGAAAAGGGGGAACGGCGGCGTCGGGTGCAGCTCCTCTTCTGACAAGTTGTCATACTGGGAGGGGTAGCGCTCATACAGCACCCTGCCTCCATCAGGGAAGGGGGATGTCTGGGTGCTGCGTCGCTTCTTCTGGGGAAGAGCGGGGGGCGCGCTGATGCGGGAGGACAAGGGATTGGTTTGATTGAGCTGCGGGGTCCAGTATTCTGGCTGCTGCTGTGTCGGAGGAGCGCTGAAGCGGGGATGTGAGGGATGCTGTCCTGGGACTGGGGAAGAGGACTCGCTGTGAGACTCAGGCAGGGGGCTCAGGCACCCCCCTACTGGTATTGGGGGAAGGTTCTCCCCAGCTGACAAGTCCTGGTGGAGGAAGTCATAATCTGGGTCGTAGGTCTCTGTGTTGTCTGAAAAATTAAAAACCACAATTCAATCATCATGTATTTAGACTGAACTCTCAACAAGAGTTCACAACAAGTGAAGACACATTAGCAATGGTTTGTTCCATTTTGGGTCTGGTTCCCTGAAGGCAAAATACCCAGATTCAATAAGCTCTGACAGTAACAAATCTAACAAACCTTCGATCTCTCCTCCCTTTTATTTATTAGCAAAGAGCAGTGTAGGAAACATAAAGAGGCTTCTCATTTATGACCAGAAGTGAATATGGCATTTAAAATGACACGTCACAAAAAGTAGACGATACTGGCAAGAGCTAACTGACGTTAATTCTGTTACGGTTATAGTATGTGGAAACTTCTGGGTGTTGTCTGGACAATGTGCTCTTTGTAAGCCGGAGTGTGTGCGTGTGTGTGGTTTGTGAGTGAGAAGAAACATCACTCTATAATGCAACTTTTCACCGCAAATGGACTGTGTGTTGTTGCCGTTCAACAAGATCAACATAGTGATGACTCTTCTCTGGTGATATTATCTTGTTATTGTGGCAAACACAGGAGAGTTTAACTTTAATGCATATCAGATCAACATTTAAAAGGGGAAACACCACCTAAATCCCACTATGTTATTTCCATGGCCTACAGGCGTAGGAAAGCTCAATCAATATTTACGAACATAAGCTACTCCCTCTCAAAGCCAGACACCAGAGAAGTAAGTCTCAAACTTGTGATGTCATAGGGTATAAAGTCTGGAGCTGCTCCATGGACAATGAGTGGAAGCCTGATTTGTGGACTCAGAGAATATTTGTTTTATTTTTTATACGTGAATGAGCTTTATTCTAAATTGAATCTTTTTTGTAAGTCATTTAACTTAAGCTAGTTGAAAATGATTACAGCTTAAGCTACACTTAATTAAATTCAAAAGGGTTTTGAATATGTTTGCCTTTGTAGTCTTACCAAGTGTCTCACAGCTGGTGTTGCGAGAACACTGACCACTGTCCTGCTCCATGGAGGAGAGCTGTTCATCGGACTTGCTGAGTTTCCCCATGCTGCTGCACGGAGACAGGCGTGGAGAGTCGCCCCCATAGGACTGGCTGCCCCCAGAGAAACGCCTCTGAAGGAACTCCTGCTCATAGTCCTGCTGCTGCAAAGACAAACACCTTTAGCACTCCTTCTTTATTAAAGATATACTTCACCCCCTAATGACTGTTTGCACATCAATTTCACACCCTGTTTTATGCTGAATTCACGCATGCCTTTGGTGAACAGATAATCCAAAAATGGAGAAAATTCTCAATGAACTCAAGAGATAGGGTTCACATTTCACAACGGCAAAACTATATCAAACATCTGTTCACAAACTCTCACAGCACTCATGCAGTATCATTCAAGTGTCATTTATTCAGTCGTATGCTCAGTACTTTCCCAAGCAGACAGGCTTTTCCAACTGGGAACTGAATCTGAAGCGAAACTTATCTTTGCTTTCTTCAAAGCCAGACTCTACTGACAAAAAAAGTGTGTTTGTATTATTGTGTGACTCTGGTGTTAAAGTCACACAATAACACAAACCGTTGATCGAAGCAGAGGTAGACCAAAAGCTCCTGTGTTCAGCGAGGTAAAATTACTGTTTTTGTCCTTGGGGATCGGTTTTGAAGAGAGCATAGAAAAGTCTCACTTTCAGCTCAGTTCACTGTCGGAAAGGGCTGTCTGTTTGGGAAAGCACTGAGCATACAATAGATAAATGAACTGAATTATACTGCACTAGTTGTGTATGAAAACAGCTGTTTTGATATAACTTTGCTGTTGTATGTGGACCGCTATGACTTATATAGGATTCCTGTAATGGATAGCGTATTGAAACTGAAGGTACCAATTAATGGACCATAGTCCCCCCACCTGTCTGTGGACGCTGCAGGGCAGACTGGAGCCACGGCTCATTGGTGCAACCACTGCGACCCGTGTAGGCGAAGGGGCCGACTGACGCTTCTTAGGAGGAAGAGCTGGTGGAGGGCTGGTGACAGAACAGCAAACAGAAACAGCAGAATAAAATACCATGAATGCTGGATATGTTTTGTCCCATCGGCAAAGTCAATACAGACAATCAGGCAAGCACGCAAAACACGCTTTCTCAGGCATGTATGCACACACAAATCCATGTATGAATACATGAACACACGCATTATCATCCCTCCTGTGGAATAGTGAGATGAAAGTGAGGGTGTTTCATGTTAGCCTCTCTCAGCTATGACATGAAGCTGTCCTGCTTGTCAAACCTAAATTCAGTGAGTTAATACCAGGTCAAAATGGGGCGAAGAGCGGAACACAAGGCGCCATGACATGGAGGCCAGGGAAAGACACTTCATGGGTCAGTCACACACTCTCATGCACTGGACGATCTTCTGATTGGATGATGAATTCTTCAGGGAATGCCCGGGATAACACAAAGTTTGGGATGATGCAACCATGCAAGTCAAAAAAACACTTTCATCCAATTCAGAAGCTTTATGGGGGTCTAGGGTGGGATGTTATAATGGAGACAGATGATCCTATGGGCTAACATACTTCTCCTTCTGAGAGGGTCTCCTTTGGCCAGCGTCAGCACTCAACTGTGCTCTGTTCCCAGAATCCAAAGGGAAACCACAGATGAAACAAATTGAGAGAGACAGCAGAAAGAGTAAGAAAGGAAGAGACAGAGCAACAAACAAACCAAAGTGTGCCATATCTAAAGCCTAAAGCGTGAAAGTAATGAAAGATTTTAAGAAGTTTGGAGTTTTAAGCATTTGGATCGATGGAGCTGCAGCTGGATCACGTGGGAAAACTACATCGAAAGGGCACCATACACCAAAATGTGTTTGATTTTCAAACAAAAATCAGTGAAAATGAAACAAACTTATGGAACTCCCCTTACCCTCCTATACCTACATCCTAAAAATCATCTTTATTCCTTATTTGATTATTTGTGACGCATTTTCGGAAGTTGTTCTAAAAATAAGTTCAGTTCAAAGTGAAACAGATATGATGAATAAAGCCAGAGGGGACACTTCTGCTTTTGTTACAATAGTGCAAAAGGTTGCAACACTTCTGGGGCCACATTATCACCACAGAGTCCTTGTCCTTGGTTCTCATTGGATGGAGACAAAACAGAAAGAAAACAAAACCTTGAACTGAGAAAGAATTTCATATTACATAAAATCAGAACCTTCAACACTCTACGACAACAACAAATAGAGCTACGTGAGGTATCAGTGCACAGCACAGCTTGACTGAAGCTGCGAGAAATGTTGGCAGAGAAACTCCTACGCATTAATATTTCAGCCCCTTATGAACTTAACTTTGACCAGACCAACACCTTAAAGGTCCAGTGTGTAGAATTTAGGGGGATATAGTGGCAGAAATGGAATATAATATCATAAGTATGTTTTCTTTAGTGTATAATCACCTGAAAACAACTATCATTGTGTTTTCATTACCTTACAATGAGCTGTAAGTATCTACATAGGGGGTGCATCCCAAATCTTTTAAACTGCATCCATGTTTCCCTCACCTGCGTCTTTTCCTTGCATCTTAGTCCTTCCCACCGGGGAGAGACGCAAGGAAACAATGTGAGGAGAGAGGAATCAAGGAAGTTTGGTTTAAGAGAAATCAGATGTCCTTTCATTTGGAGCGTCAGGTGAAGCGACGCCTGTTTCTGATGACGGTGGCCGTAGATCACAACTGGATCAGCTGTCTGTCAGCTTTATGTTACCTGTACACTGTGCTAATACTGATAAAGCCACACAGGTATCACTGGCAAAGCAGCAGTAATTTTCTCTGTATAACAATGCCTGCACATTAGTAACCCGCAATCTTTATTTATAACATATCCCGTGTCCCATTTAGAGGCACAGAATGCGTTCATATGATTTATTCATTATTTGAATCTGTAGGCTATTTATTGATTTTCTGATTGTAAACTCATTATTTAATAAGCAGAATATCATTATTGTGCCTTCTGAAGACCGTAAATTATTCATTGGGCTAAATGTTTCAGGAAAACTATTGAAATTCTGTAACTCATCACACCCAATGGTCGGGAACTGAAAACCTCTCATGTGACTGAATGGAAATGATGACAACTAAGAAGTGTTTCTCGCTGACCAATAGACTCTCTCTGACTTAATTTAGTTCCATTATGAAAGGGGAAATTTCTGAAATGACAGATCATGAAGAGAAAAAACTCCCTAATCAGTTAAGAAAGTTGTCTGTGGTGCTTTTGTTGTTCAAATTTTTCTACCTAGAAGGTGAATCAGAACACAAATAAAGTATAAACTTGGAAGTGATACACTTGAGTTTAATCTCTTATCTGTCTTCCCTCCAGTTTGATACTCTAGTGATGTTGTGATGTATCAGATCAGCTGCAGTGCTGCACACCTCCAATC
Organism: Epinephelus awoara; assembly: GCA_035609425.1. Classification (NCBI taxonomy): domain Eukaryota; kingdom Metazoa; phylum Chordata; class Actinopteri; order Perciformes; family Serranidae; genus Epinephelus; species Epinephelus awoara. Next base: position 25,257,083 of record CM069312.1, read on the forward strand.
GATAACTGATATCCAATCAGGGGGGTGTATGTTTTTGCGTTTTCCACTGTGGTAAGAAGCCCCTCCACGACAAACAGCATCGAAAAAGCACTAATTTTCTAACATGACACTGCTTTATTTAGTGTTTTTACCAGTTTAAATCGCAACATCTGTTAGTTTTGGAGAGGAGGAGACCTCTGCGGATAATTTGGTTCACTGTAAAAAAACAAAAAAAACAAAACCTGAACAATGAACACTGAAGAAATCCTAACCAGGAGCTCATGTTTGGCACATGGGTTTCACAAGTTTCAGCTGCAGTCCTCACCACTAGATGCCACTAAATCCTACACACTGTTCATTAAACTTCAATGTTGGACTCATTGACTGCCAAAAAAGAAGAAGAAAAAAAGCAGAATATCAGAATATTAAAACTGCAGTTGTGTTGCGTGTTTAATCCTCACCTGAGCTCTGCCATTTTGGCTTCAGGAAGGGGGGGTTTGGGTGGGGCGACGTCCTCATCTGGTATGTCAGAGGCAGCCTCTGCGGGAGTAGCTGCCGGAGCAGTCTTATTCGAGACCTCCTGCTCCCGATCTATCAAGGGCATCTCCGATGACACGCTGCTACACACATAAAAGCTGTCTGAGTGAATGAACTACTTTGAGTGTCTGAATGACTGTTTGTACTCTGCAGAGTGTGCTTTGTACTCACCTCTCTGCTGTGGTAGCAGGTGGTGCTGGTTTGTTAGGGGTGGTGGGTGACGGTTGCTCTTGTTTCTCAATGGTCAGCTTCACCAATTCCTATTCGTAGAAAGACAATACAGCAAGCTACAGAGGCTGCTACAAGAACAACACCAAGGGAGGACATTGCCAACACTCTCCACAACATCTCCTCTATTAGCACAGGGGCCTACCTTTACTCCATCCAGTACCGCTTTGATGACGCTGGTGACAGACGCCACATTCTCCTTGTCCTCCAAGTCGATGCCATCCAGCATCACCTGGTCTGCCCAACGGATGAGGTTGGCCAGGCTCTGATACACACGGTTATGGCAGGAAGACAGCGCCGAACTGTTGAAATGGTGTGAGAAATACAGTTGGGTGAGGGTGAGAGTGAAACAAAGCATTAAGGGGAAAAGCAAAAGGAATTAAAAAAGGAGAAAAAGAAGAGCAGCATATGGAACAGACAGAGAGATGATGTGCAGGACGAAACCAGAGGCGCAGAAAGGAGAATGATTCAAGACAACACAACAGCGGGGTGTGAAAATAAAGCAATGGGACAAGCACATGTTAGACTGGAGGTGACAAAAATCACACATATGATACACTTCCACCTATCTACCAGCTATTAAGCTACATATTTAGTGGGCATGTGTTGAGTAACTGCAGGTATGCTAGTGCTAGCTGGTGCTGATAGAAGAATGTATAACCACACGGGGAAGCGGGGTGTTGTTTCTGCCTGTAGTGAATGGTGCGTTCAGTCCCAGCTCTAAGGTGTGGCCCAGGCCTGTACCAACATGCTGCAGCTGATTCACGGTGCTGGAATATCCCTCCACTGTCTCTACATAGCTACGCTCTACAGTGAGCAGGCGACGACTGTAGCTATGAGGGTTAGCAGAGGGATTTGAGGGATGGGCTGTTGGGAGAAGTTTGTCTTTAGGGCTCTCTTCCAGGAAGTCCTTTCTTGGTTAGGTTTAGGAAGAAGATCATGGTTTAGGGTTAAAATGAACAGCCTTTTCCGGCAGTAAGCCCTGAAGGCAAGCTTCTCCCATGTGCGAGGGATGGTTGAGCAGTTGGAAGGGTGGAGAGGTTTGACCCAGAAAGACTGAAGGCTGTATGTTACACTGGAACTAAGTAGGAACAGTGGAATTATAATAAAGCCTGAAACTGTGAGTGACCAGACAGTTACACTCTGTGGCTAGAGTTTGAAGATATAAGATTGATTGTTATTGTTGTTGTTAAGATTGATTATAAGATTGATACACAAACCTTTTAGCAAATAAGTACGTCTGCCAACTTAAAGGGACAGTTCACTGCAAACTTCAAAATACATATTTTTCCTCTTACCTGTAGTGTTATTTATCAATCTACATTCTTATGGTGTGAGCTGCAGAGTGTTGGAGATATCTGTTTTTGCTCCAATATAATGAAACTAGATGGCACTCAGCTTGTGGTGCTCAACAGCAATGACTCTTTCCAGAAATCATTATCCCGTTACTCAAGATAATCCACAGACCTTGTTGTGAGCAGTTTCATGTAGGTACTATTTCTTTTTCAACTAAACGACATCCGCCAACTTCATTACTGCAGGGGAGGAAGCGTGCATCTACAGCTAACTCACCCAGCACCACTGGGCCAGTTAATGTTACAGCTCAGCAGCGGAGGATGCCATTAAGGTTTACATCTCGCACTATCATTGTGGATGTATAGAGCAAAATGGATACAGCATTGGAGGCAGGCCCCTCGTTAATTCCTATGAAAGCTGCTCAGTGGCACCTGAGGCCAAAAAAGCTCAGTTTCCATGGTAAGAAAATACCCAAATCTTCAATGTTGTGGGGCCCATTGAATAAGCGTAATGGAGACTTACGGTGACCGAACTTAGCCGAACCCCTCCGCTAACCTAAAATGGTTCTAGTTGTTAGACTGAACGGATCACATCACGATAGTGAAAGGAGTCATTTCGTGGGGGTTGTGATGCTCAAAAATATTCATCCACTGTCTTACAGACATCTCTTTCACAATGTAAATCCGTGGAAAAAATTCTTTTTGGGCCCCATAGCATAATGTGATGGACCCAGAAGTTATAATTCCATGTCTAGCCACTATATAAAATTGGCTTAAAGCCAGGTGCTGTTCCTGGGGACTTGGCTATCACAACACAAACCTTTTGTCCATGGGTAGAGGCACGCTTCCTTCTGCTAAGTGATACTGTTGGTGGGTGCAGTTCAGTAGAAAGAAAACTGATCCTACATGAAACTGCTCACAGCAAGGTCTGTGGATTATCTTGAGCAATCAGGTCATGATTTCTAGAAAGAGACATTGCTGTTGAGTTTTTACATTTTTATGAAAAAAAAAAAAAAAAAAAATGAGCACCACAAGCCGAGTACAATCTATATCTCCAACACTCGGCAACTCACACCAAAACAATCTAAACTAATAAATAGCACTACAGGAAAGAGGAAAACTGTGTATTGAATTTGGGGTGATCTGTACCTTTAACACTGTGTGCCAGGACAGTGGGTACAAGTTACACCGAGTGTTGACCCACTTATTTGATCAATATTGATTTAAGTCACTGCAGACAGCTAAACACTGAAGTACACTGTGAATGTTTAGCAGCAGACTGCAAAGCTAAGTCAGGGTTATTAACGTGAGGGTAAATTTCTTCTTCGTTACACAATAGTTACTTTACATACAGTGTCTTATTTGTCAAGAAAAACATCTTCACTTCTACTGTGATCTACTGGGGTTTGACTCTGTTAGACTGAGGTCAAACCCCCAGAGATGACTGCTTCTCAGTGTTGCAGCAACAATCCATCAATTGCTTCTAAACACAGGGCTGTGAGATACAAAATCTGTCACCTCTGACCTCCACACTTTCATGTGTTCTGACAGATGGGGAAAGGCACACCGACAGAGATGTTCTAACATGTCTGACAGTCTAAACCAAACTGCAGCTAAGGTTTCTTCCCATAGATCTTACCCAGAGTGGAAGGGAAGCAATCTATTGGTTCATGTATCTGAAAAGTGAGGTCCAGTTTTCTTCCTCGGAGGTAACATTTTTTGATAACATGCCGTATCAAAATCGAGTTACACGTGAACATAATCTTAAAGGCTTCAGGCATTGAGTCCAGGAAGCTTTGAGGTGACGGATGTTGTCTGTCACAACATACCATCAATCATCACAAGCTGCAGTGAGTGGTAGCCTTTGCATCGTGCTAGTTCTGACATGTCCGGCATGCATACCAGCTACAATGTGAGTTACGTCAAGAGACAAGAATGATGAGAATAAACCAAGAAATGGTACACTGTGAAATAATACATGTGTAGCACAAAAAAGACGGCAAGCAGGAAGCAACAGTTTATTGTAATGACTGTTTTCAAATGTCTGTCTTGGAATATAAAACTTTGAAGGTTGCAGTCTGTGCGAAAGACACCACTGTGTCAACTATTTCAATCGTTTTCGAAAAACATGACTCACCTGTGCTGTATCCGGGCCTCTACCTGAACCAGAGGCAGGATGGCTTCAAGCACCTTGCTGGCCGAACCTGGAAGCATCTCCAGCACCTTCTTCTCCACGACCATTTTGTCCACGATTGTCTTGAAGTAGCGCAGGGCACTGACCACCTCCTTCTCATGCTCCTCCAGCCGACTAACCTTCTACAAAAAAAGCAATAAAACAGAACAGCGCTTCAGAATTGCACTACGGAGCTACTTATGATTTTCACGATAATGGCAAATGTTTTACAAGCTTTTTAAATACCATGCACAGTGAAATACTCATCACTAAACCACCTATTTATCATTGGACCATCACTACAGTCTGGGCGCCCTACTGTGGTTCTATTATTCCCATGGTTTGCTCGCAGTTCAAAGAACCATCTATCAAGTGATGTGGCTTGGAGCCATTTTGGTACTACAGCAACGGGCCCTTTCAGCTTCTCTAGTCTGTCACAGCAGGGCTGCTGGGGAATATACTCATTACACCGAAAGCCTTAAGAGGGAGTGGAGGAGTTCATTCAGGAAGCGGCCCAGCTCCATTCATGTCTTTATAGGTTTAGACACCTGCTGTAGTGAAGCCAGCCGCCACAGCGACTGGGAAGCTGTGGGAACCAGCGGGGAAACTCGCGCACACACACAGACACAATGGAGTACGGGATCGCAAAACATTAAACAGGAAAACAATCGTCTCACAAATAGGCAAACAAACACAGGGAAAAGGTGGGAAAGAGATGCATTTCCCACAATACACACATACTGTATATTTTCTAGCGCATGACCGTGCTTCACACACACCTTGTTCGTAGGTTTCTCTGTACTCTTGGCTGCTGGCTCGGGCTGCAGTTGCTTGCCCTTCTTGGATGGAGTCCTCTTGATCTTGGGAGAGTGGAACTTGTCCATCAGCTTCATGGTGAAAGAGGTGAGATGGGACCGCTGCGAGTCTGTAGACAGAGGGAAAACAGAGTGGTCAGTCGAGGAAGAGAGGTCGTCCGGGGGGAGAATAGAAATTAGATAAAAACAGATGGCCAGATGGCGCAAGAACACCAAAGTGTTGATATCACTATCACACAATGTCATACATCTTAAATTATACTCAAATTCGGCTGGACACCAGCTAAATGCAGGACTGGTATATTTAAAGAGTAACTTAAAGAGTATGAGTAACTGTCCCATGTTTTTGTGTCTACGTGACTAAAGGGAAACACAATTTTTAAAATTGGTCAGGGAATGCGCCAGAGTGCTGCAGCCAATGGTGGCAAAACGGGCTGCAACGTAACCCCTTGGAGCACTTGTGCACCGTTTATTTATGTTGACAAAAAGTGCTTGATTTTGCCTCTGACAGGCTCAGATGATCATTAAAAGTGTCTGAAAACATTATGGAAAGGAACCCTACAGAGAAAGACCTTTACGTTAAAGAGTAAGATCCTTCTTGTTTAACCAGAAACAGCCCTGAAATCTCTATCTGCAAACCAACCAGACTCCATTTACAAAAACAGTAATTTTAGCATGTGTATGGCCAGCATATTTTCTGGTTGAATTAAGGGTTTATTTGAACAAAATCAGAGTCAGTGATTGTTGAAACATGCGAAAGACAAATCAAGATGGGTTTTGTGACTTTCATGTATTTTATTTTATTTTTTATCTTCTTTGAACTGACTGTATATTATGATAATAAAATTACTGTTTATATAAATGGAGTCTGGTGGGTTTGATGAAAGCGATTTCATGGCTGTTTCTGGTTAAACAAAAAGGATCTTACTCTTTAAAAAAAAACCCTACAACCTCTGTAGGGATCTATACCATAATGCTGTCGGACACTTACAATAATAATCTGAGCCTTTCAGTAGAAAAAAATAGGGCCTTTGGTAGATGTTAATTGATGGTGCACAATTGCCCATTAGCATTACATCACAGCCTGTTTCGCTTCTGTCTTGCTCAATACTGGACAAATTTTAAAAACTGTTGTCTCCATTAGTCACGTAGACACGAAAGCATGGGAAAAGAGGGGTCCAGGTTGAAAAATACCAAAGTTACCCTTTAAAGAAAGAAATATTTGTAACATGCGCATTTCATCTGCTCTTCCTGTTCCCAACAATAAATCTGCTGGACAGTCACAGTCACAGAGCTTCCTCCAGCAGTCAATTATGTGCACAGATGTGTGCGCACACATGTGAGTGCACACAGAGAGAGACAAGGACAGAGCAGAAGAGTGTGGTCCTAATAAAATACTCTAGTTAGTGCTGAGATGAAAATTACTTTATGGTACATAATTGAGAGAGGCTTCATAATAGCAGAGTAATAAAGCAGAATTCCTCTTGTTCACTGTAGAGAGCTGATTGTATCTGGGGAGAGAAGAGTTCTTCACTCTGTCAATCCCAGGAGAATTGACTGCTTACTCACTGTCTCCCTTCACCTCTGTGCCCCATCCCTCTATCTCCACACCAAACTGAATCAGGAGATAAATACTAATAACAGCGGCAGGAAGGGCGGGTTTTATCAGTGGCAAAATTACACCTCTATCTGCTGTAATCTCCCCTCAGCTCTCGACAACAGCGGGATCTGACATTCCACGGCCATCAGCGTAAAAACACTGAATGCTGAATAGCTGGCAGCAGCGGGAAAACACCACAAACCAGACCTCCAGCCGGGCAGAGCTTTCATGTGCACCATCGATCCACACGGCGCACACATATCCACCCTACTGTTCTTTCTCCCCGCCCCTAATCCTCATCATCCCTTACTCCGAGCAAAAGCCAAAAGTTTGCTGAGGCAGCCAAGGACGACTGTGTGTCTCATTAAAAATGTTGATGATGAGAACGCTTCCAGTGGAGTTTCCTTCCGATACAAATGCATGTGATGAGGCATGCATGACCCCTCGGGCTGTTACTTTACACTGCATTTAAAAAAGAATCTTATCTCAATGTTGTGCAAAAATAAATCACAACTGGCTGCTCTGCAGGCGATAGTAAGTTACTAATGTTGCATGCCGGATTCAATAAACCACTGTGTTACTGGATGTGTATCTTGTGACTGCTATGTCACCTTTAATCCACATTTGACCTCATTCCTAACATCCAAACAAATCAAATCACTCACACACACTTGACAGGCAAATTTACTGTCCTACATAAATACATCGGCTTTGTTAAAATACAACACAACTCTAATGTTAGAAGACATGTGTGAGACAAATATAGACTTTTTGTGAATTTCATTAGTAGCCCAGTTATGTCACTACAAAGACAAACCACAAAGGCTTGTTATTCACACCATCAGCCGAGTAAACAGATGAAACATCAGCTAGTCACTCAACAAGGCAGGACTGAGCGAAGAGAGGAGGAAGACAAAGTGTTTGAGTTTACCAGAGAGTCAGACGAGTGACTAGATACAGTGAAGACCCCTGCAGAAGGTGACAACCTGCTCATCTCAACAGCTGTCTGGATCAATACTCGGTAGCTTATCCACAGGGGATGCTGTGCTGCATCAGTGCACCTAAACAGAGCCTGGATAGCAGAGCTAGGGCTGACAGTGCATGAGGATTTTTTCCTGTACCCTGAGGCTATACATACCTGTGTTAACCGGCTTTGCTGCAAGCTAGGGCGCTATCTATCCTGACAGGGTTTAACTTTATGGCAGAGTGAAGAGCAGACCATATGCTTTTGATTACATGGCAGTCTCCGTATGAATTTAGTCTCACATAATCCTATCTGTTTGACCTTGTTTCCAACATATTCCTGGCACAAGTGCACGGGCCTGTGGCTGACATCACAATATGCTGGACCCTCTCACTCAATCCCAGCTTGAACAGGCCCAGAAGGACTCTGTGCGAGTTTACAGCTGCAACCCAGAGATCCCAGCCCAGAGTTGAGATGCGGTGACATCAGCGCCATGAGTCACCGCCATGATCGATACAGCTGGTCCCTCAGACACCATCGCAGCCCCCGTGGCTCAGCTGTTTATCATGCACACTGGGCTGGTTCCCTGTCTCCTCTGCTCCCTTTTTCATTTCTCTACCACCTCACTCCCTCTCTCTCTGTTCACTTCTGAGAACAGAGTCCACCCCCTCCTCCTCCTCTAGAGTTCACTGGAAGTCTGGCTCAGCGTGGAAATGACATCATCAACAGAAAAAAAAATGAAGAGGGTGAAAGAGAGAGAGTCAGAGAGAGAGAGAAAGAGAATACAGTGAATACAGTGAAGTGCTCTGTTATAGTCGTGTACGCCTCTCAGCGACCGCCCTCCACTCCTCCACCAGACGGGCCCAGCCATGCCTCTCGCTCTCTCCAGCTGCCTGCCTGCCTGCTGCTGTCCAGAGTTATGAGGTGGTGATGTCATTGGTTGTAATGTCTATTACACTCAATCTGACTAGTCATGCGCTGAATAAAAGGCTGAAAGAAACCTCAGAGCAAAAACATTTTTTTCCTTAATTTTTTTCAGCTGCCCAGGCCACAACATGCCTTTCTGCGAGTGCGCCTCCAAAACTCTATGTACTCTTGTTCACCTGCAGCACATTTTCATACACTAGTTTATTCTTTATAGCCACTAGTTGGGTTTTTACTGCCTTAAAGGCTCAATGTGTCGGATTAAAGGGGATATATTGACAGAAATAATGTAATAAATACGTTTTCTTTCGTGTATTATCACCTGAAAATAAGAATTGTTGTGTTTTCGTTACTTTAGAATGAGTTGTTAATATCTACATAGGGAGCTGGTCCTCGTCTACAGAGATCACCATGTTGCACTGCCGTGTTTCTACAGTAGCCCAGAATGGACAAACCAAACACTGGCTCTAGATAGGGCCTTTCATGTATGCACCTCTGTAGTTAGAAGCCCCTCTGCACTTTTTTTAAAATGTGAAACTTCTTTATTTTGTGTTTTTGCCCTGTAAAAAACTCCTAAACAATCAACAGTAAAGAAATTCTAACCTGGAGAAGTTTCGGCTGGTTGCAATTTGCAGTCCTCATTGCGAGATGCAGCTAAATCTCCCCAAATCTTACTCACTGAACCTTTAAGACTGCTTTCAGAGAAGTAAAGAAAAAAAAGGTAGGGCTTGGTGATTAATCAAATTATATTCTCAATTATGATTTTGGCCTCCAACAATTATAAAAAAAAAACACGATAATCGAGATAAAAAGAATATTGTGCCACATTTCAGTTTGCAAAGATGCTCTGGTTTTGTTTTGTGCAGATTGCTCCAACTGAAGGATGATCAGGGATGATTAAAAAATTCCTTTTGGGATGGTCACGGGACTGATGGTAGACCTTGCCTTAAAAAAATTCAAGAGTGCGCTGCCACACACACTGACACACCGCACACACAGCAAAAAGAGAAACCGCCACATTGACATCTGAATGAAGTGTCCCTGTCTTGGCTGACAGGAAGCTGTGGCTAGATTTTACACATTCTGGTGTCACCAGCGGCCTAACCAGCAAAGCATAGTGTAGAAGAGACAAAGACAAAGATGGACAAACTCCAACAACGCTCTCCATCTTTCTTTGAGCAGGCCAGACAGGTGGCATTCTCACATACACACACATGTGTATGCACACCCAGTGTTTATAAATGTAAAAATGGAAACACAACATTTACAGACTATAAAAAACCCTACAAGCCCAAACTCAAAATGTAACCCTAATTTAAGTTCAAGAAAATCCACTGTTAAAAGACGTACGTTTTTTTTTTTAAGTTCAACAAATACATGATGTTTCCAAAGTCAATGAAAAATCATGTTAAATAATCATGATCTCAATACTGACCAAAATAATCATGACTTTGTATTTTGCCAAAATCAAGCAGCCTTAAGAGAAAGATTGGAAACTGACACCATAATATTTTCAGAAAGGGCCACATTAACCATAACACTTTCTCCTTGTTGATTCTATCTAGTATACAGAGCAGAGCCAACTTGATAATCAGTAAAGTGCGGTTACACTTCCATAAAGGGTGAGGTTTGACTCCTTTGTTGTAACGGTCCCACAGAGACCTGAACACACACACACACAGACACACACAACTCTCCTGAGCCTCACTATGTTATACTGCAGACTCACTCAGTACAGTGTGGGGAGCTTACAGGTCTGCAATGAAAGCTCCTGTATATCCCATAGCAATAAATCAAATGATGAAGAATTGATGTTTGTTATTCTTTTCAATTTGATAAAAGTCTGTCAAATCAGTGACATTTTTTTCATGATGCTGTGAAGGATATATGAAAAATAAAATCGGGGAATCACTGAAAATCTCACTGTTCCCAACAAATAGTGGAGGATTTAGCGAGTCAACATCTTTTGGAGGCATTTAAATTGCTTAAACACGATGCTGCTTTCAAAGGCCTTGGGGACATTTAAAACAAACACTCCAGTCTGAACGACTCTTGAACAAAGCCTGGGAGGGTTCTCGCACAGCTCTGTGGTATAGTAGAGTCCCCAGGAGCCTTCCAAGCTGCTGGATTGTCTCAAAGCATCATTACACAATAAGTAAATACAAATATACACACACACAGACACACACACACCAGGGGAATAAATTTGGTGCCTGACATATTTTCTCATTTGGAGAGTTAACTGTGGGCTCTCATAGACCTTCACATTTAGATCTGTTTTGCCAAAACGTATGGGAGCGAATAAGAGACTTTAAGTATTTGAATTTCAACAGCCACTAAATACTTAAAAATGAAACATCACTGAATTCATAGCATTGAATTTATTTGTTCTGAATTAACCTATTTGACCTCAGTAGAAACTCATTATTTTCTAAACATCTCTTCTTTAGCATAGCTGCTTAAGTAAATAAAAAAGCCAAATCCTGCAACTGCAAAAAAAAAAAAAAAAAAAAAAAAAAAGACAATATTTATCATGTCTTTTGGCAAAGGCAAATTTGATCATGTTTTACAAAAGTGTAGTAAATAAATTGAATTTTTGCACACCTAAAAGGCTCACTAACAGAGACATCCTTGGAGGTTTTTAAAACTCTGCCTTCTAATAAACTACATTTTATTAGTGTAAACAGTGTGTGTTCCTTTCTATTTATAGGACAGTCTCTTTGAGCATGAGACAGTTGGTACCTCTATTGATGTAAATAGTGTAAAATTGGTTATAGTTTCATGGATGACACAGACCAGGACAAATGGATGCATTGCCATAATCACGTTAGCGTCAAAACATTGGATTTCTTATTATTAATTTCATGTGGGATTTGCTTTTACTGATTTTAAAATGTACTTCAACAATGCAGTGACCCTCACATGTAGCTGCCTGACCAAACGTCTGGGCAGAGGATATCCAGCATACATTTCAGTGGGAAATCCCAGGATCTCAGTTTCTGGTAATGATCCCTTTAGCACAACTGATGACTGGTGACATATGAGCTTGTCCAGATCTGACTAAAGAACTGACAGACTGATCTGGTTCCTGTTCAGTGCAGGTGGATCTATACTGGACAGCTGGTCGGCTCCTCACTGACCACCCCCAAAACTCTAGGAATAGGATGCAAACTGGGTGGAGGGACACCGGGAAGGCTGTGCTTAAGGTTACACACACAGCTGTCACCTTCTGCTGAACTCCCTCAGCGAAGACTGCTCAGTGAAAGTGTGCAAGGTCTGCGTATATGGACTTGTTGAACCTGCTAGAAGATTTAAACAAGAGTCAGAGAGGACACTGTGCCAGCTGTTAAACAGGGACTCATCTTCCAAGTGTGTAAGTGTATGAAGGAGAATTATCTTCTCATCAAAGCCACACTGGACAGTTAACATCAGTTGAACTAATGTGTGGAGAATGAAATCATGATCAGGAGGACCAGGTTACTCAAGGTAATCCACAGACTTTGTTCTGAGCAGTTTCATGTAGGAAATATTCTCTTTCTACTGAACTAAACTCGCAAACCGTGCAGAAGGAAGTGTGCATCTACTGCTAGCTCACTTAGCACCACTGAGCTAGCTAATGTTACAGCTCAGACAAGCAGGACGCCATTCATGTTTCTATCTCGCACTGCCATGAGCAAGAGCCTCTCATCCATGAGTAGATGCACGCTTCCTTCTATGTGGTGATTCTGTTGGTGGGTGTAGTTTGGTAGAAAGAAAATAGTTCCTACGTGAAACTGCTCACAACAAGGTCTGTGGATTATTTTGAGTAAGCAGGTAAAAATTTCCGGAAAAAAAATAAAAATTAAAAACTATTTTTTTTTGGTTTTTTTGGCACTTAGAGAGAGGGCAGACATCTATATGGATGTCATCCACACACTCTGCAACTCACACCAAAACAATCTAGACTGCTCAATAACACTGCAGCTAAAAAGAAAAATAGTTTGATTTTGGGGTGTACTCTCCCTTTAAGTAAAACTTGTGAAAATGAGAGAAACCCCACCCTAGGATAAATGTAAATAGACTGCGCATTGTTTATAAGCAACCATGCCTGCAACGAGGCCTTATTTGTCCATAAAAACGACAACATAGTGAGTGAATTACTGTTTGCTACACTGTAAAACACAAACCGCGGAGGTGCACTGCCAAGTATCATATCTCCACAGGCAAGACCTGCTGTGGCGCACGAGTGTGGAATGCAAGCCTGAGGCATGTGAGATGAACAGCAGGGAGAAAACGGAGAGGAATGAGAGAAAAATTCAACAGGAAACAGTTAAGTGCTTGGTGAATTATTTATTCTCCCCCATTGTAGTGGTTGGCTTCCTGCTGGCTGTGTTCAATTTTCAATAGGAATCCTCTTTATGTCCTCAGTTATCAACAAGCAGCACTATAAGACACAGTAGGCTTAGCGTGTGTGTGCGCTGCAAACCGAGCTACTGCCCAAGGATGGAGGGGAAGAGAGGAAGCCCTGTTATAAAACATGGCCCTGGTTAATGCTTGATTTCAGGTGTAATGGAAGAAATAGTCCAGCTGTAAGTTCTACAGCTTTACAGCTGTGCTGTTTGAGTATACTGTTCGGCGAGCCGCAGGAAGACTTAGAGCATCCAGTCTACTTACTCAGTAAGTAAATGAGGTACAGTGGACGCTAAGTGCTCAGTACACTCACCATCTAATGTATTTCACTTTACAAATGAGTAAAGGAGACACAGAGGATGGTTTACATGTGGCAAATCAAATTATCAGTGCAAACAGACACATCCAAATACTGGATGTCTTCAGCCACCCACTTCCAAATAACCTCCCAAGTCCTAAAATAAACATAATGGGCATCATCATTACATCTCGGATTACAATAAACTAATAGACATTTTAAGTGGGATGACTGACTGAATACTTCACCCAAGGCATAGAAAATAGCTCATTTATACTATAATTTACAATTACTTTTCTAAAACCCAAATTTGTTTTTCAAACACTTAAGTTTTGTAGACTGTTTAAAGCCAGGGTAGGTAGAAATCTGGAAAGGGGAACAAAATGGTGAATTTGAAAATATACTCTCTTCCTGCAGCTCTCCCCTCTGTCTGATGCTCTTCCCACCAGACGACCATGGACATATGCACGCACTTCACACAGTAACCCTGTGTTTCCCATACACTGATTTATTTAAACTTATTTCACTGCAGAGTTGCACACAGTACATTTGCTCAGCCTCCCCTTGCCCCTCCCTCTCTCTCTATTTATCAGACATCAGATAATCAGACAAGAATTAGCAAGCTAACATTAGCCACCCCACTGTCCCTTCGCCTTGCTCCCCGCCAATGGAGACTGCTTCCCCAGGAGGAAAGCGGACAGCGGCTTCAGCATAAACCCCCAAGCACTGGGTGTCACAGCAGGCTGATGGACAGCTGCAACACTATCTCTAACCTGTCAACTTATCCAGCAGGGAGTGGGGGTTTGCTTTTGATGCTCTAGCTATCAGCAGCTAGCATTTTTTCCCATCTCTAAAACGCTTCACTGATGTAAAAAAGGTTGGGTATTTTTTCAACTCACTTTTCGACTCTTTTTTTGATCAGTCATCTTCCTTTTTTGGGTTGTTTTGCAGAGTAGGCAGTTGTTGCCAATGCTGGAATCGCAACTCTCTCTGCAGGGTTTTTTGCCACTCAATCACGCTTTGACTGAAGGGACGTGTAGGTGCATCTACATTTGTAAAACGGCAAATGGGAACGTCCTCTCTCTGACAGGAAAGCTATCCAAATGAAATGACCAGACGGGCTTTTTACAGGCCTGCGACAGCCAGTCACTAGATTTTTTTCATTTACTGATTAGTTTCGAGATGTTAAGAGACTTCAACAAATATAATAAAACTGCCTTCGAAAATAAGTTGCGTACCCGAGCTTTAAATAAAATGGTTTTTTTCAAAATCAACACTTCATATGATTATTTTAATTCCTTCCTGGAAGATGCTGCACGTCTTTTGCTTGCACCTCCGCTGTTCTAACACCTCAGCCCTATTAATAACTTACACAAACATCCCCTCAGTATGTCAATGACTAGTAAAGCAGCCCTACCAACCATGGGTCAGTGATCAGCAGCAGATATCAATGTGATGACGGAGGTGCTCTGGGTACTGGGTTGCATGGGAACAGACATCCTGCCTGGTCAACCATGGCTAACAGAGCGCGACCGCCCAACACAGATGATCTATAACCCAGATCCATATTACAAAGCAGCAAACCCGATCCATAACTGCCCAGTGAGATCGGGTTCAGTCACCCATGTGTGCCACATGAAGATGAGAAAGGGAAGGAGAGACAGTACAGAACTGTGTCTATCTCTGAGAGTGCCATCTGCCCTTAAATCTTACCACAGAGGTGACACAGTAGTCTGAGTGGCTGATGATTGAAAAACATCTATACGGGGAAACTCCTGCTCTGTGGACAAGACATCATTACCCCTATGAGTCATGAGATGACACCCTGAGATAAACACAATATCAAAAGTACACTCATCCACTTTTCTCGCTGTTCTCTCACTTTTGAGGGGTTATTTTAGCCTGGAGAGCTCATAAAAAAGGAAGAATAACATTCAGAGCGCAAATGTCTTCTGATTCCCGATTGAACAAACGAATCTCATAAAAAAGTCCTAACTCAATACTGTGCCATGCATCTTCAAAGTGAACTGAGACTAGAATTATCTGTAGGGATGAAAACACGGTTGCATTAAAGCATAACAAGCAACATGTAGAGGCACATATCAACAAAATCCTGCCTAATCTCCTGGTGACACACCTTGCATTCTTGAGTCTGTTTATTTGTATGCGTTATGTTCTCATTTCTCAAGATAAATGGCCAAAGTCAGACACATCACATCCAAATATTTCCACCACATCCTCTACAGTGGAATTTAAGGGACAAATCCACCATTCATCAAGTCACATACGCCGTGATCTGATGATGCACAATCTATTATCTGAATCTTCTGTCACTGTACAGCAGTAAAACGGTGGCTTAAAGCAATGCTTTGCTAAGATATTTTGCATGCACAAAGTCACAAGGTTATACTGCTGGAGCAACATGACAGAGAAAAAGAGTTTAAGGCATAACAGTGAAGAGAAACAAACATATTGCCTTACAGTCATAACATAACTTAAAATAAACCACTGCGCTTGCACCCAAGGCTACGGAGGTTAGTGCAGACTATGTACAGTTCCATAATTACACAGCTTGCAGATGACATGTGGTGGATGGTGTGTAGATATTGGGGGTAGTGGCAGGTTAATGTGAAGCCCTGATCCTGAGAGTGACACTGTATAAATGACAGGGGTTTCACAAACATGTTAACTTTTCTAGCAAAAGGAACAATGTCTAGTTAGAGAGAAAGATGCTGGCATGCTTCTATTCATTGAGTTCAAGAAAAACTGTATTCATACTTCTGTATGAATCTGTAAATTTTTAAGGAAAATGTCACACAGTATACATTTGAATATTAATAATAATATATAATAATATATTACTTCTTAATACTATGAGGCATTATTTACTGATTTTTGTGTTTAATATCCAGATAAGATTGTAAGAGAGCTGTGTCAACATATAAATGTTATTTGCAGATTAAGGGTGTGTGTGTGTTCTAGCACACTGTCAAATAGTGGACAGGGTAACTACTGATGCATGGGCAACAGAAATCAACAGTAAACCCTGGCATGGGACTTTCTGTATGAAGTGCCACTCAAGGGAAGCTGACTTTACCTGCTGTGGTTGTGTTCATAGCTCACAAAGAGCCTGTTTCCACCTCATATTAATATGCGTTTTGGGTGATCCAATAACAAGTAGACAGCTTCATGTCTGTCTGCATCTCCACATGCATCTTGAGCGACCATTTGTGATCGGGTCTCACTTCCCTACTCTCTATAGAGTAATAAACACGTAATTTCATTTCATTTCTTGTTTTTAAATCAGTATAAGGTTTGTCATGTACATATTATCTAAATGTAGGATTGCACACAGCGCATCGATTCACAGCCCCTCCTTGCCCTGCTTGCTCTTTCTGTCTCGCTCTCTGTTTATCATAAGACAAGTGTCGCTTAGGGACTACTACTGCAGGAGTGTGAGCTCCGTGCTGAGGACAGCTGGTGAGAGCCCACCTGGTCACAGTGACAAGGCTAACTGTAAGCATCACACAGCTAATGTTACCTGACTTCTATTAACAGGTTTAATGACAGAGTCGAGCCATTTCTGTTGGGACCATTTAACAGCTACTGCTGCGTTAGCTCATGCTAAAGGGGCAGATGCTGAACTGACCATTCACTAAGAAAAGAGTGGCTCCAGAAACAGTCCTTCAGCTCTGCAGCTATGTAACTACAACAACAGAAAGTCTTCTTACCCAGTGGGTTGTCAGATAAACAAGGATGTCGACCGAATAGTCTTTTAATGTGGCAAAGAGACAGTAGTGTACACACTCCACCTCCAGATGTGATCTGAGTGATAGTGACACATTTGGTGCATTCACACCTGTACTTACAGCTGACAACTTGTGATCCGACCAGGGCGTTGGTGACTTAGTGGATAGAGCAGGCGCCCCATGTACAAGGCTGTTGCTGCAGCGGCCCAGGTCTCGGTCTCTCTCTCTCTCTCTCTCTCTCTCTCTCTCTCTCTCTCTCTCTCTCTCTCTCTCTCTCTCTCTCTCTCTCTCTCTCTCTCTCTCTCTCTCTCTCTCTCTCTCTCTCTCTCTCTCTCTCTCTCTCTCTCTCTCTCTCTCTCTCTCTCTCTCTCTCTCTCTCTCAAAAAGCAAAACAAAACAAAAATTGTGATACAATCACCCAGGATCCTTGTTATTATCAGGTGTAAAGAGGGCCAAAGAAAAGCTTTCATCTTTTCTGTAGGCAATGTCTGATATATTATCACAGTATTAATCCAAAGTGAGTCATTTCATCAACCACTCCGGTCGAGCACTTAATTACTGATGAGATATTTCATGAGAAAATCTTTAATTTTCTCGAGAGTAAAAACTGCTCGATCAGATTGGTACATGTCTGATCCAAAAAGGCATTTGGTTTGACTCTGATGGAAGGTGGTGTTTTGGAAGAGGGTGGGACCATTAGGTCTGTGTATTGTGTGGTGGCATAAACATTTACAAGTCTCTAGCTTCAATGCCTCCTCTGTTTAACCATGAAGCCCAACAAAGCTTCTTCTTCCAAAGCTCTCTCAGAGCAGAGTTACCAGCATCTTTTCTCAGATCTATATTTCTCTATGCTCCTCTGTTCCTTCCTACCTCAGCTAGACTGGTGGTTTATTCTCACTGGTGCCACTGCTGGTGGGTAGCCCACACATTTCCTCCTTCCTTGGTAGTGTGTGATGACGGTAAAGACCACATTATCTGTCCACATTTGCACATCACTGTGCACTGGGTTAGAGCAAAAAAAACAAAAAACAAATATACTGTTGGAGATGCTGGTGGCTCAGTTACCATATTAACCCCTCCCCCAAAGCTACTTTCTTATTATTACTCATTTATTTCTCCGTTCCACTGAGTTGATGGCCATTCCTTCACACCCTCCCTTTCAAGTTAGTATGTCTGTGTGTAATCACAACTAAATTAACAGCAATTAGTGATGCTGCATGTGGCAGTGTTGTTGACTGTGGGCTGTGACTGACTGACTATTCAAATAATCCTGACTCTCTTGCCGTAGCTGTAACTCTTTATCTGTATGGTTTGAGCATGGGTTGAGGTCTCAAAGTGGGCACTGGATGAGTTAATGGAACTAGTTAATAGGAGCACTTGGCACAAGCAGCTCAGTGGGGTTGTATTGAAAGCTATGGAGGGAGCCCCGAGGTCTAGGTCATTCAATTGTCCTACGTACAACGGACACACACACATACACAAAGTGCACGTCCACATCCCCAGACAGAAACAAATGAGTACACAAAGAGTGCCTCTAAACTATTCAACCAAAAGTGAAAGGTTGCAGAGGGGATGCCACAGGGCCTGCTTTTCGACAGCATCGACAACACACAGAACACAGTCCGCGGCACACGAACAGGGGTTTTCGATGCCCGAACTGTAAAATAAAAAAGAAAAGAAAGCTGCACACACTATTTGGCACAGTGACAAAAGGGCTGAGTAAACAACAAAGTGAAAATAGGAAAAGGTCCAGAGGTGAACTTTTATTACAGTAGGTACAGGCTATAAATCTAGTAGCCTTGAGGAAGATTAAAAACACAATTAACTTGAGAGTCCCTGTGTATCACTACAGGAAGGGAAGAAATCACTAGATATCATCAGATAAAGCTCACATCTTCTACATGGGCTGATATACAGTATAAAGAATTAGTATCTTTCTCATGGGGATGGTAATAAAATATCAGATGACCACAACAGATTCGTTCAGGTGTCTCACTATGGGCAACACTATATTGAAACATCTCCCTGGTGTTATCAGAGAACAGGGGTTTGCGAGATAAATAACCTCAAATTTCTGAACCATTATATAGTCACTGTCAATTTATTATTTTATTTTTTTAAGTAAAGGGATCAAATGACTAAGCCCAAATTATTGGTTAAATTAATGCAACTAATTAAATATTTAATATTTTGAGACACATACTACTTTAAGCTTCTCCATAATGATAATTTGTTGCTTTTTATGTGACAGTTCACTGCATATATTTAGGTTTTGGACTGTTTGTTGGACAAAACATGTAATTAGACATGGGCATTTCCACTATTTCCACACATTTGATGACCAATTAACTGCCCTAATGAATTAGTTTCGAAAATAATTACATTTTAAATCATTACGTGTAGCAGTAATTGTAATATTGAATTTTTTCTCAACCATATTGGGAATCCAAGGTGGTGACAGCTCATCATTGCGCTGATGTATGGGATGAATGAGGCTATAGACAATGTCAAAGTTACTGTAGAGGACTGGGTAAGCACTCGGGTAAGGCTCCAAATTTGGTATTAAGGGTACTGACCAATTTACATAGGTACTACTGTGTAATAATTCATGTTAGATCAAGCAGTGCCAAATTTTGGTACCTGCAACTGCATCTTGGTGAAAGAGAGTAAAGTCAAGTCATAGAGTCAGGGCAATGGCGAACAATGGCACAGACAGCACTTGCTGCAATATCTCTAATGTGTAATGCCATTCAAGCTCGCGACTCAGCTGCAGCCCAAAGGCGTAACTGTGACCTGAAGCGTCTATTTACGCTTCAAGTCTATCTTACAATATTATGCGCATAAAAGCAAGATTAATGCTCAATAAAGCACTACTACTTTACAACATTACTGCAGTTGCTGTGCATCCTCTGAGACACACATGACAGGGTTCACATGCTATGCCCTGGTGACGGATTGACAGGCTGGAGGTTTAGGGATGGGTTTGGGAGGGGTGATATGTGTGTGTGATGTATAAAATGTTCTAAATAAATAACAAAATGTTCTGAAGAAGAGTTAAGTACCGATAAATTGTATCCTTCGGTTCGGTATCGCAGGTACCACTATCGGTTCAAATGTGGATGCTATCCAACCCTAGTAAGCAAATGTGAGGTAGAGTGTTGAAAGCGGGAAATCACACAGCACACACACACACGTACACGCCATCCTGGGTACCCCTCCTGTTCCTTCCCCCCTGACGCCGAGGCCACTGGCACAATTTCCTGTCCCTTGTCTCCCTCGCTGAGAGCCGCTCCCTCTTTTCTGGACAAACCTCACAGTCCAGAGAAGCCTGGACTCAAAACCTCTGCTGCTACAGCTCCCCTGTATAACAACTTACCTCACCTAAACAGGCAAAGACCTAATAACACAGTGCACTGAAACTCACACAAGACAAAGACGCTCACTGTGCCACACAACCATTCCACAGAAACGCGCTCAAAACGGTCCCAACCTTCCAAGTGACCTTCTGCCTACAGTGGTTTACTGCATTTTCTAGAATTCCATTTAAAGCTCGCTTTCTGAACTGAGTGTTTCAGCAGAGACAGACAGGCAGCAGGTTCACCTTGGGTGAAACCAATAGACTAAAGAACCACAAAGTGCTATAAATACCCAGCTTGTCAGTATCTGTAACATCAAGCAGCACCCGAACAGAGACACTGCGACAGCTAAAATCCCTGTGATCTACTGAGATGAATTCAGAGATCTCAGTGAACGGCAGCTGTTTGGCAAGAGAGCACGAAGCAAACAGGCACTATAAAGCACTTAGGGGTCCCTTAGAGATAGGAGACTGATCCTACACACAGACAAACAGCCGCAAGAGAGCCAATCACTTCACTGCCATAGTACAAGACAGAGACAGATACAGAGAAGCATAAGCAACAGCGTTCTTGTGAGTAAATGGCCTCAAGCAGCGAGGAGTGGTACCACTCTCCCCGTGTTAGAGTGTCTGTACAAAGCTGATCTTGTCTGTACAGCGGGCTACTTGTCATCCTCTTGACACACTGAGAACACACACTGCATCGGACAAGGCTGACAGACAGATGCCAAATGATACACACTCATCCTGCAGCTCCAATGCACTGTGGCGAACCAAACTCTCTGCTTTCGGATTGTTTCACAGCCTCTTATAAATAGGCTTGGATGACAGATGTGTACGCCACAAAGAACAAGACTCGCCCTCGCACAGCCACTTATAATTAGGCAGTGGTTGTTTAAACTATGTCAGTGATGAATAATCCAACACACATTACTGTTTCTTTTAAAAAAAAATGTAATCATCACGCGCACAAGCAAAACAATCGACGCGTTTCACTCTCTCTGCGCTGTTGTTGAAGATACAATACAATTTTTTTTTTTTAAATTTGTGTTAATTTCTTTCATTAAAAACTTTGAATGTCTCTATTTATAGTAACCGTGCAAAACACTGAGCCAAGTCTATTGTGGTGTCATATATATTTCTGAAAAAGGTCACATAAAACAGCATTGAGATTTTACATTGACATTTTTCCACATGAAACAGCATGTTGGGGCAGGACTTGAAGTTGGGAGGAACTTGATTTGAGAGTTTAAAAGAAGGCGGGACAAAGATTGCAAGAGCTCTATTGTTCAGAATCACTTGGGATCAGTTACTCAGTCTGTAGAAATCTAGAAAATACAGATGTCATTTTTTGATGTCATGATGACATCTGAAAAGGCTTTACATATTACATTACTACGCAGTCTTACTGTGAAAAAATGAATGAAAAAAGTTGCGTCTACTTAGCTGCATATCATCTTCCAGCAATTTATTGATCGACTGATGTTTTGTCCTCTGGTCTACCTCTGAATGCAGCAGAAACACTGAACAAATGAGATAGACTCTACCACATTTGCATTTATTGTCAAAGCTGTCTATGTTAAAACACTTCAATCAAACCCTGAGACAAACACAAGTATGACTGACCCTTTGAAACACATCTGATCTGACCCAATAGGTGTATTTTTGTTGCCTCATTTCTATGTTTTAATGAAGAAGAAGTCATAGGACCTAAAACAGTGATGCATCTTAGGTCTATAAAGAAAAGCATTCTGATGAGGGGGTAGCGGCAACATCCTACTCACATCTCTTGCTCCAGCAGAGAGTTGATGCAATTGGAGGTCAGTTTAAGCAAAAGTTTATTGCTTATGGATTAATTACAGCTAAAAGAAAATTTCAGCAGTGGCTTGCAGAAATGACCTATATGCTAAATCTGGATAAATAAATAAATAATCAGCTTTAAAAGACAAACTTCATATCGTTTCCTTACTTAACTGGCAAGAGATCATCAGCAAACATTATTTCTGGCGTAATTTTTGGTGGGTAGCAAAGGCTTTTTTCTTGCCTGTTTTTGTGTATTTTTCTTTTTCTCCACTGGTTTCAGTTTTTCCATGTGCTGCTTGTTATAATAAATATGCTTGTGCAAACGATGTCCAATATGTGTTGCCTCACAACGATAATAATAAAAAACACTGGGACAAAAATGAAGCCAAAATCCCCCCCAAAAAGATGTTGCTAGAGAACTCCTCAAGGAACTGAAGAACATGAGGATCTATTTGGGTAAAAATAACGAACAATGAAAAGTCTGTGGTTTTTACTTGACTATGTGAATCTTCAGAGTAAACACTCTGAGGATGCACTTGCTTGACCAGACATCTGTGATGTTGCTTCAAGATTTAAAGGGGTATTTCCCCTGCAAAATGGCCATTTGCATACCAGTGACTAACTGCATGTTGAATATGTAAATAAACCTTTACTTTTCTTGCATGTGTCTTCTGTGAGAAACCAGAGGAACAGACTCCATAAAAAAGGCAATTATATCACTACATCAAAACTATATCAAAACATCTCTTCACAAACTTGCACACAACTTGTTCAGTGTAATTCAAGTCTCATTTACCTAGTCGTGTGCTCAGTACTTCCAAAACATATGTCTTTTTTGCCAGAACATCATGATTTAAAACATGTCAGTACAAACAATCGCCTGCACAGCCAAGTAGCGTGCTTAGGCACGCGCCTGCATTTGAACTAGCGATGTCAACGGTTAACCACAGAGAATATTTTTGACCAGTTACACATGTCAGT
Organism: Epinephelus awoara; assembly: GCA_035609425.1. Classification (NCBI taxonomy): domain Eukaryota; kingdom Metazoa; phylum Chordata; class Actinopteri; order Perciformes; family Serranidae; genus Epinephelus; species Epinephelus awoara. Next base: position 25,280,173 of record CM069312.1, read on the forward strand.
CCATAGGTTAATTATGCTACTCTTCAGTTTATTGCACTGCATACCCTGCAGGTCTGGTGGGAGCTAGCTTGCATTAGCGGCACCACTCATCATTACCACTAGTAACACTGTCCTGACCCAACAGTGTTGTTACTCTCCAGTGTCGCCTCAGCTTGCCCAGATGAGTACGGCTCAATTTTGAGTGGTAACAAACCTAACAATGCTAAAAGGGTTTTGTGGTTCAAAATGAAGACTGGAGGGTGGGCACAACTTTGTGCAGGAACACATTCTGCCAACAGAACTTGGTTTTTCTTAAAATTTACCTTACTTAAAATTTGCCCCTTTAATTAATTTATTTAACTAAAGTATGATATATGAAAGGCAAAAAGTCAAAGTGTTAGGATATGTTTTCAGTTTGACCTCCTCAGGCCAACTTAATTCACTCTGGTCAAGTATTTTACAATTTCCTTAGAAGCTCATAAATTCACAGTGTTTTATTGCCAGTCTAAAAACATATTCTCTATTCAAGACTGTATGAGGAGGAAGTGGGTCAGATATGGCAGACACAGTCAAACAGAAAGTCCACACTTCAATGTCACTGACATAATAAACATTTTCTGCATTAAAGTATGTCCTATACTGTTTGGGTATCATTAAAAGATATCAAACCAACAATTCAGAATCATTTCTGTACCCAGAGAAGCACACACACACACACAAACACGCACGCACACACACGCTCACACACACAAATTCGCGCCCACATCTGCCTTGACAACAACAGCGACTTGTTTGCAAGCGATGTCAACTTCTCTCTCTCATTCCTGATTTAGACTGGCGTCGGAAACTGGCAGCTTCTGTGGGACGTCCCCTTCATTGTGTGCCAGCTCCCTGACCCAGCCATGCCACCCTGGGGTCTGAATGATTTGACACACTCACACACAACCACACACAGAGGCACAAAAACCTTTTTTCAAGATTACCACATTTTCCTTCAGCCATTCACAGTCGCACCAAGGCCACTATTTCTGACTCTCTCCCTGCTGCTCATTTGACTTTGGCTGCTTAGGAAATTGCATGCAGACTTTTGCAGTCTTTTCTTTTCCTTATTCTTTGTGGTTAATGTATCTATAATGTATGCTTGGTAGTCAACAAGTGCATTAAATAAACATTTTATATACTTGCTCTGATCTGAAATGGAAATACATATATCCATAACTTGTAGCTCTGCACAACAGTTTCTGAAAAATCTCACAAATCTCAGCAAACTGAAACATAAACTTAGTTGAAATCTCAATACAAATAAGAACTGAGTTTCAGTGGTGGTTCTCAGCCCTAGTTTTAGTTCCAGTCTCTGATCAAGGATTACTTTGAGCCTATACCACACAGTACATTCAATTTATGCAACTAACTAGTTACATGATGAAAAGACAGAAACATCCTGAGCATGTCAGGACTTATAATTACTAAATTGGGTATTTGTCCCTTAGATTTACTGAACTTCATTATGTATCACACTGAATCCATCCTGGAAACTCTGGGTTAGATAATTCTTCAATCTTGATGCCCAAGCAGTATACATTAGGACACACTGGAGGAGGCATTACTAGTTAACACAGATGCATCCTGAGATTTTCTGCAGTTTAAAAATGTTGTGACTGCATTAAGATTGGCATCAGCTGAATCTGATTATATATGATGAAAAAGTGAAATCATCCTCTTGATAATCCTCACTGTGTAGCATCCCTACAGCATGGCCAACTCAGAGGTAGCTGAAGTTAGACCTCCTCATCTGTACCACCATGCAGTCCATTGGTTTTAACACACATCACTACTCATCCCCAGTGAGGGCCGTCACAGCTACAGAGACTGGGCAGGTCAGACAGAAGATACACACACCCACACAAACACTGACTCTTACTGCCCGGCCCGCTGGGCTGAAATGCACAGATTTATTAGGCTGAGCGCACCACAGACTGTGTGTTTTCAAAACAAGGTATTATGGCACTCGGCACTGTGTAATTACACAATGATGGACTCAACTGCCTTAATTATGGAGCCTCTATGTGCTACCGGCTCACCAGGGTGGATCTGTTCACGCAGCTTAACAGGAGCATCACAAACTCACTGTGAACATTAACAAAACAAACAGTGTTAACCCCAACAAGGAGGCTCACGGTGAAGCAAGGCAGGCAGGTTGGATTTAAGGAGCCATGATCACAGCCCCACAGTGGAACAATTGCCAATTTCTTTTGTATTGTGTAACTGGATTAAGACCCCAGCATCTAAGCATGCTGGCAGATCCTCACTTGATGAGCCACGCTTAGAGAAGCCATGGCTTCTGTCTACAAACTCTGGAGGTGACAAGGCAGAGAGGCAGCCCGTGATGGAAGGCTGTGGCCCTGCAGAGCAGCCTCCTCGGGCTGGGTCCACCCAAGACTTTCGGCGGAGCAAATGAGCACCTTCTAAAAAGCCACACGACACAAAAAGCACAGCGAGGAATGTCCCCTGCATTTCATTCCGCCAGCGAGCCTTTTTTACATTAAAGCTCCAAAACTGGCGACAGCAGCCTTAAACAAAGGAGTGTGCTGCCCAAAAAACAAAACAATGCAAGTATGCATTTGCTTCACAAAAAACTGTTGAATAAATGCATAGTGTGCACGCGATGAAACTTCTGTAACCAGCTACTCCTGTGCCAGACTTGTGCTTGAGAATAATTCTTAGCAGCAAATAGAGCCTGTGTTCTAGCCTGTTCATTTACATTTCAAATAATGCCTATTCTTTTGACGCATTTCAACTCTGTGCTAATTTAATGGTGGAACAACACAGAGTATCACAAGGCTATATTCAGTTTTCTTCACCGTTATAATCATTTCATCCCACATAAAACGCAAAAAAAAAAAAACTTTTTGGGGAAGATTAATGTAAAAAAAATCCTGTTTATTTAGTACTCTGACCTAGTTTACTTTACAACAATGGACTACGTCAGCATTAATGAGAAAAAAGCAAGTGTGGCATTCATCTCAGAGTCCACCATGCATGCCTCTGGAGAAGAACTGTGTATATTTGTGTGTCTTTACCTGTGTCCTCATCTAGATCCCCCTGTAGAGAGGAGTCTGTGTCCTCTGAGGAGGCCTGGCTCCTCCAGTTTATATTGCCCATCCAAGAGGCCTGCGTCCACACACAGCTACCGGTCCAAGAGTGATTGTGACGGCTATACTTTTTGTATACTGACGACTTGCTGGTCAGGCTGGCATTGTCACAGCTATCACTCAATAGCACAGCTGAGAGTTAGTCACAAACTAACTGGCCCGCATGATCATCCTCGCTTGACTCAGACACACTACACAGCACTTTGGAGGAAAGATCCACAAATAGCACAGAGAGAGGGCGAGAGGAATTAAAAAGTAATGTGCTTTTCCAGTGTTTTATTCAATAATTCTTGTTGTAGATATGTCAAGAATCACATAATCCTGTGCAGAAGGTCTGCGTGAAGCTATCTAAGCTGTCATCAGTGGTCCTGAAGAGGGTCCAGCCCACAGTTATTTGGAGCGGGGATGTACAGAAGAGTCACAAGGAATTGAGCAGGGCCACTTGTGGGAATAAATGACCTGCACTCTGGCGTGCAGGCCAACACACAGCGGAGAAATCGAGTGAAGCATCGTCTTTTAAGACGGATCCCTTTGAGACAGAAGCCTCAAGAGCGCACGTGGAAGTAGAGAGATGAATATGACCTGTAAATGGAAGCAGTATTGAATTCCTTGAAAGATGTTGTTGAAGATGTTGAAGGCGGAACGGCCTTGCATATATTCATGTTACAAAGACCTGATTGCCTTTCTCAGACGAAGCCCTCCATTGCTCATTGATAGCCTCGGTCCAGTCATTTCCCAACATGTAATCCATCCATTTCTCCGTCTGTGCAGAGACTCAATTCCCATCAATGCGCTACCTTCCTCCACCCCCTTTCTTTCTCTCTCTAAGCTCTATTCCCTCCTTCTTTTTTTTTTTTTTGCTTTCCCATACTCAGCGCACCCACACACACACACACACACACAAAAAAACTAATTACAACACTGCTAAACCTATATGGGAACAGCAAGCCTCTCATTCTGTGGGAGAGGGAGGGTGAAATGCTTCTTGCCATCAGACCTCAAAATTGCAGCATGTCAAACCAAGACCCATAGCCTGCCCTGTGCAACAGTGGGATCACTCATCAGCAATGTGCGTTAACCTAATCATCCGGGGAAGCCTTTTGTAATCACGACTACTTTAGCTCTTGCTCAGAGTTTTGGTGACTAAGGCATGTGGAGCTTGCTATTTCTGTACATCAGGGGAAGGAGATATTTCAGTCTGAAGGTAATGCAGTAACCACTTAGCAAACACAAAGCCATCAAAATTACTTACACTTCAGTGTTAACTCTAGGAATGCTTGAGAGTAAACTCTTCGCATTACGGCTGAACCCTTTCAAAGGCAAATACACATACACAACACTGTGTGTATGTGTGTGTGTCCTAAAAAAAGGAACTGATGGATCAGTTCCGCTGTGACTGGCTACTACCATTCACTGTCCAGTAGCAGAGCAGTCGACGGCCTAATAATAAAACATACTCCCACAACTTTGTTACCAACACTGACATGCCAAAACTGTTGTGTCACAATCCCTGTCACTATGGGGGAAATGAGGACACAGCCAAAGTTTTGCAACTGCAATAATACTAAAAATAGTCTCAATTAAGGCTTGTTTCGTTTAGTCATGAAGTTGCATGTTAATAAGGGCGTTTCTTGCTGTTAAGTTTGCCAGACAGAGATACAAAAGCAACAATCAAAGACATTTCTTTGACTTCTTTGAATGTCCCCGTCAACAGCAACACAAGCATCCTACTAGGTGGTAAATGTGTGCACAACATCCATGCATAACTACTAACACATGGTTTTATAAATATGCCGTTGCATCACAGTGCTTCTTCAACGCAGCATGAAAAAAGACACCAGCAATTTGAGTTTTAAACCTACTTATCTTCACAATGAAACAACTTTCATACTCTGTAAAATGAACACAGTGCACATATTCTGACAATAAGGAGCAGCTATAATTGTTTTAAGTTGTAGTCAAGCCATTCAATTTTAGAATTATTCATGTGAATGAAGTCTTCACACACAGGATGACCTCCTTATCTCAGCAAAAAAATGTAGTCACAGCAGATGTGTATCTCCACTGTATTTTTCTACAGGAATGATTTCCAGAAAGGTGGATGCAGGTTACATTCTGCAACGTGAAGCCAAAAGGCGCTTGCTGTACTAAAGTCCTGTGTCACAGCTTGTTTTAAGGGTGTCGCATTAAATCTATCACTGCCAACTATAACTGCAACAGTGGACTCATTCCAGGTTGTTTCATTAGGTCATTACAAGCATTACATTAGACGAATACACAAAGTAAACAATGAGCAATTTCACTAATATCGGTTGGCATTCACAAGCCAGTGCCACAGAACACATAGAGTCTGAACCTGGGTAACAGCCAGGGTTGGAAATTGGAACCAGCCACCAGGCAAATGCTGGTAAAATATGCAAGTGGGTGTTAGATTTGCTTTATTCACCTGCCAAAACAACAATGGCGACCGACTGAGTGACTAGTAGATCTTGGAATCAAAAAATTAATTTCCAACACATTTAATGGCTCAGTGGGAGAGTCCCATACAAAGCAGTAACTCTCAGTAACAAAATATGGTATACAGGGTTCAGCATGAATGTTTTTTAAACTTGCCTGGTCGAACAAGTGGGTCAGAAATCTACTTGCCCAAAGTCTATTTTTACTTGACACTATACCAACTGTTTAATTTATTCGTGATTATCTCAATACATCAAAGGTAAAAGTTAATTGTCATGATTCTGTATTATCCGCCTTGCTCTCAAACTTACACAATACATTCCTGGAGATTCACCCACATCCTCCAACGCCACCCAAATAAATTTCTGTTGCAAAGATAACCAAAATGCTCGCTTGCACTTCAGCTCATTAACGTTGCCTTTGCCTGCCACAAATTTCTCGTGAGTGAGTGCCCAAGCGGTATTGCGCATGTGCAACTCTGAACAAAGCTGACGAGGAAGCGAGATGGCTCATTCTTCAGCTACTTCCATCATGAGCTCTAGAAAAAACAATGCATTTCATTTTTGTTTAAACACTTGCCTAACCGGGCAAGTGAGCTGCTAGATTTACTGGCCTGACATGGTGTTTTACTTGCCCTGGGCAATTGGACAATTATTATTGTTGAGGCCTGGTAATTCAGAGGTAATGAACAGAAAGTGTTTTTATTTCATACACAATAAAGGCACATCCAATCTATTTTTAATCACTTATCATTAGCTGGTTTTGCACCAGTGAGAAAAATGAAATTTACCCAGTCCTGGATGAAAAATTTAAGAGACCTCTAATCATAAGAGCTGGTAATGCTGACATGGACAGAACAGACTAGATCACTAAATCACACACCATATGCCTACGATCCAATTAACCTAACTGTCCACCTTTCTGAGTCCATATAACAAATCCAACTCAGTACATAGTGTGAATATCCAAATAAAAACACACACTCCCACATCCTCAGTTTGCTCCACCCAGTTTGTTTTCTCCAAGGAAAGCATTTGAGATGACTTTAGCTGTCTGCTGCTGTTGCTCTGTTTATGGATCACAGTTTGAGCTGCCTGAGTGATGAAGTCATGAGGGTGCGTATACACAGAGTGGGGTTTAGTGCTCAAAACAGACAGAAGACCCACCCACGTGATTCCCCAGGTGATGACAGCCTAGCTAAGCTTCGCACAAATGGGAGGGGAGGCTCCAAACAGGTAACACTATGTCAGTGTTTAACCCCCAAGAGAGGACAAGTCAGTGACAGCAGGATACAGTATCCATGGTGATGAGAGAGTATGTTGATGCAGCTTTGGAAGAAATGCTGGCCATAAGTCTCCTGCTGGAGCTCGGTGTCCATGTGTGCATTGATAGTTCTGCTTGGTCTGTGTCCTGGTAACCATCTGCATTATATCACCATTTAAACCTTAACCCGTGATGACTGTGTCCGTGTGCAGGAATCCCTACTTACAGACGGGAACTTTACTTCACTTCATCCAAATCTTTTTCGTTTTAATTTGCTCCTCGAGGCACCAGTGAATTAATCTCCTTCTGTCGAGGTCTAAAACTGGTCCCTTTTCTGTGGAGTCTCCGCAGCCTAAGCTCACACAGACAAGAGTCTCCTTTTAACACCATCTTTTTACTCCAATCCTTACACACACACACACTGTCTCTCTCTGAGGAAAAGGCTTAACAAGCTGACACTGACACTATGCCTGCTGCACAATTTTTCAGTGCCACCATGAGTCCCCTGCCTGGGTACATATTTGGGATCGATGGACACATGTGACCAGAAGTCTGGGGACACAGATCCATGGGAGAAGTGATGGATTGGGCTCTATTATCCTTTTCTTTTAACTTGTCACTGAACCACACTGTGCAGAAACTACACTGCCTCAGAGTTTTCATTTAGCTGTGACCATATGTAGTCATCTGTCTGCAAGACACGAAAGGAATCGGAAACTTTTACGCCTATGAAGAATGACTGAGCTAGTGGTGGATGACACTCCCTCCCCTGTTACTGGGAGCTGTGTGACTGTGCTGGTGTGTGTGTGTGTCCATTTACTGCAGGCATCACCGGACAGGACTGTTATGTGGAGCGAAGCAGGGAGACAGCTGGTGGAGTGGGATGCAAGTGTAGCTGGCGGGTATAAAGTTTCCTTTCCAAAGCATACCCGAGACCACCCTGTTTCCCCTCATACTGAGTGCGCTTTGCACTGCTTTATTTGTCCTCAAAGCTGCATACAAAATGAACGGCGCTGGCAGACGTACACAACAAGGGGTCAAAGCAGAAGGAAAAAATGCCACGTGCACACAATGTGGAAACCAACACAACACAAATACACACGACAGTCTTGGGCGTGAACGCATTTCAACTCCAGTGTACTAGGTAACAACGTAGCTAGCGTTAGCTCGTGAAAAGCTAACCCTTAGCTGCTGCTAGCCCCCGTTACAAACCCATCTGAAACGTCAGCTTACTGTGAAGCAGGGGAATAATTTTAAACACATAACGCTCATGTATTTAATTGTGTTAAAATGTCCCTTCACGGATGAAAAGCTGAGATTTGTTCCTGAATGTTGGAGATGCTCCCAAACAATCAAAGCAGGGTATATTTACGACCGCTGAGCTGAGAGAGTCAATGGTGAAATGCCGGTGAAGTAGAATAGCACATTTAAATGGTATTTTCTATGCTAGCTAGCCCACGACATCTATCTCGCTAAATTGCTGGGATAGTACCAACGTAAATCACCCACTGGTCACTGAACCAGCTAGTTACTACTAACCAGTATGTGGTTGGAATGGTAACGTTACAGAAAAGCCGTTTGCTCAGTAGCTAATAGCTAACGTTAGCTGATACGGTGACGCTTTATTTTAACTGGATAGCCGAGAAAAGAACAATCCGTAAGGCCCAATTAAACCACCATTTACACTCCACATATCCGTCCAGCGGTATCTGGAGCGCCGTTTAACGTATGTACCGAGTCCATAGACCCCATATTTGATCCATCCGTGCCCCGTGTGGGGAATACCGTTATCCGGTGAGGTGGAGCAGTGTGCTTGAGTCTAGCCGGGCAGCACTTACCTTGCTTGCTCTCTATTTTTCCCGACATTTTCGTAGCCAGCAGCTGTGATCCCACTCGCAGTTCAGCAAAACGTTAGCTACAGACGAGCCTCGCCGTGTGTCTCCTCCGATTATTCCCTCATTTTCGATACGCCGTTGTGTCCATGAGATGATTCCGCCGGGTTTAACGTTATATATTCATAGGCCACACACATTGGTACGGTCAAAAACTGTCTCAGTCCGTCTCCGGGTAATTTTCACTGGATACACACAACACACACACTCGGTAATGTCTTGAACCTAGACTCGGGCAGAGAGCGCCTCATCCAGTAGAGCAGCGCCCCCCTGCGGGAGGAATTAGTCACGTCAATCTGTCAACAAGAGGATGGGCGTGTTTCAATTTCAATTCAAAGAGTTGGAGCTCACATCAGTTGTTTGTTTCCAGGGTTAGATATTAAGTGCGGTGCATTTGTGGGCACCACGGAATAATAACACAGAGATGGCAAGTATTGCACATAATAATAATAACAATAATGAACATGCAGCACTTTTCAAAACAAAGTTACAAAATACTTTACATGGTAGAATCAGGGTTGGAACATTTCAGAAGTGCAGTTAAATTAATACAAAAAGAAAGCTGAATAAATTACCGAGGAAAAGGCATGTGTTAAAGAAAGTGATTTAAAAATGTCATAGATTCTGCATGGACTCACACACTACATCTGCTGTGTTTTGCATGCATACAATAACATGGAGTTCCCAAAACATCAAAATTGAGAAGTTTGTGCAGAATGCAGTTCCCACCTGCAAAAAAAATTAAATTCATCCACTGGAGCAAAAAAAAAAAAAAAAAGCAGTGCTAGGCAAAATCAAATTTTAGTATCATCAGTGCATACACAGATGGAAGAGAAGAAACCACTGCCGGACAGCTTGAATGGGTGTTATATGACCCAGTTAAAAGCTGTAGTCCATGCCATCACACAGTCATTCCTGACCTCATCATCGATCTCAGCAGCCCGGGGCTCATGAAATGACAAAGCCTGTTGGCTAGAAAAAGAAGTTCAGAAACTAAACCAAACATCACTGGCCAAAAGCAACAACTGACCCTAAAAATACAGATTAAAAGGATAGCTGGTAGCTGATATCTTTGTTGTTCATGTTTTTGGAATATGTGACTGAACTTTTTTTATGCACGCCTTTCTTCTTTCTTGAACAAAAAAAAAACAAAAAACGATTTTGATCTAAATGAGACAACCTGATTGAATAAAGGACATGGTTTTTGCTTGTTAACACACTGTATCTTAATTATTCTACTGAAGATGTTATCAGCGTCAATATTCCTCTCGCTCTGCACATTAGAAGTTAGACTCTTCCCCAGAAAAATGCCTTGGCACACTGTGCAGCTTCCTCCTGGGAGTGTTAGTCCTCTACTCCATCTTCTCCTCTTCTCCTTCTCCTTCTTCCATACAGTTTTTCTTTTCCGTCATCGTTCTCCAGTGCCTTCCACAGGTTAGCATCAAGGCTGTTCTATTGTGTGCTCATGTGTTCCACTGCTAGGTCAGGTTAGGGTGTTTCCTGATTCAGTGCTTACACTGATAAGACAGCATGAGACTTTCAGCCATTTCCTTAACATGGAGGCTTATCATTTTGTGTACTATTTTAATTTTCATTATGTGCAGGGTTTCCCTCAGGATATTGTTTAGCCGAGGTGGTAAGTGATCAGTTTAGTGAGTGGATGCCTGAACAACAGACAAACTTAAATATATGCGCTTTCCTCATAAACATTAATGGGTTGGGATTTTTTTATTTTTAATAAAAGTGTAATAATTCTAATGATGTTTAGCGGAGGTGTGCTTTGTTTCAGGTGAGGTGGCCCTTTTCTGCTATAAAACCCTGCAGGAAACCCTGGTGTGTTTTTATGCATCATCACTGGCCATGTTAAGTGGAGCATCAGCTCTAACTGCTATGATTAAAAACAGAACTCAGTCATTTTTCTTCACCCAATCCTACAGAGACAGTTCAACCCAAAATCAAAATTACGCATTTTCCCTCTTACCTGTGGTGCTATTTATCAATCTAGATTGTTTTGGTGTGAAAATAGTTCCTACATGAAACTGCTCACAACAAGGTCTGTAGATCATCTTGAGTAACCCGGTTATGATTTCTGGAAAGAGACATTGACATTTTTTGGCGCTTTGAGCACCACAAGCCGAGTGCCATTTAGTTCCATTACATGGGAGAGCAGGCTGATATCTCTACGGCTGATTTCATAATGCTGAGTCATAATGCTCTCTTCACCAAATGTAATGCCATTTTAACAACAGAAATAATTAGCAGTAGAACAACTACATGTTAAATTGAAATTTGTAATTTTTTGGCTTGGTTGAAGGTCTCAAATATTTGCATGTCAGAAAGCTCAAGTCAAAGAGAAGTTACAAGTGATTGGTGTTAAAGTCCAAGTCGAGTTTTGTCGATTTTGTCAAGTCAAGTCTTAAGTCATAATCTGTGACTCAAATCTGACTCATGTCCAAGTCATGCAACTTAAGTCCACACCTCTGCTGATTAATAGCACTACAGGTAAGAGGAAAAATATGTTTTCTTATTTGGCAATGAACTGTCCCTTTGACAAATCCACTCAAAAAGGTCTGCAATAAATAATTTCAATTGTAAATAATAAAAATTGTACAATCTGTCACAGACTGAACTGTACAATGGGGTGTTAAGCCTTCACATTTTGTAACTTATGGATACCTTATAAACAGTGATTGAAAAGTTTAGTTGCAAATATCGACACTGCAATGAAAAAAAATCTTTGGAAATAAGGTGGTTACATTTGAAGTTGAGCTTGACTTAGGTCATATGCAGCTTAAATGGAAGCACAGAGCCCCCTGTTGGGCGTAATGAAACCTTGGCTGCAGCTTTTCTTTGTTTTCTTCCCATTCCCTGACTTCAACTTGTTCTTATGACAGGACAGCTTAAGTGAGTGAAGCGGGGGGGGGCTTCTGATTTAACCCTGATTCCCTCAGTAAACTGCTGACCATGGCTTTTGCCTATTTAGTGCTGCACATTATCCTTTAGCCATTAAGGAGCAACCATTTGGATTACCGGTATGTCTCTGGCATATCAAGACGAAGCAAGCATGCCCTGTCATCTTTTTATGAATAATTGATCTGACTGAAATGATCTACATTCTCTGAGTGATCTGGGTCAGCCTGTACGCTTGCAATGCACTCATGAAAGCAGAGGCATGTACTAAAACACCGAAATAAGGGGTTCATCGCATAATGTTAGAGGCTTCTTTCAAGCTTCATGCAGCTTACCTCATCATCAACCCTATTTAATCAGTTATCAAGCCGAGGCCTCGGGAGTCAAGGGTTCATATTTACACTGGCTGTCATTATGCCTGCTCCCTTGTGCTGTTGCTTGCACAGCAGAAACCACACCCATATAACAAGTGCGAAGTGCTTTCTGTATGTGCGTGTGCGTGTGTGCACTAGTGAGAATGTGTGGGCGTGAATAGTGGAGGGGAAGGAGTGGAATACCTTCCTTGAGGCTATGATAAAGTCACACAGGGAAGACAATGCACTCCTAAGCAGTGGCAGACTTGTCAGGACAGGATAGGCCTCCAGCACAATCACAGCCGCACTGTTTTAGTTTTGCTTGACAGGCTACATTCAGTTTGTCAGTGCTGCAACTTGAATCAGCCCAGCAGGTGACGAACTCAAAAGGTCATTTACACAGTTTGGTTTTATAATATTGGGTTCACAAAGCAGTACGAACCTCTCTGTCAATAAAGACACTGGGCCTCATTTACTAATATGTTAATAGGCTCCTTCTTAAATTTGTTATTGAGAAAGGTCAAAAGGAAAGTCTACGTCAGGTTCACGACGTGTTCTTAAACCGCAGAATTGTTTGCACCTCTTAGAATGATGAACTTGTGCTCGTAAATTTAAAGCCTGTGGCAGTTGATCCTATTTAGCAGAGCTGGGACCAAGTCATTGATGTGCAAGTCACAAGTAAATCTCAAGTCCTAAAACTTGAGTTTCAAGTCCCAAATAAGTTATAATGCACTCTTCATCAAATCTAATGCCATCTTAAGAACAGAGTAATATATTAAATTTACAAAAATCATGAATTCTATACTGCAATTTGTTTTTTGTAGACCACCAAGAAATTTCGTATCAGTTTTTTCCCCAACTGGCTCTCAGTAATGTTGAGTTAAAAAATCAAATGATTTATGGCACACTTTTGAAGTAATATACTTTATAATCATTGGGCTTGAAGGTATCAAAAGGCTCAAATCCAGGCAAGGTCACGAGTCACTGGTGTTAAAGTCCAAGATGAGTCGCAAGTCTTTTTTGATTTTATCAAGTCCAGACTAAAGTCATCAGATTCGTGACTCGATCTGACTCAAAACCAAGTTGTGCAACTCGAGTCCACACCTCTGCTAACTAGCATTGGTACAAGTCCTGCAAATACGCATAAAAGGACATGTGACTGCAGGGCGTTTGCACAGAGAAACTGAAAAAAAGTTGAGAGAATAAAGTCAAGACTGCCCAAACAGAAGGCTAAAGAGTGTGGAGCACCGGACTCCAAAGGAAAAACACAATAGTTATGAATTCGAGTTACTTCTGCAGCCAAATGAGCTGTTATATTTACAGTAGTAGCGCCAGTAATGGGAAAAAAAAATAACACACAGGCACACACAAATGATGCATGTGATGCTATTACTCCCTCATCACAACTGATGAAGTTTTATAAAATTGTTTGATCTCAAACCTGAGGTCCCCCAATAATCACAAAACATCGATGAGAGAGGCTGACCATGGGAGGCTTGTCCTCATCCTCTGGAAGATGCATTCTGTCCTAAGGGCACACTCTGCAGCATCTTGCAGCAGCATTAAATATGCCACTGTTCGGGTAGACCCAGGGTGCAGAAATAGGCCTACATTGGGTCTATAAATAGCCTGATAAATCACTAATTAACATAACTGATGTGAAGTGAAGTGTTAGTGCAGCGGTTATCTATTTTGAAAAACCATAATGCTTCATAAAATGGTAAAATTAAATATCAATAATATAAATGATATAGCTACTCTTGTGATTTAAATGCTATATTTTTATAAACTGTAGAACTTAAGCAAACACAATGATTTTTCCCCAAACATGTCAGCACTCACATGTGTGTAAGTGTGTGCAGATTCTGTTCATACCTAGGACTAGCAGTTTTGTACTAGCAGATGTCTGTGAAGGATGATTGACATCCATCAATTTCCATGTCAGTTTTACTGTTGTCATTAAGGACACAAAGGTATCACTGTCAGGGCTTTGTAGTTCTTTGCAGCTAACTTATACAAAGCACAGTACAAACCAAACACTGCCATTATACTTTGCGCCACAAAGTGGTGCTCATGAACTGCTGATCGTTTTTGTATCCTGGAGCTTTATGCACCCTGTAGTGGTTACTTTGTAGCAATGTATAGGCAGGTGGAGGGAGTGCTGATGAAATGTAATTTGAGAGGGATTAGCTCAGTGTAACCGAATCTGGCATTACAAGGAAATTGCTGTTTTCTTGATGAGACTCACTGAAACAATAAAGCTGAGCTGATAGCAGGAATTTAGATTAGACTATGACAAGGCGTACAAGAACCAAACACATGAAGTACATTATATGATTAGTACGTTTTCACTTTATAACACCTTCTCACTGCTGCCTAACTTTTCTAAATTGAAACGGATTACTAAAGCAAGGATCAATCAATCACCACGCTCAAATATTCAGGATTGAAATGTTTGATTCATGTGGGAAGGTTCATACTGGTTTATACTGGGAAGTTTCACACTGGGCTTAGAGTCTGATCAGGTCCACTGCAGGCTGGGTACGGTTCACGGCAGACAGGGCAAAGAAAGGAGAAGCGAGACAGTTTTGTTAGGCGAGAGTTGTCAGTGGGAGCTGGGAGAAGAACAGTGTTTGATCTCTGCGGTGGTGGGCGTGTGATGCAGAGCTCAAACACAGTTTAAGGCTCTGTTAACCTTGGCCAGCGGTCAGGCCCCTCCGTCTGTCTCACATCTGAGAGTTGGGGAAAAAGGGAGGGGATCAGTGAGGCTTAAACGACTGAATACGTTTATCGGAGAAGGAGGGAAAAGTACCTCCACAACAATCGGGGTCCTCCGTCTTTGGCCCCTTTGTTAACATACAATAGAGTGATTTTTCAAGTGAGCTTTTCATGGTGGAATTAAGATGGAACGGCCAGAGGCATCAATAAGGTGGTCGGACACAAGTTGGTGGAGATAGAAGATGGAGAGGCGTCGGACGAGGAGGACAAGATGTCTAGGTCATAACCTACTCAATACTGCATGAGAATAGAGCACTCTGTCACTGCTGCAAACAAACACATGGAGACACATGTTGACAAGGTCGGGGAAATCAGACAAGAAGGTCGTTGACAGGAACTGGAAAAACAAACAGAGCTGCACGCTCTTCCCAGTATACACATGAAATGAAAAGTGTGTATTAACACAAATCTCATCATATAAACCAATCATAGGTTTTCCCACAGTTTCAAAGATATACAGTGGGTATACAGCTTATGTAGGACAGGGCACACACGTACTGTAACTACACACATTTGTGGATGCATACACACTCTAACACATACAGTAGGAATTATTTATGTGCTGAGACAGGCATTGTTGCGCTGCTCTTTGGAGCGCTACAGGGCGGCGGCCCTGGCTTTTGGAAAGCACAGCTGCTTGCCTTTCAAGAACGCTCCGTCCTATCAACATGACAGTGAAGGTCTCACTCCCAAAACTCTCCCTCTCTCTCTCTATTGCCTTCTCCCTCCTCTCTATCTCTCACGGCGCTTTCAAACGGCAGGGTCAGCCGCTCTTCGTGGCGGGACCCTCCACTCCACTGTGCCAGTCCTTCCAGCACTCCTGATTGACATTTAACTGCGAGGCCTGGCTAAAGAGGGCCAAAGAGCATGAAATGAGAATGGCCATGGGGGTGCACAGTGAGACCTGACCACTCCCCATCTCGCACCTCCACCTCCATTAGCCGCCAGAGTCCCTGGGGTGTGCAGGCGCCCTCAGCCAGAGAGGTGAGCTCACGGCTCTGGATGTAAAAGCACAAAGAGCACGGGAGTGTATAGGCCAACCTTGTGATGTCGTGACACAGAGCACAATTACACTTCTTTAGATTATCATCTTAGCAGTAAGCCTCAGCTTTCTTTCCACTTTCCACTTTAGGTGACTAAATGTCAATGTGCATCATCTCCTTTATTCTGCTCAGCAGGTCTGAGGCATTTAATGTGAGTTTGAGGTTTCAGTGACACTAAATATTTTTTCTCTTGCACACATCTTGTCTCATATCACTCTTGTGTTTATCCTTCCTCGGGTACTTACCTATCCATGCTTCATGGTTTGGATTTAGTTTCAGTAACATTCAAATTCTTTATCACACACTTATTTTTTTGTGAGTTTTAAATCCCACTCTGTAAAATCTGCCCTCTGGGTGACTGCCTCTTCACACAACTCATCTCAGTGTGTAATACTGGTCAGTTGTACTGGTAGGTGTTATCAGTGGATATGGCAGCTAACCAGAATGCGTCACTGTCTATTCACACTAGTCCAGCCCAGTTTTGACAGGAGCATGTTATTATGAACTAGGTGCGGAGCGAGACAGTCTGGTCCGTGGGTGTCACGCTTAAGTTCATGCCAGCACCTGGGTGAGGGGGTTACTGTACTGCTGGCCTGACAAGTCCTGCAGCATGGCTCAGCTGCCTGACTATCCAACATACAATCCACACAAGGGCCATTTAACAGGATCAGTGATTAAGGCTGTGAGTAATTGAATTAGGATTGTGCGAAGCTAAAGCTGCCTAACAGAGACTTGGACGGGAATAACATGAGAAAGTTTGTGGTTAAAGTGAAAGAGGTGAGTGAAGCCCACACATTATTTAACCCGTAACTAATGATCACAGATTCATCAAAGAGTCATCATAAAGTGATAGAAACTTTTGACAGACCACACAGGGTATGGTTATAACACTTTTTGTCTCAGCACCTGTAACTTGTTGAATTTTGGTATTAAAGCTCTCAGACTTTGGCACAAAGTACCCTTATTTATCTGCTACAAAAAGCAATGTTTCCAACTTCTCTAACAGTATCACATAATTAATTAATTGGCATCAAATGCAAGGACTTCCAATCTGACAACTTGCCCCAGTACCAGGGCAAACTGTAACACAACCTTGTTGTAACAGTAAGAGTGACAAATCAAAAATAACACAATAAAAAAAAGACATAGCAGAAAACTAAGACAGACACTAATAACCAATTCCCACTGAAGTCTAACTCCCTCACCTGTACCTTTTGATGCTTACCTCACATGGAGTGGGTCCAAAATACACGTCTGCTGCTTCAATCAAGTAACCAGTCAAAACATCCTCTTGCTGCACACTGAAGGCTTTTTGACTGGTGTGATTGCTTGTGCAGGGCAGCTTTGCTGATCTTCTTTCTCTGAAGATTTTTTTTTAATTCTTGCATCATCTGATCAGTGTCACATGGCAGGTACAGTATTCTTTGGGGACAGACCAGAGTGTCATCACATCACTCACTGGTTTGTGGACTCCCATGAAGCCTCAAGTTTGGCAATTTGGCTGTCAACATGTTGTTTTTTTTGGGGGCAGATGTGACCACATGTGGGTGAGAGGGTGGCGTTGCAGAGAAGTGAGGGGTGGATCTGACTGAGAAGCCGGGCACACTATCGGCAAACAGCATGTCGTTCGATGTGGCCAACCCTTAATTATTAAAATGTAAACTGGTGAGTTGTATAAAAATACACCTTCTGTAGTTATCACCAATTCAGTATCTGCCCAAATGTTACCTCTTCTGTTTCTGAGATATGACGTTGGGTAATGTCCAGTAAGTGTTGTAGCAGAACATTATGATGTCACAGTGAAGTTGGCCTTGGATATAAAATGTCATCACTTCATTTTATCCTACTGGACATTTGTATGAAATTTTGTCATAATTAGCTATGGAATCTTGTGGCTTCTTACAGCTAAAAACATGTTTTATGAGGTCACAGTGACCACCAAAATCTAACCAGTTCATTCTTGAGTCCAAGTGGACGTTTGTGCCAAATTTGAGGAAATTCTGTCAAGACTTACTTGAGATACCACACTTACGAGAAAGAGACAGACACAAGGTCACAGTGACCTTGACCTTCGTCTACCAAAATGTAATCAATTCATTGTTGAGTGGACGTTTGAGCCAAATTTGAGGAATGTCCTCAAGGTGTACTTGAAATGTTGTGTCCACGAGAATGGGATGGACGCACAACCCAAAAATATAATGCCTCAAGCCGCAGCTACTGCCAACATGGGGGCATAAAAAGGATGTAGATAAAATGTGTATAGCTGTCACTGGGGATTATTATTACACTTTTTCTAAAGTGACTAAATATTACATGACTCATAAGCCATCCCTCTTGGTGAAAGTGAGCTGTTCTAATCATTCTACTGTTACAACCATACCCAGTCTCCCCTAAAGCATTTATGCACTGAAAGTCACATTTATACTTCTTTGACATACATAGCAGCTTGGATTTCTCTGTGTATATGTACTGTACAGTGTGATGGTCCAGAGAGTGTGCTCATCAATAAATACATGAGGTGCAACAATAGAAAATGAAAGCAGGACTTGTTCTTTGCGGGGGGTTTTCACATGTAGCCCAGCCTGTCGCATGCTCAGAGCAGAGCTGTGTCCCAATTCCATACTGCATATTATATCTAACCTGGATTTTAGTATGAGGTGCATTGATGCTGGATAAGTGACAAAATTATTCTCAAAGATGTCAATATGCATGCTAAATTTGCTCTATTATTGAGTATCTGCTCACAGCTGGAAAAACATAAATTCTGGATGGTGGTGAGACAGCTCCATGAATATTAAATAAGTATTAAATGTTTGGGAAAACATTTTGCTTTCTCTTTGTTAAGTTTCCAAAATTATAATTGGCAGCAATATTCCAATATCAGTGTTTGATTGATGCTTGTTGGCATGGGTTTTGTATCATTGTCAGTACAAAACAGCAAAGTGCATGAATTTCTTGAGCATTAACTGCCAGAATGGTACAACATGAAGTTTAGTACAATGTGGAAATTGTATAAGTATACAGTGTGGAAGTGGGACACAGTTTAAGTCAGGTCTAATCGCTCGCGCTGCTTCAAAAAAATACATTGTGACAGGTCATTATTAATGTAGAACTGCCCTACTTACCTACACACACATGCAAACACACACACGTGCATGCACCTATTGCTTGCAGTGAAACAATCATAGGCATTAACATTTCACCAAATTACTTTGACACAAATTTTGTTCAACAGGAAAAAAAGGAGTTCTGTCTTCTCTCACTTATCTCTTTCCAGGCTAATAATAATGGAGAAGGGGTGGATCCTAAACCAGCACACACTCTGCAGAAGGCAAGGAAAGCCCTGGACATGTTGCCGGTCTATCACAGAGCTAACACAGATTGACAGATAAACACACACACACTCGCATTTGTTCCTGTGGGAAATTTAGAATCTCTAATCCACCTGATTGTATGTCTGTGGGCCGTGGGAGGAAGCCAGGGTATCTAGGAGAAACCCAAATGTACAGAGGGAGAACAAACAGAATGCACTGTGGATCAAACCTTGTAGCTGTGAGGTAAAAGTGTCACGCTGTCATTGATTCCCAAAGGTTAAATCACCTTTTCACTTCCTTTTAACTCTAGCTCCCCCTTGTCAATCTGACTTTAACTATATAATTAGTATGCCTATTTTTATGTACACCAAATAAAGCTACAGTTGGTACCTACCATATTTGCTAAGTCTGTCACTATATCCACACAGTAGTACATGAGACAGAGCACAGTCTGTAAAAGAAAATTATGTTCCTCCTCCCTCTCCTTGCAGTACTTTTAATGGCATTTGCTATAATCTACTGCGTCTGAAGGAAAACAACTAATTAAAGCCGTGAACTACTGTCAAACTGTCAAACAAGGCAGGGCTGATCAAATTTAAATCAAGATTTTGTTACTGCGTTGCATTTCTGGGCACAAATGTTTTCAGAAACATATTTTGGTGATTTTGGTATTTGGCTCTGGCCTGTGGCCCCTTGCTGCATGTCACCCCCTCTCTTTCCCCCTTCACATTTCTAACTGTCCTGACATTAAAAGCCAGCAAATATGACAAAAAGTTATTATTATAAACGTTAACAACTGTAGCTTTAAGGACATGTTGACATAAGATTATTTCAGGAAAGCTGGGTGATAGTGTAACTAGTTTTAACATAACACCACAATGTTTACAACATCATACCAAAGGAAGAACCTAATGTCTCAAAAAAGCAGTGTTTTTATTTTTATATTCTGTGAATAGTTACGTCATATTTCTGTGCTTGATTTGCTCTAATTGCACCAGTATTCACCACTTTTATCAACATTTTTCACCATGATTTGTACTATTACCATCAATATTTTAAAACTTTAAATGTATTTGTGTCATTCATGCGTATATTATATTTATGTTTGTGCAGCATGGTGTAATTACATGATGTATTTATTTTATTGTGTTTATTGAGCATATTTTCACTTCAAAATGAATAAAGTTCTATCTTACTTTACCTTATCTACTTAAAGCTGCATCAATCAATAGCCTATTTTTATATTAACAGTTAGTAAATTGACTACCGGTATGTTTAATGCAAAAGGTGTTGCTTGTATTGATAAACCCACAGAGATTCACTAACTCTGTAGTTCCCTGCAACTCTATTTAGCTTTTTTAGAGTCTTTAAACACATTGTTTTGGTTATAGCATGCAACTTTTCAGTGAAAAAGCTCTGATACACCCACTGTATGCTACCTGCCCAGCACCAAATGGCAGTTAGCAGTTAGCAGCTAGCTAGTGAACACAGTGAAGCATTTCCCTGATATAGGGATATATTTAACTTAGGAGGCAGTGGAGGCCATGCTGAATACTGACCTTACATATATTGGAGTGGACAGAAACATGACTTCAAATAGGCCTAAATAATGTTACTCCGCCTCTGATGAATTCGAAAACAAGCAACGGTTTGCTAACATGTTAGCCGAATCAGCTTTAGTGATGTGAATGTGTCAGCGCTGTGTTTACAGCTGGTTCTGCTGCCACAAAAAATCTATTAATATTGCTTTAAAAGAGTATTTAAACTTCAAACACAGCGTTAAGATTAGTGCATCTTTTAAATTCAAATTTCATGGATAAAACTCTTGAAATAAACAGTCTCAATGGGGTCCTTATGAGCAGATGAAAAGGAATCTCTTCATGCAAAATTGTGAATGCTATCATGATACTAGGGTGCATCAAAAGACTCTTACATGTTTATTACACACCCCTACCCCACACACCCACACACACACACACACCCACCCATGCAATACACAAACATACTGTATAGTTCCTCTATGAAGTATAAAGGTGTGAGGCAGTGCAAAAGGAGGACATGAATGTGGGGACAAAAAGAAAGAACACCCTCCTCATTATCTCCCCCACAGTCAGTCAGCAAACACTAAACACCGAAGTGAAGAGAAAAAAGGCAACTATAACAGGCAGGAAGAAGAGAAGCAGCAGTTCTGGCAGAGCTGTGTTGACAACTTTCCAGGAGCTGATTTAGCGAAGGAAGCTACATCTGTTGAGCTCCAACGACAGCTATTGGGGTGTTCGGGCTGTTTTAGCTCTGATGTGCTGCAATCAACTTTTTTATGTAGACGGAGTAACCTAGTTTGCTCTGCACCCTGCAAAGATAGCTTACCTGGAACCTCGCAGCCCCTCAGCTCAGGCACTGTGATGAATATTAGTGTCTGTTTAATTGGCAAAAAACAAATTCTGCAATGAAACATCACGCTCTCCTGCAGTAGAGCGCACAAGCGGGCTGTTGCACACACAAGAGCACACTGAAACGAGACACACTCACTCCTTTTTCCTCTACCTGCTCTCTCCCACTCAGTCTCAGTCTCTCTGAAGTATAAATCAGTGGTTAGAGTGTTGCTTTTAAAAGAAGCCAGGTACCACGCAAAGGTAGAAAAGACTGAGACAGGTCTTCAAAGGCAGAAATGTTTGGACAGCTTGTGAGAGCAAAAATGCTTGCTCTAGGGAACGGGTCACTGCGCTCTTCTGGTATGTTTATGACACAAATGAGGGGACATGCATGAGTGAAAAGGCTGTATATGCATGTGGAGTGCAGGTGCATCATGTATAATGAATCATATGTGTAGAGAGGTCACTACAGTGTGATGCTGTCTGTCACACAATGTCCCTTACGGCTCATCCATCATACACTAGCTCCCTTTAGATTTCATCTTTGTGTATTTTCTCACACTTGTCTGCTACTCCTGTCTTGTGTGTTATGGACACTATAAGCCCAAGGACTAAAAAGGTTTTAACGGTTATAAATACTGCATGTGTTGGCCAGTCCGTGCACTGAGGGAGAACAGAGTGGCACCAATAGAATGAGATCCACAGCTCACCTGTCTTCACTGTTGTTTGACTTGGCTGTGCAATGTCATCGTTAAACAACGATGAATGCGAACAGACATATCACCCGCTCGTCACCTGCTCTGGGCTGTCTGAGGTCATTCATTGTATGTCAGTGAATGAACATGCATGTTTAAACTAATGTAAGCTTGAAGGTGTGTTTGTCTGCAGACTATAAAAGCAGGGAACAAGGTTGAGACAGGAAGTGTATTGTTTGTCCTGCATCCTCCCCTGATCAAGTTCCCACCTGAGCATATAGTCTGAGGCCGAGGGATTTAGCATCCACAAAGCTACTCCAGGTGAAAACGCAGTTGGGAAGCACAGCTGTGCAGTCTGCATTAAACCAACCCTCTAGGATGTTTTGATCACAACGGTTAACACAACTTCAAGCAATTCTTGTGAATTCTTTGCGACCCTGCAATTTTGTCCAATCACCGCAACTTTTCCACAAATTTGTCCAATCATCCTAGTTTGCCTAAAGTTTCACTTATCACAGCAGCACCCAATGCAAATTTGCATTTCCTAGGACAGCATTTGCATGACCTGTCCTATTCTCCCTCTTAGGAGGTAAGATTGGAAAGATTATTTCCAGTTAGTGTTATGTCAGTGTAAGCTAATGTGAGGCAGAGTAAGACAGAGTAGGGCGGGCCATGCCTTCGCTATCCTAGGAGACACAAATGTGCATCCCCCTGCACGTCACTAAACTCACTTCCTTGTTTCTGGTTGTGAAGATGCAGACAGGAATGTCTCACATTTGCCAACAAAAGTTACTGCTAAAGATCGTGCAAAGTAATTCCCTGATGTTCTGCATGAAAGCAGGTCTAACTGTGTGCAATGTTGGTGGTGATGGAAGACAAAGAAAAGTCATTTATTGACAAACACTTTTCTCCTCCAACACGCACCCTGAGAGTGGCTGAAAGGCCTGGACAACAGATAAGACAAATCACCATTACAGAGGCTGTCGCATCCAGCTCTATTGCATGTGCTCAAAGAATCAAGCTGATGTGGATTAAATGCATGGTTATTGGTAATGTTAGTGTTCTATCTATCTATCTATCTATCTATCTATCTATCTATCTATCTATCTATCTGCAGTTTGTGTTGCTGCTGAATTCTATACCTCATACTGACTGGTGTTTCTATTATTTTGTCCATACCATTTATGTCAGTAAGGTGGGCATTAATAACAGGAACACCTTTTTGTACAACATAATACAGTTTAACAGCACCAAAAAAACTCCTAACTAAGAAACAGGCAACTGGCAACATTTCCTTTGGGATGAATAAAAATCTTTTCTTTTGTTACATTATGTTTATCTTAGCGTATTAGTTTATCTAACAGGAGCACATGCACCACACAACTGTTGAGCCAGCGTTAGTTATACAGCTAATTTGCATCTGTGGTCCCTTGGCAGGAATTTTTTTCAAGACAATACCGTACAGTACAGACAGTACAACACAAACAATTAAAAGCAAAACAGTATTCAAGTTTACAAACAGTTAATCACATTTAAAATGCCATACAAAATTATTATATTTGATAGTCTTGGAAAATCAGTGCTGGACCTTTAGATTTAGAGCCCCTGGCATGTTTCTCCTAATGTCACCAATCAGTATCAGTGTAATGGCTAGAAAAGTGTTTTTGCAGAACATTATGATGTCACAGTGAAGCTAACCTTTGACCTTTTGGATATATAATGTCAGCACATCATCATGTTATCCTATTACACATTTTTTTGAATTTTTGTCATATTTAGCTGAGTTGTCCAAAAACAGGTTTTGTGAGATCAGTGTGACCTTGACCTTTGACTCTCGATCACTAAATTTTAATCAGTACATTGTGAAGTCCAATTGGACATTAGTGCCAAATTTGAAGAAAATCCCTCAAGGTGTTCTTGAGATATCAAGTACACAAAATGAGACAGATGCAAGGTCACAGTGACCTTGACCTTTGACCACCAAATTCCAATCAGTTCATCGTTGAGCTCAAGCAAACGTTGGTACCAAATTTGAAAAAGAAAAAAACCCTCAAGGTTTTCTTGAGGTATCACGTCCCCAAGAATGAGACAGATGATGTCACAGTGACCTTGACCTTTGCCCAGAAAAATCCAATCAGTTCATTGTTCAGTCCAAGTGGATGTGTGTGCCAAATTTGAAGAATTTCTCAAAAGTGGCCTTGACATATCACATGTCATGTGACAGACGAATGTCATCCTTTTTCCCCCCTTTATTGTGTCGTAGGGTGATAACATAACAAGCGAAGACATGTGCGGGGACATATAAACAGAAAAAAGAGATTATATAAAGTAAGACAGAGACATACAGTAAAAGTTAAGACAAAGTAAACTTTTGAGGACACAGAATAAAAAAAACAAAAACGCAGGTTCAAACTGTAATTGAGGAAATGAGGAAAGACAGACGGATGTCATCCCATTCTCGTACATGCAGAATGTGGGGTAGGTGGTGGGGGTTGTGCCCCCTCCCTTCTGTGTGGTGCCCTGAGCGGCCGCCTATGTGGTCTATAGGAAGATCTGTCACTGTGGACAGTTGGTTCCATACAAAGATTTTGATCTATGATCACAAGATTAGTTTCTTATGTTTGAAGTGCTGTTATTTCATTGTCTGATATGGATGGGAAGTGAGTTTCCGTTATCTGCCACTCTGACTGAAAATGCTGATTGTCAAAAAGCAATTTTCCAAAATTTAGCCGGGCAGTCATCTCAAAATGATGCCCCGGTCTCCCTGGTATTGTCCCTACAAAATGCCACACATGTGTAACATACATCCTCAAATGAATCTTATCAGTGGCACATTTAATATTCCTGTGTTTTCTCTGTGTGTGGCTTTCCTCCATTGTTGCTATCCTAACAGCACAAATGATGCATAATGTAGTTTCACAATCGAGCGGGGAGAGCACTAATCTAATGAACTTTAAAACCACTGACCTCAGAGAAATGCAGATACACAGGGGAAGAAAAGATAAATAAGGGGCAAACTGATAACCACAATGTGGATGCACAATAATTCATAAGTTAAGGAGTCTGATTATATCTTGAACGACATGTTTCTGTGTACATCACACAGAGCATTTCAAAGTCCTTTTAAATTCATAATACTTAAAATTAGCACAGCTTCTACGTTTTAGTCTGACAAGGTTAAAGCTGTTTGCAGCTCAAACTTGTAAATAAGCCTTTCATGTGCAGGCCAGCAGGCCAGCATTTGTTGGAAACAGGCATTCAGTTCAGGGAAATCGTACTGCATGGCTGCTGATGGATGTCACCAAAATGGCACGATAACATAGGAAAGTTGTGGTGCAATCTGGATGCAGATCACCTCCAGTGCGAGCCAAAATGGCCGTATGAGTGATAAATAGATGGAAATAGCCCACAGTGTCCAGTTCGCAGGCCGGCTGCCCCAGTCTTTGATCTCCGGTCCTAATGAGCTTTCAGAACTGAGCCAGAGATGAGAAGACGGGGTTTTTCAAAAGGACCCTTGATTCTCGGGGAGACCTGGGGTAAGAACTGCTATAAGCAGGCCTAAGATGTTGCCTCAACTAACATTAGTATTCCCTTAAGTATTCCCAGCTACATTTGTAAAACCTGCCCACCCAACTCTCCGGAGCAAGGTCACTTTCATCATTATGAGCTAAGTTATAGCCTACAGAGGGCTTATAGGGATTGAAAGCATACATTTGTTTATAATACAAAATGCCTTTTCTACTGTAAACAGCTTAATAATGTCAATAATTCCCTTTGTAGAGATGGCAGCTCCCCGCCCACCCCTGGGTGAATCTAGTACTTGAATTTGTTGGGAAGGATTAAGTACTAAACCACCGGTGGGCTGAGACATTGCCAGGGGAAAAATATTTGTTAAACTGCAAAGTGCTTGTGTACAGCACATTCAGTTAAAAGCAAAACCCCTCTGTGAGAATATGCAGCTGGATATGCAATCAAAAAGAATATTTAATGTCTTCCCCCTCGTTCAAATTCAGCATGCGGTGCACTCTGGAATGCTTGTGCTCTCCTTTACTGGTGACAGGCATATATTAGCTCTCCGCACATTAGCCTCATATCACTCACATACGATGGATACCTGCGCATCATTATAGACCACACGCCAGACGCCACTGTGATGAAGCTGCTCGGGAAAAAAAGAGAGGGCAGTGATCGATTTTCAAACAATGCGAAAAGAATATCATTTGGCTAATCACAGGCAGGTTATTTATGGACAAATAAATGAATTAAAGTCAATAGAAGTCCCCAGTTGAAGGAGAGGCAGACTCCGTTTTATTGATGATGAAAAACTTTTAGGATCCAGTCATCTTTCTACGTGGGACTCATTGGAAGTGCTTAATGATACCCAAGCCCCTCTCAAAGGCTACAGAAGCAGCAGGACATCAAAGAGTGGTTGACAGACAGACAGATTCTGAGTTGCATGTTAAAAGCCCATTCCTCTTTTAAAATGAAAAATAAAACACACTGACACACGCGCACACACACACATCACCGCCCCACGAAAAAGATCCCATCATCCTCCCCGTCTCTCAATGGTGAAATACTACCTCCACCTGAAGACATGCTATGCTACATCCATCTTTCTTCAAATCTTTTTATTTAATTTTTTTTTCATACTCTTCAAACGGCTCGTGCTCAGGCATAGCCAGGCATGTTTTTGCATCATTAGAGCTTGTGGGTGTATTTGAAGACAGACTAATGACAGCTCGGCTTTCCGGCTCAAACGAGAGCCATTGCTCATTTACCCAAATAGATACATAGATAGATGGGGGGTTGGGGTGGGGTGGGGGGTGGATATGTAATGATGTAGCCTTATAAAATATTCTCCATCACAAGCCAGATGACACGACATCAGACTTGAGCCATTTAAATTACAGTCACGGACTTGGTATGTGACAACTGTTAGGCATGTTAATGTGTATTTTTCAGAACAGTAAATCAATTGGGCATCACCATGTACATGCTGCTGTCTAGCAGGATGAATGGTCGGAATGATCAAGAGGAGCAATGAAATAGAACGAGGAGTGTTGTATGCTGTGATGTGATAAATTTACTGGCAACCGTGATTCACAATGGACGGCCTCAGAGAGATGCCGTCGTCCCAAGGCTTGAGATTCTGGCACGGTCCTTTGCGATCTATCTGTCTCTCCTTTTTTATTTCTCCCCAATCTGCCTCCCTATCTGCCTCTGTTCTCCTTCCAAATTCTGATGCAGTTCGCACACCAACGCAAACTCACTAACACACTCCATGAGAGCATCGATATGGACCTCTGCCAGGAATCAACACTTCTTTCTTTCTCTCTCTGTGTACCCACTTCTCACTTTTTACCGTATCTTCCCCCCCACAGCTGCTCGCTGCCCTCAGGTCATATCCTATTTGGGTGGCCAGTCGAGGTAGCCAAATAATGTGTCCTTTTGTTAACTGTTTGGAAGTAGACACCTCAGTGTCTGCACTGACCTGGCCTGTTATAGAATATTAACAACCAAATGCAGTAGCCCTATTTCCCTGGGCTAGCTCCAGTTGAAATCACAACTTGTTGACACTTCATAAGGTCCCCCAAAACCCTGCGTCTGCGGCAGCTCAGGGCGATACAGATTAGACCGTAATATGGATTGATCCCTGCTCCCCCCTCCCTCCCACCTCTCATCTTCGCACATACTGGATGTGTGGGTGTGCGTAGGTGTGTGCGCGCATACACCTTGTGCTGCAGAATTTGTGTACAATTTGTGAGCGGACCCTGGCTGTCCCCACGTTCACCAAACACACAGCTTGTTTTTTCACCCTCCCCAACCTTCTTTTTTATTCTGGCTCTTTCTCTGAGATTAATTCCTCTCTTCCCATCTTTGGGCTGTCAACTCAGGGTATGGAGTCATTTTTTAAAGGCCGCTGTTCCCGAGGACGCGAGACTGATTGAGTTGTGGCCTTTTTCTGAGTGGGTAAAGAACAGGATTAATGCATAACTCTTGAAACCAACACGCTGGAAACAAGGGGGAAAAAAAACAGTTGGGAGAATGTCCTGTGGGAGCAGGTTAAATCATGAAAGTTTATGAACAAGGGCATTATTTACTCTATCATTAATTCTTTATGAAAGACACGTGTGATCTGTTCATGGGAATGCGAGTGAACTGTGTTTGACAAGTAGTGCAGGTGTTAAACAACCTTTTAAAATGAATGAATGATCATTACAATGCTCTTTTTCATGACTAGGTGCTTAATAGCACAAAACAATACCAAACTACTTACCTTTGGTATAAATCATCCACTGAACCCCTCCCCTCAACAGCACTGGTGCAATCATAGTTTAGGAACCGGAACAAGACACAGCAGACCTGCTCTGGATATCACATGTAGAAGCACTGTGCAAAGGACCACAGTAAAAGTGATGCCTTGCATTTAAAAAGTTTGAAGGGTGATGTATCTTAATATTATTTATAAACCTGAGCGAAAATGTGAGGTACAGATTTAGCAGTGCGCCTACTTACTCTAATGTACAGTAACCCGAAATCCTTAGCATGGCAGGCTAAGTTACTACATTAGTTTGTGGGGTTATGGGTTGTGTTAAAAAAGTCCCGCTCACAAATCCACTGTGTTATACTGTGTTATACTTTCTTCACTTTTTGGGAGCTGGTCCTGGATGAAGTCAGAATTTTTCCAACTTTTTAACGGTGCTTTCACACCTGCCCTATTTGGTTCGGTTCAAGTGAACTCAAGTTCGTTTGCCCCCCTGGTGCGGTTTGTTTGGGCAGGTGTGAACACAGCAATCGCACTCGGGTACACACCAGCACAACCGGACCGAGACCTTCTTGAAAAGGTAATCTCAGTCCAGTTATAAATAAACTCTGGTGTGGTTTGTTTATGGTGAGAACGTGTTCCTGTAAGTGCACTCCTCTTCAACATTTTGTTTACTTCCTGGAATTTTTATTCTTAGTCGAGATGAGTTTTTCCCTATTTACACTAGTTCAACTAGACTAAAACAAGCAGCAGAAATTGAGAGGTGAAAGGTTGTATATAAAGTTCATATAGACAGTTTTGTTTCTATAAGTACAAATAAAGTCTACACACTTACAAACTTGCATCTCTCCAGCAGAGTTTTTGACAGGTTTAAGGGATGATTTAAGAGCACACACTTACTGATCATCATTTGAAAGCTCAAAGTCTCAAACTTTAAGACTATAAACAGCCTACTGATTTGAGACAACTAGGATTTGTTTCCTGGTTCATTATATACTCTGAATTCTTGGAAGCAGATGAATAAGTTTGTTTCAGCCTGAATTCTTTAAATCTGCAACATGTTAGTCTGGTCTAGTCATGTTAGAACGCTTTCTCAGAGTCAGTGATTAAAAGGTAACTTTCATCTTTGTCAGAGAAAACTCCACTGAGTTCAGACTGTTTACTGACAACACAGCTGCACTCACAGATAACAGAGCCTCCTACCTGCCTGTCAAACAGCAATCAAATCATTAACCTTCTTTCGACAGATCTGAGGGGAGTCCTGCTGGGATCAACAGATGTGAAGTATGGCAGCTGACGGCTGCTCAGTCTGCTGCCATTCAGCGGCTAACAAGCAGAGCTAGCTGCTAACAGCCACCGCTGCAACTAACAAACTCCAAAAATCTATTCAACAGCTCCCCCAGCTACAGTCAGACACACAATGCTGCTTATTGCCAAATGAGAGTTCACAACTTACATTTACAGCTGACACCACCTCAGTGTGAGTGTTTTGCCGGCGAGCTAAACATCTAGGCACTGACTATTTACTGGAGTTTACAGCAAATCAGCATTCCAAGCTCATACCGCTCATATGGTATTAAGACTTTAGACATTTTGGGTACTGCTTATAATATTGTGCAGTTGCCTGTTTCAACCCGAAGTTTTATATAGTTTTGTATAGCTGACTGCTTCTAGCAGAGGGTTTTTTTTGTAATACAGTATAGTTGACTGTTTCTCACACAAGTTGACCTTATTGTGGTTATTTGCCTGATTATTCAGAAAAATTTGCAAAAATCATATATGTTTTATTTTGTTTATGATCCTTCAGATAACCACAACTTCATAATTGGATGTCTCTTAATATTGGATACAGCATTCAGTGTACACATCTGTCTTTACTCCTGTGGGACGTTATTAGAGATTGTTGACCGAATTGGATTGCTGCAGTTTTTCTGACAGAAGGCATGGGTCAGACTTGTGTATGCCAGCATCTCAACATATATATTTCACAAGTGCATTAAAACTGAATAAAAATAATAATTGTTTAATTTAATGTTCTAATGCTGTAACCTTTGGACTGCATCAGTTCCGTGCTTTGCACAAGCTGGAATATGAGAGCCGCTTTAATCAGGTGTGTTACCAACAAGCACGTTCGCTGTGGAGAATTGGTCTGCTCATTATTATAAGAATAAGCAGGGACTAGAATTACCGCCTTGTGGTCGTATGCCTTCACAAACCCGTCACGTTGCAGTTACAGTTTATATCCATGTCTGTGAAAACATGGGTGCCTCACACACATCTTCAACTGGGCAGCAAAGAAGATCTATACAATCAGCATAGTTTCAAGGTGGACACCCAAAATTAGTATCACAAATTCAGCATCTAACCAAATGTCTCCACTTCTGCCCCTGAGTTATAACATTGAGTAATGGCCAGAAAAGTGATTACGCAGTACATTATAATGTCACACTGAAGTTGACCTTTTGGTTATAAAATGTCATCATTTTTATCCTTTTAGACATTTGTGTGAAATTATGTTATAATTAGCACAGGAATTCCTGAGTTATGACCAAAAAACATGTTTTGTGAGGTCACTGTGACCTTGACCTTTGACCACCAAATTGTAATCAGTTTATTTTTGAGTTCAAGTGGATGTTTGTGCCAAATTTGAAGAAATTACTCAAGGCCTTCTAGTGATATCGCGTTTACAAAATCAAATGGACGTAAGGTCACAGTGACCTTGACCTTCAACCACCAAATTCTAATCAGTTCATCCATGAGTCCAAGTAGATGTTTGTGCTAAATTTGGATAAAATTCCCTCAAGTTCCCTCAAGCGTGTCTTGGAAATTCGACCGGTACAACAGTCATTTCAGCTTTAGAAATCGAGGGTTGCTGGGTAGAAATGAGAAACTGACTTTTTAGATTGTTTAAAAAATTTGGGTGGTAAACATGCCACCAGAATCATTGTAAACTGCATATGTGCAGTGAAAGAACGGAAAGTTTTAGGGGGGGTAGTGCATAACCAACGGTAAATTAAGTGATGAATATATATTGTAGTTTGGCTGGAAGACAAATTGAGTTCATTATATTGGGAATTGGTTTATATAGCAGATCATCTTATGCAAGAATGAAGAGGTCAGGTCCCTGCAAGACACAATCTGAGGACAGGTAATGACAGAATTAGAATTATTTCTCATCCAGACGAGAAGCCCATGGCGCTAAGGTGTCATTTTTAAGGAAACCCTTGCCAAATTCCAGCTAAAATATGTATCCTTTTATTGTATAAGTGCTTTATCTCTAAAAGGTATATTAGATAATATTCTACATGTGTGCATTTAAAAGTCACGAATCATGAAGTCACCATCTTTTACACTGCATATCGTTAAGTAAAGAGTGAAGCAGCAGAGCCGCTCATTCAGAAACCCAACGACACACTAGCTGCTCCACTGTCTGAAGGAAGGTAAATCTGCATTCACCAAGGGGTTCCTGAGAACCAATGTTCTCAACAAAGGGAGTGAATCAGAGGTTGGGCCTGCACTTTCTCATGAACTCCTCCCAACACTCTCTCACTGCTCCCTCCGCTCCCCTCCTCTATCCTTCCCGTGGCCACTCAGAGCTGAATAGCTGATTAAGCACACATTGATTAGCGCAGGCTCATTAGCATCCTGTTTGCGTTGACCCCCCCCACCACCACTCCACCATTTCCAAGCAGCACACACACACTCCGGCAAACACACAGACTCTCTGCCTCTTTCACTGAGCCCCCTTGCTGCCCTGACTCAAATGGATTAACAAGCACAATATTTCTGCCAGGGACAGGAAATCACTGAACACTTGTCAGGAAGCCTGCGATCGATGGAATTCACATCATTGACCCCCTCTAACCGTATGCGCCCCCTAACCCACCCCCCGCCCCCCATGCCCCCGACCTTTCCACTCTACCCACAGAAACTCTCTTGGTTGTGAGCCTGTGCATCCTATCGCCGATTTTATATTTGCATTTCTTCACATAACCTCCTCACACACAAACGCAGACACTGTCACACACTCATACACACACATACGTATGTGCCAAAAAATTATCTCACTCTTTCTCTGAAGTTATACTCGAGTTGTTCGCGTATCATTTTTTCCCTCCGTCTTCTCATCTTCTCATTCCCTGCAGAGTTAAAGGGATCGTTGGCAGCTCAAGCTAAAGCACCATAGGGTGTCTCCAAGGTTAACTTAATACATTACAAGCAGTAAAGCACAGAGCACTGAGGCTGCATGTGTAGGAACCTTTTGTGAGCGTGGTGATTATGCATAGTGTTTTATGCACGTTTGCATATTTCTTGTGGTTACACAGAAACTAAATCTTAAAAAAGTGTTGTTGGTGAAAAGCAACTTACTCCCAAAGGCACGTATACTCAGCTCCCAGGATGATGTAAGATGAAAATATTTCAGCTGGAACAGAATCAATATATACTAAAATATGTGTGTTCGGGTAGCCGTCCAATTATGACACAGTTTTGTTAAAATAAAGGACAGAGAAAATAAATGTGTTGCTGATTTCTCCATCGGCCATCTGTTGCTGGAAGATTCACACAGAGAGAGAAAGAGGAGGGGAGGGCTGCTTTCACTATTGAGCTTAATGCATTTTGCACCTGTTTTTGATTGTACAAATCTCAATTGGATTCTGAGCAAATAGCAACATTTCATTTGGGTTTTAGTTGGATTTAGCATTTACAAAGGACAACTTGCTAATGTGCTGGAAGTGCGAGAGCATTTATGCAGAAGAAAGAGAACATTAGAGACTTATCTCGGGCTACACAAATAATACTAAAAGACACAATAGCAACATGATCCCAGTGTTCTCGTTATAAAAGGTGCTGCATTTTTCCTTATCGGCTGAAGAGGCTACGCTCTACACTGTGTACACTTTCGCCACTTTCATGGAGGTTTCTTTCTTTTCTGGCTGCTGTGAGCTTTCTGGAGTGTGACAAATAACCCAGCAGGCCTGGAGCCCACAGCTCAGTAAGCATTCCAACAATGCCATATTACTGCATTAATATTTAAGGTATAATGTTTCCCTAACTGGCATTCAGACAGCTGGCTAAGGGCTCGCACTAAAAGCATGTCGAGCCCGGCGCTTACTGGAATGTCATATATGTTGGTAGTCTTTTAAATGTTTTGTAATGAAAAGAAAAAAAGATAAAAAATATATCTTAAATGTGGGGAATTTTTATTGACTTTTTAGGTATTTTCCTTCTACATGCCATGGCTTACATGTGGAACGCTAGTCAAAAATTATATTTACAGCCACAGAGATAAAACATAACTTTAATATGTCTTAAATTTTGTTGCTAAATGTTAATTTATTTTAAATTATTTAACTATTTATCAAGAGTAAGGTACAATGTTGTGCTTTCTGGTCAATGGAAAGTGATAGTATGTAACTTTTAAAAGACGAAATGGCTCTTCTTTCTCTAACAAATGAAAAGTTGAACTGTTGTTTCATAAATACTCGTGCTTCTGCTGCTGCAACTTCGCTTGGTCAGGTACAGTGATGTCAAGATACTGGAATTTCTAACTTTGATGGGCTACTTTACCTTGAAAAATATCACTATTTGATACCTTATTCAATACCACGGGAAAATTGACATTCAGGGCTTGCAATTTAATTTTTTTTTATTAAAGATACAGTATGGAGGATTTAGCTGCATCTACCAGTGAGGACTACAGATTGCAACCAGTTGAAACTGTTCCCATTTGCCAAAT
Source organism: Epinephelus awoara (assembly GCA_035609425.1). Lineage (NCBI taxonomy): Eukaryota > Metazoa > Chordata > Actinopteri > Perciformes > Serranidae > Epinephelus > Epinephelus awoara. Next base: position 25,314,386 of record CM069312.1, read on the forward strand.
GTGAACTCCCAGTTAGAGTTTCTTCAGTTTTAATTAACCAGGGGCCAAGTTGTTTGCAGAGGTCTCTTCCTCTCCAAAACAGTTTAAACTGGGTGGCAAAACCAGTAAAAAAAACACACTAAATAAACCAGTTTCACTTTACAAACAAGTGTTCTCCTACTCTGCTCGGCATGTTGCGGGCAGCCTGCTTGCCCTGCCCCTGCAAATGTGTGCTCACCGACGAAAACTTAATGTGCGCTCACCTTGTTTCTGATCCGGACATTCAGGAGGTTTTAACCTGGAGCCAAATTATTCTCAAAGATATCCTCCTCTTTAAAACAAATGGACCAGGTGATCTGTACCAGTAAAAACATTGAATAAAGCAGCTTCACATACAAATCTGTGTTTCTCTGACGCTGTTTGCCATGCGGGTAGCCTAGCACGACATGCTGCACGCCGGATTTTCATCCACAGAGACCTCTCCAGCGGACCCGGTGATTAAAACAGCTAAAAACACTGAACAAAGCAGGTTTTTGTTCTGCTCTCATTGCAAAGGTCTGCTAACTACGGTGGCCAGTGCAAAACCACAAAGGCATGAATGGTCCCATCTAGAGCCAGTGTTTGGTTTGATCATTCTGGGCTACTGTAGAAACATGGCCATCTGTGTGGAGGAGGACCTGTTCCCTATGTAGATATAAATTGCTCATTCCGAGGTAACAAAAACACACTGATTCTTTTATTCAGGTAAGTTATATACTTAAGAAAAAATATAAGAATAAAAATATGTCATTTGCCGTTTCTGCCAATACATCCCCCTAAATCCTACACACTGGACCTTTAATATTTCATTAGCATGTCATAAAGTGTGTTTAAATTCACCTGTCACCTGATTAAATCATAACCTACATGAAGCATGTTACTTTAACATTGGTCAAGCTTGCACTTCACTAAAGAGATGGAAAAAGGTGGCAGACTGAAACATCAGATTTGTATGAAGCGATAAGTAGACTGTAATGGTCCTGGAGTTAATGTGGGATGTAAACATAGTGCTATATTTCAATCATGTTTTCTACATTGTTTCCAGTGTTAGAGGTTAGACTGGCACCCTTATTTTGCAGTTGATTAATGGTACCCGACTGGTGAATTAGCACCACCAGCTGTTTATCTCAATGCACTCAACTCCTAATATTAGTGTGAAGAGCCCACGAGCCTTCATCTGCACGATGTCACTAAGGGAGCCACGCAAAGGACCTGCATAGAGACACTAAATAACTACAAAAAGAGGTAAAACAACCACAAACAGACACAAAACAACTCTAAAAAGAGACACAAAACCACCAAAATGTCTGTGTTTCTTGCTCCTGTGCAGGAGAGGTGGTGGGGCCTTTTACATATCTGTGCCCAGGGGACCACTGTCTCATAATCCACCCATGATTTAAATAGATTCATCACAAAAGTCAAACAAGAAGTAAACACACTGTCTCATTCCAATTGTTAAGTCACCGAGGACGGTTATGTTTGGATGTCCACCAACTGCTCTGGTTTCCTTCCACAGTTCAAGATATTTGCGCCACATGGACTCCATGTTGCCTGGACTATATGTATGAACATGAACGGAAGTGACTGTGTTTTTGTTGAACCTGTAATGGTGCGACAACCTGTTCAGGGGTGTTTCCCTGCTGTCCACACAGCGCAATCTGGAACATGAGTATCAACAATTAACCACATACATCTACTATCATTGCAATTTCCATCTTAGAGCGCACATGAAAATGTTGAAAAGTAAACATCTGATGATAACACGCAGTCCGGGTTGAAAACTAGACAAAACAAATAAAATAAATACTCATGTTCTGTGTCTCTATCTGACCTTGTCTCACCATCAGCCTTTTGACCAGGACTCTGATGTCGCCCCACCATGTAAGTCATTATCGCTGTGGGTGCTGCACGTGTACTAATTGTGAAAACATTTATGATTTGAGAAAAAAAAAAATCTCCAGAGACATGTATCAGTCACAGGAACGCATCATCCTGCGGCATACATTACAGACCTTATGGCAGCATGTTTTTCTGCTGTTTACAACCTCGCCAATTTTTTTTCCTTTTTTTCCCCCTTTGGCTTCTGTCTCCCAGTCTGTGGATCTACCTGCTCTCCCCCGCCCTTACACCCCCCACAGGTGACAGCAGAGCAATTAAATCCCTGGTGCAAGGATTACATCTTAGCAAAGGTTGCGGCCGTCGACAAGTATGCGTGGGAGTAGTCTAATATTATCTGTCGAGCGGGAGAGCTTAAGCGTTTCAGTTACAGATTCAGTGTGACACAAAATGTGAGCGGAAGCTGGTGGGATCCAGTCAAACCTGGAGGCTAATTTTGTAAGATGGGGAGTAGGAATGTTGGGGGAAGAGCTGGTGGTGCACTGTAACTGAACCCAGAGCTGCAGATTAGCAGGGGGCAGTCGCTGACGTATGTGTGTGTATGCAAACGCGCGTGTATGTTCGCCTGTGTATATTTTTGTGTGTACAGGAACGTCTGCCATAGCTGCGATGGAAGGAACAGATGGGCGGGGGAAGTGGACTCCTGTGCCTGAGGACTACTGTGGCGCTTAGGATCAGAGTGCCGCCTACGTTCCACCCTGGGCCCCAGTTACCCACTACAGCACATGGAGCCCGTCCAGCACCAGCCCATCATGGACCAACCCCCCGCGCCATCTGTCTCCTAGGACAGACAACCCCCCTCCTTCCTCCTCCTTCTCAGCGCTGTGTCCTCGCCAGCCCCGCTCCTTCTCCACGCCACCCCCATCCCGAAACCAAGAAAACAGGCCCAACAGTTACACGGATGTTACGTGTTGCTTTTTGGAGCTCTGGGAAGACAGAAGGAATTTGGAGAGATGACTCAAGGAGGAGATAGAGAGCCAAGAGCATTTAAACCCATACATCAAGACGACGGAGTGATTATTTATTTATGACAAACCTGTTTCCACACAATTTTCTTTGGATAATTTGGTCTAACAGCATCTATGTAGGAGTTTGTACAGAAGAGGTGAAAGACTGAATTTAAACAAGTTAAAGGAATACGTCACCCTCCCAATAAACCATTTATATATCAGTTACTAACACCATGTTGTATTGAATTCATGAAGAAAAATATATTTTTCTTGCATGCCTGCAGTGAACGAAGAATCCAAAAACAGAAAAACCTTTGATGAATTTAAGTCATAGGGGTCCAGGTTTAACAACAGCAAAACTACATCTAAACATCTGTTTACAAACTCTCACACAACTCATGCAGTATAATCCAAGTCTCATTTATCCAGTCATATGCTCAGTGCTTCCCAAACAGACAGCCCTTTTTGATGGGGAACTGAACTGAAGTAAAACTTAGTTATGCTCTCTCTAAAGCCAGACCCCATTGACAAAAGCAGTAATTTTACCTCACTGAACATGGTAGCTGCTGGTTTACCACTGCCTTGATCTGTTAGTTGTTTGACTTTGGTGTTTTAAAGGGCTAGTTCGGATTCAGCAAAGTCACACAATGAAACAAGTAAACTGATGGTGATACACCAGCAGCTTTCATGTTCAGCAAGGTAAAATTCCTGTTGCTGTCAATGGATTCTGGCTTTGAAGAGAGCACAGATAATATTTCACTTCTGGTTCAGTTCCCTGTCAGAAAGGTCCTCTTGGTGTCACCTCAGCGCCATCTGTTAATATGAAATGAACCTGATGAATTCATTCAGTGTCATGGGTGTCATTTGATGCAAGCAAAAGCCAAGATGATGACAGCGCTATGATTAATTTGCATCTAAACTTCCTTCCGACATCACAGGTCTGATTGAAGCAAAGTTAAACCGGCGTAACCTCAAGTTAACCTGGAGCCTTTGAGACGGTTTGTTTTGTGCGGTGATATTTTACCAGTGTGAATATAGTTGGTGACACAATCACAATTGGGAATGTCACCGAGATCTCACTAAAAAACACACCTACTTTTGGTGACACAATTTGGAAATGCTGCCAATGTCATGCTAAAGATCATTAGTTTTTGGTGGCACAATCACCGCTTCAAATGCCTCCAATGTCTCTAAGAAACACCAGCTTTTGAAGCACAATCGCCACTGGAAATACCACACATATTTCTAAAAACATCTACTTTTGGTGGCATAACTGCGGCTGGAAATGCCACTGATGTCATGCTAAAAACACCTGGATTTGATATCACAATTGCCACTGGAAATGCTGCCGATGTCATTCTAAAAAAATGCCACTTTTGGTGGCACAATCACTGCTTGAAATGCAGCCAATGTCTTGCTAAAAAACACCTGCTTGTGGTGACACACTTGCCGGTGGAAATGCTAGGTTATTACAAAATCAAATCACAGAGACAACAGATGATTTCAAATCCCTGTCCTGCACACCTCACTGTTACATTGCCTCTTGGTGTCACCTCAGCGCCATCTGTTAATATGAAATAAACCTGATGAATTCATTCAGTGTCATGGGTGTCATCTGATGCAAGCAAAAGCCAAGATGATGACAGCTTTATGATTAATGTGCATCTCAACTTCTTCTGCCTAAAACCCGGGCTTCTTTCGACATCACAGGTCTGATTGAAGCAAAGTTAAACCGGCGTAACCTCAAGTTAACCTGGAACCTTTGAGGCGGTTTGTTTTGTGCAGTGATATTTTGCCAGTGTGAATATAGTGTTGAAACAAAGCAATTTCTGTCGAGGCTGGAGCTTTGAAAGAAACAGAAATGACAGAAGGCAAAGTGCTTGTGACCAAATACAGCAGTTCTTGTAAAACACTACAGCTACTCAAACACTGCGTCTATTTCTACTCTTTCAATCACTTATATTGTTGTTTTAATTTGTCCTTTGTGTTCTTGGCAAAAGAATTTTCAATGTGACCTAATTTGTTTTGACTCGGGCAAACCCAAAGATGAAAAACTGAAGAAAACATTTATTTAGTTCCAGTTTGATTTTTTTTTCTGAGAAACGCTAGTTTAAGGCACAATAACAACTGTTCTTTACTTTTGCATGCTGACTCATTTTATACTAATGCGAGTTGCAGATGAGGGTTGTTTATGGCACATATATGACACAGACAAAAACAGAGGAGAATGATCAGTGACTGGCTGCACTGATACAGCCAGATAAAACCTTTGGCCTGTCTTAATCACCTGTCCGCTCTGTCAGTAGCCCCCAGCCCTCTAACTGAGGGGGAGTGTCTGAAGTCTTATAATGCCCTGCCTCTCTGGTGTCTGTGGAGATAATGAGACAATACTGTACTGAAGCTATGACTCCATGCTGGGTGGGAAGGTTGGTTGGGGTGCAGTAAGGACCGATAATGAGGGACAAACTCTTGCAGGCATGGGGGTAGTGGCGGTGGGTGGATGGTGTTTGGAGGCAACCACAGCAGGAGGTTCAACATGAGCCGGGAGGGAGGTGGAGGAAGAAGAGACATAGAGAAAGAAGGGAACAAAGACGGGCAACAAAATGCCGAGGACAAGTAAAGGAAAAACACAGTTCACAACAGATTAATGAAGACACTGAACAGCTGGACATCTGGTACACTGTGTACATGTGTGTGTGTATTTGTGATGTTAACTTACTCGTATACCAAAGGATTGACAGAGCGAAAGAAACCTCAAACTCTGTAACAACTCTATAGTCTCATCCGCTCATTTATTTGCAGGGAGTAAACCCGGCTCATTAAGTGGGAGGAAAAACATTGACATAAACACTCTTCAGGCTCTTCTACCCTCCTCCTATAATGACATGACTATTATGATGGTAAGGGGGTGTTAATTTAGCCCAAGACAAACAAAGCTTCTCTAACTACCCCCTCTGTGTTATATTAATATAGCTGTGAACACTCTCCCTTAGGAGTCACCGACTGAGCTCTGCGCTTCCCCCCCTGCCTGTAACGAATCTCCCACACACTGCCTCCGTTTGTGCCTCTGTAACTTTCTTTACTAGTCTAATTTCTTGCTTTTTATACTTCAGTCCTTGTTTCTCATTATTCTTAAATTTTCTTTCTTCTTCTCTGATTAGTCTTTCAGGTAAGGGGCGATGATTTCGGCGTCTTCTCTTCTCCTAATCACATATTAACTCAATTGCCAGAGTAATTATTGGCACTGTATGTTTCTGCAAACCATGGATATGTAACATTTGTACATTGTTATATAACCGATATGAAAACCTTTAGGTGTCTTTATGTAACAATGCTGTGGTGAACGTGTGATTATGTTTAGGCACAAAACACACTTGGTGCAGGTCATGCCGCTTTTGGTGGCATATTCACCGCTTAAAATTCCTTCAATGTCTTGCTAAAAAACACCCGCTGTTGATGGCACAATTCTAGCTGGAAATGCCACAGATGTCTTGCTAAAAACAGTTACTTTTGGTGGCACAACTGTGGCTGGAAATGCCACTGATGTCATGCTAAAAAAAACCTGGTTTTGATATCATGATTGCCACTGGAAATGCTGCCAATGTCTTGCCAGAAAAATGCCACTTTAGGTGGCAAAATTACTGCTTGAAATGCTGCCAATGTCTTGCTAAAAAATACACGCTTTTGGTGGCACAATTACCAGGAGAAATGTTGCTCATGTCCTACTAAAAAAAAACCTGCTCATGGCTGCATAATCTCTGAGCTTAGTTTTATTCCACACATAAAAATGTAACAAAGATAGGTTTTTATCATCTTAAGAATATAGCCAGAGTCTGCCTGTTTCTCTCTGAGGCTAACACAGAGGTGCTGATGCATGCTTTTATCTCTTGTCGTTTAGATTACTGTAATGCCCTGCTCTCTGGTCTTCCCAAAAAGACCATCTCTAACCTGCAGTTACTTCAAAACTCAGCTGCACGAGTGCTGACAAGGACCAAAGGGCAGGCGCACATTACACCAGTTTTAAAATCGCTGCATTGGCTCTCCGTGTGTTTCAGGATCAATTTTAAGGTTCTTTTATTAGTTTTTAAATGTCTTAACGGTCTTGGGCCATCTTATTTATCTGACCTGCTTTATCATATCAACCCTCGCGGATCCTGAGGTCATCCGGCACCGGCCTTTTAATTGTTCCAAAAGTGAGAACAAAAACCCACAGGGAGGCTGCATTCAGCCATTATGGTCCTCACCTGCCGGAGAACATCAGGACTGCAGAGACTGTTGATGTTTTTAAAAGGAGGCTCAAGACTCACCTTTTTAATTCAGCTTTTAACTGATTTCTTTTACTCCTTTAATTCTTATATGTTTTTTTAATTTCTAATGCTTTTAAATTATTTATTTTCAATCTTTATGCATTTCATTATTATTAAGTTTCTAAATCTTCATTTATTTATTTATTATTATTTTATCTCATACTTGTTTTATCTTATCATATTGCCTTTTAGTTTTTTGCTCCAGTGTTTCCTCATGGGGGGCCTCCACACTGAGAGGTGTGCCCGGTCTGCCCGCGGGGACGTCGTCCTGGAGATCCCCCAGGTCCGGAGGACTGGGAGGCTCTGCACCATGTGTGGATTCCACCCTAGTGTATTTGGGTTGGGGTTGTCTCTGGCGGCGCCCCCTGTGGCCATAGGTTGTGACACCTCTCAGTGTGGATGAGCTCCCTATAGGTGGTTCTTTCCTCACCCAGGGTCCGTCCCAAGTGTCTTATTTTCATAGTGCTACTGCTAGCTCCTCGCTTGAACCGGAAGTCGTTCGAGGTCTGCCATCTTCTAGGCCACCCCAAGTCTCTTTTTTGTGCTGCGAGGAGCTAGCACTAGGAGCTAGCAGCAAGCTTTAAGCAGCTACGAGCTAGGATGGTCGAGAGCTTCTTAACCGGAAGAGTTTTTCAGCTCAATGCCATGACGTATAAATACCCGCCCCCTACATCTGGCTCATTTGAACGAGATGGCGGAGAAACAGTACAAGAGTAAGTACCCGTTACATGCATTCTTTGCAATGAAACACATGTAATGTAATTCACATGCCTACGTGACTACAAAGAGTAACGTTATAACACCACACACACGCACACACACACACACACACACACACACACACACACACACACACACACACACACACACACACACACACACACACACACACACACACACACACACACACACACACACACACACACATTTGCCCATCATTAATTGTCTTGCATGTCATGTGAGTGGAATAATAGCCTGTATGTAATAATAATTATTAATATTAATATTAATTAATATTCTTACTTTCATTGATGCTGTTGTAAGCTACTGTCATTACCGTCTGTCCTGCATCTCTCTCTGTCTCATTGTGTCATACAGATTACTGTTAATTTATCATGTTGATCTGTTCTGTACGACATCTATTGCACATCTGTCCGTCCTGGAAGAGGGATCCCTCCTCAGTTGCTCTTCCTGAGGTTTCTACTGTTTTTTCCCCATTAAAGGGTTTTTTGGGGAGTTTTTCCTGATCAGCTGTGAGGGTCCTAAGGACAGAGTCCAAAGGACATGTCTCATCAAAAAACACAGCAGCCGTCTCACAAAGGTGTAACACCATCAACAGTCCCATTTATCTCCCGATGACAAAGTCAGCTAATATACATGAAATTAGAGCTACAGTGTGAAACATAAACAATGCCAACTGCTTTGCACATACATGCAGCCATATTTCACTTTTTAATATTGTTAGTTTCAAAACGTACTGTTGGAGCTGTATGTATGCTGCAGTAAACACACACACACACACACACACACACACACACACACACACACACACACACACACACACACACACACACACACAGAGGCATACAGGGCAGCAGAGTTACATTAATTCCTCGGCCCTCGGGAGAGTAGTGTATTGATTGGGCCTCGGTGTGGTTTGTCACAGGTGATCACAGTGATTGGGACACTGCTCAAGCGTGTTATCCAGCTCTGCCCTGGAGGAGAGCACTGTACGGACTTAAACAGCGCAAACTGACTGGCACTAATGGAGAGCACCATTCTTATTATATGAGTCACTTGTCTGCAATGTCAAGCGGAGTGAGAAAATGACTCGATTTTGGGATTTGGGCTTGTGGACGGTGAGTAGTTGTGTCAGCTGTGGACAAATAACAAGTGAAATCTGTGCATTTCTGTGTACGACCTTGGCTTGAAGTCAAAGTCAAAGTGTGTACTCAAAGCGTTTCATCTGCACAATAGTGGACGGTTGCTTTGCCTCAACAGTAACCTACATCCTGTCCCTGCCTTCCTGACATTCTTACCCTCTAGTCCTGAGACCTGCAAGTGCGAATCCTGCTGGATTAACACCCAGGACACTCCCTGTGTCTCTACCATCTCTTTCCATCAAGCACACTCTAAACTACACACTAGATAAATCCACCCCATGTCCATTCTCACCTCTCTGAACCCTTGTCATTGTTCGCATGTCACCCTTCAAGACCCCCTTGTTTCACTCCCTCGGCAGGATCCTGCTGTGCTGGTGGCTCTGTAAGTTCCTACTCATTCACTTCAAATCCTTTACACTCTCTTTTACATCTACTTCAAAGCACAATACATTTCTACATTGATTTCCTGCCTGGTTCCAGTTCAGTTTAACTACCTGAGGAAAATCCAGCAGACTTGAAACTTTACAAAATGGAATCCATCATAAAAAACTAGATTGTGTTATTGTTCCGCGGCAAGGGGCCATGTTTTGATAACTCTTGCTGGTGTGTTCAAGGACACTCCGATATAGCTCCAAGATTTCAAAGTTGAACTGTAGCTACTTAAATGTATATAAAGACCAACATTTGTATTATTCTTTCTCTGCATTCATCTTGGGTTGCTGCTGTATTTTCCTGCCTCAAGGATGTATCCAGGGCCGTAGTTACTATTGAAGACACTCACGTCAAGTCCTCCATATTTCTCATGAGTATTTTCAATTTTTAGCATCCTCAAAGGAGTTCAATTTTACAGCTTTGCAATATCTCATGGTGGCTGTTTTATAGCCTGATTCCAGTATCTTAGACACAATATATTTAAATCTGACATTGGGGGACTTGGAGTCATGACCTCAGTATATCTGTATTGAATAACATTAATGCATAACAATTCAAATACTTAGCCAGAGGTCATGAATAAATGCTTTGACTTGTTAGCAACAGGTGTTTGATAAATGGATGAAAGAGTAAGCTAAAAGTCATGGATAAACAGCTGAGACTTTCAGCTACTGCTACTCAAGTGTTAGCAGCACTAACACAAACTTGACCAAACTAAAGCATAACAGCTCATTTGTATGAAACATTTCTCTAACAATATCAATATCATGAAAGGGATAATTTGCCGTTTGATGTAGGTGGGTGTAATGTGAAAATGAGCTGTGGTAAAAATCCCACCATCTCCTCTGCTCATCTCCCAGCTCAAATTTGAGCCGGCTCTAGGGCTGCTGCTTGAACTACAGAGTGCACTTCCACATTTTTGTATGCCCTCCACTGCGGACAAAAAGTGAATCAAGAAAGCTGCCTCTCTCTCAAACACAGACCAAAATAAGATCAAACGGTAAAACTAGGCAGTGCTGATGAAATATAAACCAAGATTCTGTTATTGTATCGCCTATATCTCACCTAAACGTTCTAAGACACATATTTACATGCACTGTTTGGCTTTAATGAGATACTTTGTGAACAGGAACTGGATGCCATGCTGATTCCTGTTTTGCAAATAAAAGGCCTGAGATCAAACAGTAAAACAAAGCAGTGCTGATCAAATATGAACCAACATTCTGTTACTGTGTTGTCTATTTCTCACCTTAAAATGTTTTCAGAGACATATTTTTTTAACTCACCCTTTGATTCAAGATCATTTGTCACCAGCAGGCCACCATATTGTTTCCTGTGTCAAAACGGACAATCTGGCATTACGTCACCCACCAGCTGGAATGTTTATTGGGCCAGTGTGGTGCAGTGCATTCATACAGCACTAATTTGAAAAGTATGTGTGTCTTTTTACTGCATAGACAGCTCAGTTTTATGAAAAGACCACTTTTCCAGTTGTGAAATACTTCTTTAAAGCATCAAATAAAATCTAATGTAAAATCAGTTCAAACTAGTCCATACCCATTAGTAGCTTTGTCACCTTCTACCTATGCCAATCCTCAATGCCTATGTGCAGTTTCACATAGATTGACCACATCAGTGAGTAGAAAAACGTGGGACAGACAGAATGACTGACTGACAGTTTCCATGATTATGTACAGCATACCATGAGTTATTCATACCACAAATTAGAAAAAAACTCAACAACATTGGGCCACAGGGGGAGCCACAGCGATCGGTCGCATTTTAGCCATTTTTAAGCATTTTTCTGTTGTTATAGCGCCACCCAGCTGCCAATTAGAGTTACATTTCTCCAGTCACCTTGAGGCATCCTGTTCTACATAATAAGTTTAGTAAAAATCGATATGGTGGTTAGGCCTAGATAAGAAATTAGCTCTCTGGCGCCCCCATTTTGTTTGATGGGGTGGAGGAGGGGTCCCCTCAGATTATGTGTGGTCATATGCCTACAAAGTTGTGTGGTGATCGGTGAAACCCTTGAGATGTTATACACCTTTATGTGATGAGCCACGCCCTCCGCAATATTCATTGCCTTATAGAAGCTCAGTTTTAGTAAGTTTTCCAACCTGCCAAGAGGGAACTTTAGATATTGGTCCCTAGATTATGTTCACCGAGTTTCATGCAGATCAAAAAATTCAAAATATAACCAGAAGTTATGGGTTGTTGAGGCAAATTTGTTCCTCATGAGGAGAGGCATCTCTGTGCTAAGTTTCATGTCTCTGTGATGTACAGGGCATGAGATATGCCCATTCAAAGTTTGCATCCTCCCATGACCCTCTACCACTGTGCCAAATTTCACATGGATTGACCAAGTCAGTGAGGAGAAAAACGTGGAACAGACACACAGACAGACAGAGTTTTCATCATTATATAGTAAGAAAGAGTAAGATAAGATGAATACATTTGGGACATGGCGGGTGGTGTCACTGACTTAAGTTGCTCTGACAGGACTCTGGGTGTACATCTGATAAAAAGAAATAAAAGTTTGTCTAAAAAAATGTAAATATGGGTATAGTCCGTACGTTTTTTTTAACCTTTCTCACAAATGCCCAATATATTTTTTTCAGCACCTCCATTAAAAGTAGTAACTTTTACCATTTTTTTGCCTTTTGAAACTTGAGAGCAAGAAACATGGTGAAATTATAATGGCTGGTATACAAGAGGTCTTAAGAATATTTACATGCATTACTTTAAGGAGAGGGAAAAGAGTCTCTCCTCTGGATTAACACCTAAAAATAACTCAAGATGCTCATCAGTTGCTAGAATGGGATGAGACTGCAGATTCTTTGCCCAGTGGTCACAATTAACGCTGAACCCTCAATATTGCCAGGCAGCCTCCAGAGATCTATTAGAATTACCATAAGCAAATTGGTCAACAACTAGACATATCCCACATGTGGGGTTAGCAGAGTTTCACCCCACCCAGTCTCCCTGCTGACTGACACTGTTCCCTCTCGACCTTTGGCACAGTCAGCTGATCGAACACACCTCCTTGGAGCCAGAGCGAGCATTGTATAGGAGGGGGGGGGGAAATCACCGCCGTCTGCATTACATCAAACATTCATAACCTGACCTGGCATAAGAGCGGAAACTCTTAAAAACCCCTGAAACGGTACTAGAGGGTAGACATTAATGTAAGGAGGGTGGAAAAGCGTAACAGCTTTAAAATATTAACCTCTTTATAACAGTTTGATGGCTTAATCGCCAATCAATACCATTGTGCAGCGGCAGTGGCTGGGTGGGAACAGGATGGTGGTGATGAAAAATGCATGAGGCTGGGGCTGAGGCGGGGGGCCAGAAAATTAAACCCTGCCCGCCACATTTGCTGAGTTGCAGCGGTGGAGCTGGGATAAGTTTGAGTAGGGAGGTTAGCGCGTGTGTGTCGGTATGTGTGTGTATGTGCTTGTAGGGGTGTGGTTTCCCTGTGGTGTGTTTTGTACCTGAGTGAAACAAACAAAAACGTGACACACACACACACACACACACACACACACACACACACACACACACACACACACACACACACACACACACACACACACACACACACACACACACCAGGGTTTTGCTGAACACTATTGTTTTTCCCCTGCAAAGTTTAAAACGAAGCCATTTTCAACTTAACTCCTGTTTCATTTCAGTCATCCATCCCATAAAAACATAAAAACACTCAACAGAAAAATACTCAACTATCACTGGGGGAGAGAGCACAAGGATGATAAAACTAGGATGGGAGATGCTGCGACTCCTCTGCTTCGCTGATGAGCTGAAACTCGGTCACTGTACTGCAGGGCTCCTGCTGGCAAACACATGTTAGCTATGACCCTAAAATTCAGTCTACTTTTAGTGTACCCTTAATTCCTAGCTTGTTAGGACCAGAAGGCCTCAGCTTCCCCTGGGTCATGAAAGATTAAAGACCCCTTCTGTACAAATTAAACCGACAAAATCATATTTACTCTCAAAACAGCTTGTACCTCATGTGTGATCACTTGTATTTAATTTACAGCACGTAGAGGGACATGAGGTAAAACAAGAATGTAGATTTGACTATAAAACAAGCAGCCTAATTTGGTCATTTTTGAATGTGTACTGTTCTCTAAATGACATATTGTATGGTCCCACCCAGGATGGTTCAAACTCATTAAATGACTCCTACCTCTTTTATGGTATGGTTCATTCTTGTGTTATGAGGGCAAACCTTTAATGAAAGTCATTATCTTTATTAAAACAAAATGAGCTCCTCTTTAAAAGTGACTCCAGTGACTATCCGGCCCTTAAAGCCAGCTGAAGATAGTGGTCACATCTTATCACTTCTATCTATAGCTTTCTATAAAGATGGATGACATGACAGCTTCCTGAAAGTGAAGCCAAAACATCTCGATCGCCCCCTGGTGGCTGGCTGCAGTAGATTTTAGGTAGTTCTTATCACACCGACGCGCATTCGAGTTTTAATTTTTCTAAGTTTGGTTTTAATTAAATATTTGATGCTGTTGAAGGGGGAGACTGATTGGAGACACTTGTGCCATTTTGCTTCTTTGTATCAAAATATTGTTTTTTCCACCAGACACAGACTTGTTGGACCGTGCAAACACTGGCTCCCTCTTTCATTCCTTTAACCATCTTCTTAACCCTAGAACACTAACGTTACAATTAGTAACACCATCTCTAACGTCGGGTATATTTTACCTGATATAATGTACCTGATAAAATGTACTTCTCATCCAAATATATTAAAGTTCAACAATAAATGGCAAATTGAAGTACTCTTCTTATATTTTCCCCTATAACAACGTATCATAAAACGAAAAAAGGTATCATGGGGGGACCGTATAAACAGGCTCTAAAATTAGTGAAAAATTGGGGATAACTTAGCTTTCGTATCAAAGAAGAAATATAGCCAATGATTGCCAACATAGAGGAAACTTAGCTGTGTTTTACTCACTTGTTGGCATGATAACTGATACAAAAACACGAACTTCAGCTAAAATCCACCCGAAAAATATTTTACCCTCAAACACTAACTAAACGCTGGGAGGCATAGGAGCAGGGAAACACAACAATCTTCAATGACGTCTTTTTTTTTTGAATATTTTATTTTAACTTTTTAAACTTTTTTTTTTTACAAAAAACAAACAAACAAACAAACAAAAAAACCCACATACAAAATGGGTATACAGCACCTGACACTGTTACATGAAATAATTGAAGTAATAAAAAGAAAGACAGAGGCTTTATGAGGATATATACAATAACCAAAGTAGTCCTGTGCTTCCTTTCTCGTGATACCGTCAGGGGTATAAATGAAAAACAAAACAAAATAAAAAGACAAACACACTAAAAAAAAAACAAACAAACAAACAAAAAACCCCAGAAAAAAACAGGAAGAAAACCCAGAGAGGAGGATCAAAACCTTAGACAGTACAGAAAACATACAAAAAAAATAAATAAATTACAAACACATAGCAGCCTGATTCATACATTTGTCATTTAGGTCTCATCAAGTAAAGCCAAAAATGGCTTCCACGCTTTCTCATAAGAATTTGGTGCCTTCCCTCTGCTAAGGCGAATCTGTTCCATCCTCACAACACAAACCATTTCGTTGAGCCACCTCTTAAAGCAAGGGGATGATGGAGACTTCCAGTTGAGTAAAATCAATTTCTTGGCTGCTACCATGCCTGTTTTGAGAGCCTGCGTACAGTGGGAAGGGAGGGTCGATGTCCTTTCAGAGGAGCCAAAGATTGCCAGGTTACAGCCTGGTTGAATGTTTATTTTATATTGCTTAGAAAACCAGTTAAATATGTCACTCCAAAAGTTGTCCAGTACTGGGCAGTACCAGAATAAATGTGAGAGTGAACCTTCGGCTCTGCCACATCTGTCACACATGGGAGACACTGATTCAAATATTCTATTAAGTTTAGTTTTGGAATAATGTAGTCTATGTATGACTTTAAATTGAATTAAACGATATCTAGAGTTTATAGAACACTTCTGTATACTGGACAGGCCCTCCTCCCATAATTCATCCGACAGTGGAACTCTCAGTTCTTTTGCCCATGCCTCCCTGAGATGACTGGTACTCGCTGGTGTCTCAAAAGCAGTGATGAAGCGGGAAATCAAATGTTTAGAGTTTGGTTGTAAGAGAAATGTATCATAAAAATTATAATTCTGTAGTCTTCTTGGGAAATCAGAAACGTGTTCCCTTACAAAATGTCTCACCTGTAAATATCGTTAAAAATGTGACTGAGGGAGGTGATATCCAGCCTGGAGCAGAGGGAAAGAAGCAAAATTGTTATCTATGTAAAATCTGAAATGCAACGTAGGCCCCTCTCCCTCCAGTCCAAAAAACCCCCATCCGTCAATCCTGGTTTGAACAAGTGATTGCCTGTTATTTTCAATGACGTCTTTGAGCAGAATGAAGCTACCCAAGGACCCACGCAACTCAGACAAAAGCAACACATTGAAAATCACATGATCACAATCGCACGGGTAAAAATCACCCAACGTTAGTGTTCTAGGGTTAAAAAGGCCGGCATGTAGATTGACTGGCTTCTGGAGCCAGCCTCAAGTGGTCATTCAAAGAACTTAAGTTTTTGGCCCTTCATGTTGGTTTCATTTTTCAGCCCTGGTAGTTGCTGCTTGGTTGATATCCAAGTTATTCATAATGTTTAAAAGTAGGTGTATTTCTCCTTCTGACCAGAAATTTAGGCTTTTGTTTTTGGTGTGCATCTTTACCCCACACCTTTGCAAATTTTTGTCTAGCTGGTTTGTGTACAAGGCATTGATGGCAACACATAGAGCTCACGTAGACAGGCAAGAGGCTGTTTGTAGCAAACTGTGGTAGAAACCCCAACTGAGAGGCGTATTCCAAATGTGCTGTATACATGTACAGAAAGTGCTCCTAAAACAAAAATAATACCGGCATATACCTCATGTCTTAATTGCAAAATGTTTCATTCGAAACTAGAATTTATCTTATTAGACACTAGTTTGAAATTTTGCCATAATTAGCACATCAATTTTTGAGTTATAGATTAAAATATGTTTTGTGAGGTCACAGGGACCTTTTCCTTTGACCATTAAATTCTAACCAGCTCATTCTTGAGTCCCATTGGACATTTGTGCCAAATTTGAAGAAGTATTCTTTAGATGTCGTGTTCATGAGAATGAAACAGATGCAAGGTCACAGTGACCTTGACCTCTGCCCACCACAATCTAATCAGTTCATTGCTGAGTCCTAGTGGATGTTTGTGCCAAATTTTAAGGAATTCCCTCAAGGCGTTCACATAAAGCTATCACCAGCACAAAGGCATAAAAAGGCCTAATGCAGAATATCAAAATGGAATATGCCCATAAACATGACCCATATCAGATTCAGAATATTGTCACATTTGGAATAAAATTGGAATATTAATGTGCATGTAAGCACAGCCACTGTAACCCACCAGATGCTTTACTATTAACCAATCTTGTCTTAACTAGCTGCAGTGCAGAGGGAGGTCCTACAAGGCTGAGCTGCTACACCCACATGCCTCTCGCCTCTCTGTCGGGTGCCGTGCCCCGCCACGAGGCTGTGATCTCACCTGTCAGAGTGAATTTAGCGGCAGGTGAGCTCAGCCGGTGGCTACCTGCAGACTACAGCCTTGTTTTACGCTCCAGTTGGCCGTCTCCTGCTGAACATGATGCTGAAGAAAAATGGACAGTGACCCCCCCCCCCCCCCCCCTCCTCCTCCAGTTCCAAGTCAGTGCAGGAGAAAGTCTCTGACGGAGGAGGTTCAGGGGTAGGGAGAGGGTGAAGGAAGAGTAGATAGAAGAGGGGGATGCATGTAACACATTGGGTTTCCTGGAAGTGTTTTTATAAGCTGGCAGAACAGTGGGTGGCACGTTGTAATCTGACAGTGATGTAATTGTCCCTGCTGGTGAAGTGTGTGACATAGAGCATGTGAAATCTCTCAAAATTAATTCACTATCAACACTTCGGAATAGGAGACTATTCAGGGGAGAGAAGGGAGGAGTTGAGCTGAGCTGCTGAAGCTTCCACGGCCTTGAACGGTCCATCAGCCAAGCTTTTCTTTCTCATTCTGCCTGAAGTAAACTGGGCCCTGCCCTCGACACAAAAAATAGCGTTGTCATTGATCAGAATGCATCCTAGCATAACCAAAATAGCGTCGCCATTGATCTTGAACGGAAGACTGATCAATCTTTATTAGTTCTGAGTGCAAAGGGCCTGAAACAACAGAAACGCAGGCGTTATATTGAGGAGGCTTCCAGAAATTCTGCTCTCCGATGATCAAACACTCACCGCATTCGCACTGTACACACTCACAGCTCAGACAAAGGGCCTGAGTAACCTCTTCACACACACACATTGAGCCTGCGAGAGCAGAGTCAGACAAGCAGACAGAAGCGTGCAGGGAAGTGTTTCAGTCAGCAGGAAGCGGCTGTGTTGAACAGCGGCACCTGGCTTAAAGGATAACACTTCCCCTGATCCTCTGTATCTACAGGGCCAGGCCAGCTGAATACACCATCTCATAACCAACGGAGGGGTTACCTACGGCGAGAACAGCCAGCATCATTTCTCTAAAAGTAGATGGCACGGAAAAAAAATACATCAATACTTTCCATGATATAAGCTGTCCTCACCGAGGGACTGGGGACCCATCTGCATCTGATTACAAGCTGTAAATCTGGCCGACCCTTTTTTTACTGTCTGCACATATAGCTCAGCATGTTTATTGATCTTAGTGGACATTGTGATACCTTGTACAAACACCCATAAAAATGCCAGCACTCCTCTAAGCTGCTAATATGAGAAGTTTCTATGAGAAGAACTTGTTTCTCCTCTACGTGCTTGCACCTAAAAACCAGGGCTTGGGGGAGAGGATAATTATTGAAAAAAAAAAAAAAAGCCTAATATATTTGTCAAGTGACTGCTGAGATGCAAAGCGCAGAGACATTCCAAAAAATCATGTCTCCCTCATTATACATACAGGGAAACAATTATCTAAAAAAGCACAAAACAAAAAACAAAGCAGTCTGGGAAAATGCATGACACCCTGAGGGCAAAGAGAAGAGCTGGGAAGTGACAAAGAGGCGGAGAGAGACATGAAGAGGGAGGAGGGTGCCGCATTTAGCCCGCTTCCTATCTAATGTATGGGAAGTTTTGGCGGCAGAAATAAGAGAGAGGTAGAGAAGGAGAGATGGAGAGAGGGGGAGTTAAGGGGGTAAACATAAATGTCTTTGATCCTGGCAGACAGATGTTGAAGAGAAGCTGTCTTTTCTGTGTAAAGGCCCACCTGAGCTGGCAGGTAGCCATTTCCAGATGGCTCTTTGTTCCAAACCCAGCACTAATGAGCAGATAGAGAGACGGAAAAGGAGGGGAGGGACTCTGGCAGGGGCAGAGAGGAGGGGCGAGAGATTTGGGGGTGGCATGATGCGGTGTTTTTCAGCTGGCACAGATACAGGAGTGTTAGTACCGATGTACCGATTACATCTCATTTACAAGCCTCTAGTGTCCTGACTGGACAGCAGGAACCAAACACCTGCGACTTGGGGATCTCATCGATAGCCAATTGCTCTGATGCACAGCAGAGCACTGCTATTTTGCATATTCATTACACAATCCCATGCATCGATAGATCAATGGCAATGCATGCTTTCATGTGCATACAAACCATGGTGGTGTGCGATACATCAATCACCCTGCAAAATAATCAAATACCGCAACTGTCCCCTGGGTCAGTGAACAGTGTGGCTGCGGGGCAAGATGATGACACCGCAGGTGTTATCTACTTACATCCACTTTGATGTGCATCTGTGCATCTGTGTGAGATTTGAAGATATGTGAAAATGTGAAAGTTGAAATAAAGGTAGGCTATTACTGTGTGTAGTAAAACAACAAATATGAATTTGAGTTGAAATGTTCCAGATGTTTTGGCAGGCTGATTAAAATGGTTTCTTAAATTTGGATAAAGAATTCTTGGATTACCATAATATGCTATATATTCACTATCTAATTGAAATGTTTGAACAGTTTTCACTCATGTCTCTAGCAAAGCAGTCAGTATCTTGAGAGCAGTGCCCACATGACAAAATTATAGTAAATCTAGTTTTGTTGTCCTCATTTGCTGTCATACATATACATATATAAGTTACAATGTTGAATGTTCATATTAAACATGGCCAAAATTTCACATTATGGGGTAAGCATATGTAATAGTAAACCCTGTGAGGAAACACCTCAGGCCTCAGCCCATTTAAAATACCACTTTTTTATCTTCTTTAGGTAAAATATGATGTCTGATTGCGACAAATTTCTGTATATGGCCATATGCTCCAGGCACGCTACTGCAAGTGTTTACATTACTTGACCTACACTGCTACATATAGCTACATGCTAATGTCAAGGAAATCTTGGTTGCCAATGTTGTTAATTTCTCCCCAGTTTTCATATTCCTCATGACACTCCTGCTTGAACATGTCCAGCTTTTATTGTTGATTTGTAACCAGTGCCACTATACACTGGCATTCCCTGGCTGCAAGTATGCTGCTTCATGTAGCTACATGCTTATGTAATCTGGGTTGCTGATGTTGTAAATTTCTCCCTGATTTTATTATTGGTGACTTTTCTTGGTACAAACTGCCTCTATACTCTGTTACAGCCATTCCTTGGCTGCTTTGACAGTGCACAGATGCAGTGTGATGCAGACAGTGTGAAAGAATAAAGTGTTTTTTGACAATTAAAGTATGTAAACATGTATTTAGTGTTTCCACCAGAACATGAACCTGAAGAATAGGTCCTCTTTAAGCTGCACTGTTGAAAACCAGGATAAAAGGCATTTTAGAGGGGGAGGTTTTAGGTTTGATGGTCAATCACTGACATCTAGCAGGCATCAGCACACCTGTCTTTTTATGTATCAGGCTCTGCTATCTAAGTTGCAGAGATATTTGACATCCTCAGTTGAGTTCAAAGCAGCCATGACACCAGATCACAGGGCAGGCTGGCTTTTAAAGTTCCTCATACCAACTCTTAACTGGGGAAGACTGGGAGCTGCTACTACGTAGTTCAGTGCTAGAATAAACTGCAAAACAAAGTCAAGTGTGAGATACTCTTTCCTCTGATGAAGTTGAAAGGAACAGTTCACCCCAAAGTAAAAAACACATATTTTTCCCCCTTACCTATAGTGCTATTTATCAGTGTAGATTGTTTTGGTGCGAGTCGCTGAGTGTTCAAGGTATCGCCCGTAGAGATATTTGCCTTTCATGTGAGAACTATTTTCTTTCTACCAAACTACACCCACCAACCGTATCACTGTGCGGAAGGAAGTGTGCATCTACTGCTAGTTCACCTCGCACCACTAAGTTAGCTAATGTTACAGCTCAGCCAAGGAGGACGCCATTAATGTTTCATCTCCTGTGTCATGAGCATGAATGTCTCATCCATGAGTGGATGCACACTCCCTTCTGTGCAGTGATATAGTTCGTAGGTGTAGTTAGATAGAAACCATTATACCATTAAACTGTTATAATAGAGAGGAGGCAGAAGGCTAATACGGTTGATATCTCCAACACTCTGCATCTCACACAAAAACAATCTGGATTGATAAATAGCACGACAGGTAAGAGGAAAAATATGCATGTTTGATTCTGGAGGTGGACTGTCCCTTCAAAGTCTCAGAGAACACTTTAACAACAGTAGTTAGCGTATCTGCTGTATGCTCGTAGGCTCAGACATAGTACATACATCGATACAACACTGAATGATTCCCCTGACAAATTGTGAATGTGAATAGAAAAATATTTCCTATTTCATGACAAATGTAGCCTCCCCCTTTGTTTTTACTTGAGGATTTCTCTTGCAATTCCACAATTCAAGCGCATTGGTGCTTTATAATCAAAATTTCATTTTTATGAGATAAAGACAAAATGGCAGCATAATTCTGTTACAAAAACCAACACAGAGCCAACACTTGGAGTAGGAAAAAGAGTTAAGATAAGAACTAAAAACTAAAAATTAAAACATTACACTTTCACATATCACTCTTTCAAACGTCTGTGACTTTGGGTTTAAAATATTTTTTTTTGTAGTTCAGTCCAAGCAGATGGAGCTGCCCACATAAAAGCCCTTTTACCGAGCTCTGTATGTGTACCCTTGGTAAAGACACGAGCAGGGAGCCCCGAGAGCACAGGCTGTAGTGTGACATTGCTTCTGTAAGTAAATATGAGGGCAGATGTAATGGAAGCTGTTAAGGGTTTACCGTGCAGCTCTTAAAATCAAAAACTCTGAAGACATACCATAAGCTATGAAAAGGATTAGATGTCAATATCTTGTCACATTACGAAGCCAACAACTCCACCAATAAAACAACAAAATATGTAGCTTTTCATTATAGTTGAGGTTTAGTTAGATCGAGGTGGGAAAAATACTTGGTTAAGATTAGGAAACGCTCATGGTACGAGTTTAAAAAACAAACAAACAAAAAAAACGACTTGAAAAAGACTTGATAGAAAACAAGACACCCTTGTGCCTACTTCACATGATTTGCTGACCCATCCATCCGCCCCATCCTTCAGGTTTAACTGCACTAATATCATAACTCCACCTTTGCTCCCAATGGACTAAAGTCATAATTTACAGTCTTTTCTTTTGAGTTTCATCTCAGCCATTGTTTTCAAACCTGTGAGGGCTCATGTCGCATCATGTGTCTTAACCTTCACTTAGAAATAACAACAAAAACAACTTCTCCATCTTTTCCGACTATGTTTTGTAAGAAATGCTGAATGATGGACAGTACATTTACATTGCACCAAAGACCTCCAAACTGCAAACACAGATCTTCCAGAAAACTTCCTAAAAGTGTGCCAATATGCAAAACAGCAGCTGTGAACTATCCTGATAGAAGAGCTATTCTGACAACCCCTGAGAGTTTTCTCTTCCTCTCTTCACCTGCAGTCTGTGCTGGGTATGAAAATGTTCCTCCCTGCTGCTCAATAACAGCTCTGCATGGTCAGAAAAACCTCCTGAGACCACTGAGTATTTATTTTAACTTGATTTTTTATTTTTTAAACTATGTTATCAGAAAGGTGAAGATCATTCAGTTCTTGAAGTTGTATCTTAAATATAAGTTCTCTGATGTGTTTTTCAAGCCTTAAAGGAACAGCTCATGGCAATATCAGAAAAACATATTTCAGTCAGGAACACTTTAGTTACAGAAAACTTTATTTTCTTTTGCGTTATTATATTTGGTGGTATGGCTCTGCTCTGGGGC
The DNA here is from genome assembly GCA_035609425.1 of Epinephelus awoara. Taxonomy (NCBI): domain Eukaryota; kingdom Metazoa; phylum Chordata; class Actinopteri; order Perciformes; family Serranidae; genus Epinephelus; species Epinephelus awoara. The sequence goes on from CM069312.1 coordinate 25,337,191, forward strand.
TTCTCGGCCCCAGGAACAGAACGTAGCCAGCATCAATGACAACGGAAATGACATTGGTAAGTCAGACACAGCTTGAAAAGGTGGAGCTGGTGTGGAGGTCGGTTGCAAAGCGACTTGCAGAGGAAGCGGCAACAGTAGGCAGGCCAGAGCAGATTAAATGCAGCCCCTTGAATGAGACTTGCCAATTGGTTGCATAGAAAGGAATCATGTGATCTATCAGCTGACTCCCTTCCATCAATCAGCTGCTCCATCAGTTGATTGGGCTGTTTGAAATCAGCTGATGTAGCTGGGATGTGAGCTGAGCTTGACATCGTGTCCTGACTGCACTAACGCTATGCTAAATTTCTACTCTTATCTGTAGTTCTAGTCATTAATCTAGATTGTTTTGGTTTGAGTGCCAGAGATATCAGCCGACATATCAGACAATGTAATGGAACTAGATGGGACTCTGTATGTGGTGCTCCAAGTGCCAAAAAATACATTTGAAAAACTCAACAGCAATGTCTCTTTCCAGAAATCATGACCCAGTTAGTCAAGATAATCCACAGACCTTGTTCTGAGCAGTTTTATGTAGGAACTATTTTCATTCTACAAACTACACCTGCCAACCGTATCGCGGTGCAGAAGGAAGCATGCATCTACTCATGGCTGACTAACATTACCATTAATTCAGCTTACATTACCATTATTAATTCCCAGCCAGTTCACACCTAATTCCAAAGATTCACTTTGTTTGAGCAAATCTGATAGCATCCAGTATGGTTGCTGAAGAACCAGTGTTACAATACTGAGCACCAGTTGGAAAAAATGACACCAAAGATAATTTTGTTCATATACAATAACAACATGGTGGCCAACAAAAGAGAGTTGCAGTATGCAAAACGTACAGGTTGAAAATTACAAATGGAGACACAACAACTTCAAACAAACTTGTTTTAGCAAATAAGGACACATTAAAAAAAGATTCTTGTAAAACTACTATATTATTACTCTATTGTTAAAAAGCATTACATTTGGTGAAGTGTGCATTATGACTTGTTTAAGTATTTAATTTTTGTGCTTTGAGCACCACACAAAAGTGCTATCAAGATCCATTATATTGGAAAGAAGGCAGACATCTCCACACCAAAACAATCTTTACTGTTAAACAGCACTACAGGTAAAAGGCAAAATTACTTAGTTTTGATTTTAGGATGAACTGTCCCTTTAACTATGATAGAAGGGATTTAGAACTGCTGAGTCACAATGTATTGAACCACATTGCTTCAGCACAGGTCAGACTCTAATCAAATTGACTTATTGGCTGCTTGAAATGTTTTTAGGTGCACTGAGTTGTTGGTCGTGTAGTGAGGTGTGTGCAGAATGGGTCTCGACAGAGAGACAGACAGAGAGTCAGACAGAGAGACTCCTAATCAATAGCTCCTTAATGGTCATCTTTATAGCTGGACAATTGTCCTATCAGCCTGGCGCTCTCTGCTCTTCTCTCTTGCACTCGGGGTGTGGTGGTAGTCAGCCTGCCTCTCTCTGAAGGACGTCCGAAGAGTTTCAAAGGCGATAACAAATCAAACTGTTCCCTGAATCTAATATCAAACAGGCCTGGTGTCAGCATTTATTAGAGAAATCAGATTCTCCCCCTCCTCCATCCCCCCGTCTCCCCCCCTCTCACTCTCCCACTTGCAGTATTCCAACACACAGCGGCCCTTTGAAGTCGAAAGAATGCAGGATCGCAAATTACCCAGGAGACGCAGCTGATAGTCTTTGAAGCCCTCCTTTGATAGTGTTGTTTTTTGTGCTCCCCCTGCATCTCTCTCCCTCTATCTCTCACTTGCTTTTTCCTTCGTTCCACACACAATGTAGCTTGCAAACATTCATCTGCACAATGGTGAGATTACACATGCACAAACTATAACACTTAGATTCAGTCAGAGTAATAAGCCTGACCTGCTGAAAATGGACATGTTAAAGGAAAGTGAAGGGGAGCCTTGAATCTTTACAACTTTCTTGTTTGACTTTATGTATTTGATTTAAAATAAAAGTGGTGGACCCGTCGTCTTAGTTTTTTGTTGTTGTTTAAACAGAGAAGACAAGGCTCTGGTTTTGATCCACCTGCCAGCATGAGGATCTTAGTGCTGCTGTAACTCAAACTCTGGGCCTGTGGCACCGCCAGCTCCCTCTTTCCCCAAAGAATGACAGATGGAAAGTCCATGGGCATGATGTAATTTTCCCTTAGCCATAGTCTACTCACAACTTCCTTCAGCATCCTCTGTGCAGATATAAGCTGTCATGGAGCATTTCTGTTTACTCTGGTCTCTCCTCAGTACATCTTAGGGGAATAAATGTAAAGGCACTCAGAAGTTATTTTTCTATATCAGACAGTCTGACAGCTAATGCAAGGACGCATCTGCTTAGGAAAACTGACAACAAACTCCCACTTGTTAAATGGCTGTTATTTTGTTTAGGGCTGACAAAAAGAAAGCCAAGATTTTTTATTTTCAACAGATGACAAGGAGAAAAACATTATGTTTAAGCTGAGGAACGAAAGGGGAAATTTTGTTCAGCATATTGCTCGTGAAACCAACTGTCTATTCTCTGAGACTGATCCAGAGGTGCCTGACACCACTGGTATAATTTAATTTGCGCCAAAATACACTGATCACTTACAATACAATACTTTATCTGTCAATGTCAACATTCAAGTATGTTTCTATTGTGTCTCTCTGTTATGTACTTATGTTATCTAGCAACTGCACTTCTGACCAAGTAACACAGCTCTAAACTTTCAACAGTTACCCTCGCCCTGGGTTAAGTCAGTGCTGCACATTGACGCCACTGTAAAAGCTTAAGCCCATTAAAGGAAAAGTTTGACATTTTGGGAAACATACTTATTCACTCTCTTACTTAAAGTTAGATGAGAAAACTGATACGTATACAAGCTGGAGCCATGGGGCAGTTAGCTTAGCTTAGCGTAAAGACTGAGAGCAGAGGGAAACCGCTAGCCTGGTTCTCTAAAGTTAAAAAATTCACCTTTTTTAAATGATTATTACAAAAACAGAGATGTAAAAAGAACATGTTGTGATTTTTCTTGCTGTAATTATTTCATGGTAAACAGACTGAACCTGTACATTGTGTGTGCTTAGCCGAGTGTGTGTGAAACCCACAGCTCAACTGATGATGGGACAGATAACTGTTCACTGGTACCTCAGAACTGTATGTAGGCTGCTAGTTGAAACCATAACGCCATGTTTGTATCTTACGCCTATTAAATATACAACAAGAGGTGTGTGGGTGTAGAGGCAGCCCACTCACCGGAAAAATATGTTGGCATTGTAAGTTTCGGCAAACCACACATACATTACATTTATATGTTTCATATGTATCATATCAACAGTTCTAAAGTGACATAGTTATGATTACATATGAGCTGATTGTCATCAGGATGTGTTAAAGATGGTAGATACTGTGACATCCAGGCAAGATGACTGCCAAGCTGTAGACAACTGCTTGAGACCAACAAATGACAAAACCAGATGTTGTCTAGTGAGACACAGGCAGCATTTCCAGCTGAAATTATGCCACCAAAACTGGGTGTGTTTTTTAGTGTGACATCAGCTGCATTTCCAGCCATGATTGAGCCACCAAAACTGGATGTCTTTGAACGAGACGTCAGCGTCATTTCCAGCTGCGATGATGCCACCAAAGCCGGGTGTTTTTAAGCAAGATGCCAGTGGCATTTCCAGTTGGGATTATGTCCCTAAAACTGGTTGTCACCAGCATTTCGAGCCATGATTATGCCACCAAGAGTGGGTGTTTTTTAATGAGACATTGATGGCATTTCCAGCTGTGATTGAGCTACATGAGACGATTGTTTGTCAGCGTGATGTCTGCAGCATTTCTAGCCATGATTGTGCCACCAAAACTGGGTGTTTGTAGTGAGATGTCGGCTGCATTTCAGCTGTGGTTACGCACCAAAGAAAGCCGGGTGTTTTTTAGTCAGACTTTGGCTGCACTACCAGCTGGGACTATGCCACCAAAACTGATTGTTTTTTAGTAGGACACCAGTAGCATTTCTAGCCGGAATCATGCCACCAAAACTGGGTGTTTTTATGAAGACATCGGCAGCATTTCCAGCCCTGATCGAGCTACCAAAGCAGGGTGTAATTTAACAAAACATTGGTGGCATTTCAAACTGTGACTGAGCTGCCTAAACCAGGTGTTTTGTAACGAGACACCAGTAACATTTCCAGCCATGATTGTGCTACCAAAACAGGATCTTTCCAAACCAAAACCAAGTGTATTTTGTGCCTAAACATAATCACACACTGACCACAGTGTTGTTGATACATTAAGAAATGTAAAGTTTCAATGTAGAAATGTGCAGAAATGTACAATGCCAACATTTGTTCTGGTGATTGGATTGGTAGAGGGCTTAAAGTTACAGAGCTGGGCAGATTCCCTACTGTGAGAAACAGCAGGATTACATCTGCTGTCTATCGCTTATATGTTGTAATCCAGTCAATACTTCCAAGGACACTTTGACCATCTATGTTCTAATCTCTGGCTTTTTCAGTGGGCATTACACTGACTAGACTGTCATGACTCACCAATACACAACATTGAGTCATTATGTAAATGTGCACCAGGCTAAGGACACTTTTTAAGTTGACGTGAGGAACTTTTATTTTTTTCCAGTAAAATGTCAAATTTCTTTTAAGTTTTCTTCCGTTTCATGTCACAAGATCTAAAAGTTAAGTAATAGTTCTGAGCACGTATAAAACTGATACCGCACTCCTCCTGTTCTTTACTTTTAATCACCAGGGAATTCAGTGCATCGTCTCCACAATCCAAGCGCAGATCATTTCCTAAGAGATGATGCAACCATTTTGAATTCCAGTGTAATGACAGTCCATTGTAGTTGGGTTGTAAAACCCTTTCATAAATCTTAAATGGCCTCTGCTTCATTAAAGACATGTTACTCAAGAGCTCCTTAGTGTGCTTTTGTGTTTGACAGGTTTGACAAACTCTGCTTCACTTTTGAATGATGTTCAAGGAAATGACTGCCTTTCTGTGAGCATGACATACACTTGAAGGGCAATATGTCATGAGACGGTGATGACGGTAACGCACAAACAGGCAAGTGCACCCACTCAAAGTGTCTACCATCGCTTTGAGAGCACATATGCACACATACTCTCCCTGATGTAGAGCGCTAGCTGCATTCGCTCTGGTGGTTTGGGAGCCTCACGTCCACTTAGATAATTAACAGTGATCAAGGGTCGTCCTGCCTGTCATAGTTGCCTCATGTTACTGCCTGTTCAAAAGGACTCAAACTCACTGGCCTGAGCTGAAAGGAAAGCTACACACAGGCTCATATTCACATCCAATAAGCTCCAGTGTAAATGTGGGTATACGTTTTTGAGGTGGGGGCTGGAATCTGACTTATTTAATATGAACAAGGGAAGATCAAGCGCCTTCCACCCACATCCACCGAAGGCTTTGAAAAGGGACCCAAATTATAAAGCACACCATATATGCCATTCTAGCATTGCTAACTTAAACCCTGTTTGAGATTATGAGGTTTCTAGATTTAGATTCTTTTCCCAGTCATCTTGTCCATTCTGGCATTGTTTAGTTTGTTTCCTAAAAAAAAAAGCAAAAATACATCACCATATAAATATTCAATACATGCTTGTGACACACATTCAAACACAAATATTCATGCAAAGAATCCTAACCACATCTTAGAAACCCACCAGCACCCTCACAGAGCTGGTTTTAATGGAAGGTTAGGAAGTGCAACACGTCGATACCACAGTGGCTTTTAGCACTTCTCCACTCTATCTCAAAGGAGGCAAAAACCAACTGGAGAAAAAAAGTGAGGAAAGAAAGAAGATGTTCAAGAGGGCATACTGTGTTCTCTCGCATACCATGTTTTTTTTGCTGTCAACCCATCAGATGAGCTCAAGTATCCTTTCATCAACACCATCCAACATCTTTCAAATGTGTTTTTTCTGAATGGATGATTAAAAAGTTGTTATGACACAGTAATAAATATATTAAGTGGCTGCGTTAATACTGTTTAAGGTTGGTGGGAGATCTGTCTTTTGAGGTCATCTTATTGTAGCAAGAGTTTTGAGACTGTCAAGGCTGTAGAAATCTATATCAGTTGGAGGCATAGGAGGAAGTAGGGTGAGTTCGGGTCAGATGGATGGGTCAACTCAATTTCTTTACTTTATGTTACTTTGCATTTGTGAAGAAAACTCTTTTCATAAATACATCTGGTGAACGAAAAATCCAATCCAATACATCGGTGGCTGTAGCTCAGTCCATAGGGTCTTGGGTTGGGAACCGGAGAGTCACTAGTTCAAGTCCCTGGCGGGGCCAATATGGAGTGTGTACTGGTTGCTTGGGACTTCGCACATGCCCTTCAGCAAGGCACCAAACCCCCAGCTGCAGAAAAGACTCCCGCACACTACCTGACTTGCAAAAATAATAATTGTCACACTGCAATGTTATTGGTGCACTCTCACTCTGACATCTCTCCATTTAATGCATTTATAGGTCATGTTAGTGCATGTGTGTGTATTTTGGGCCTGTGTGTGTGTATGACAACAGAGTGAAAAAAAAAAATTAAATTGCCCCTCAGGCGGGTTGGTGGCTTAGTGGATAGAGCAGGCGTCACATGTACAAGGCTGTTGCCGCAGCGGCCCGGCTTCGATTCCAGCCTGTGGCCCTTTTCTGCATGTCATTCCTTCTCTCTCTCCCCATTTCACAATTCGCTTTCCTATCGATTAAAAGGCAACAAAAAAAAAGCCCCAAAAATATCTTAAAAAAAAAAAAAAAATGCCCCTCAGGCGTTAAGACAGTATATGTTCTTCTTCTCTTTAAATCAGTCAACTGTGAACCCACCCAAACATTTACCACAGATGTATAACAACACAAAACAGATAATACTTGCATGTCTCGTTCCAGAACGCAGTTAAAAACTACTGAATGTATTTTGTTTTCATTTAATTTAATTTGAAGGGCTTGTAACTATTACAACAGTAAAGATCAACACATAGTCCTACTTGTGTGTTTATTTTTTCCCCTCCCAGCCCTGCTACCAACTGGACTGGTTTGTAATAAGATGATTTAACTTTGCAAATACACATGGTGTAGTGGTTCAGGGGCCTCAGGCCACATTCATCATGATTCAATATGAACTTGAAACTACTGTTCCACTGGGATTCCCTGTCTTTTTAAAAGTTTTAATTATATTTATTTCTTGTGCGGGATTTATAGATGTGGGTTATTTTGTATGGAGAGGTAGTAATGCCATATGTGTGTTGGGACACACGATGGTGTCAGCGGACTCTTTTCTGTGCCACATTGTTTAACTGAAGCCACACGTGTGCCTCTTGCTCTTTACACAGTCAGAGAAAAGTCACTGAGACTGTGATGCTGATATTTCTCGAAAAAAAAAAAATGAATAAAAAATTGGAAAATGTTGCACCAACATTGTTTATTTTTGGTAATACTTGGAGTTTAGGAAAAACTTTTTAGAGCTGGAACAAGCAGATGATTTGTCAGTCGACCGAAATATAAGCAACAACTATTTTGATGATGAATTAACTGTGAAATAAAGGCCAAATATTCTGTGGCTCCTGCTACCCAATGTGCGGATTTGCTGCTTTTCTTCAGGGAATAATAAGCTGAATATCTTAAGAGTTTTGGACTGCTTGTTGGAAAAACAAGACATTTGAAGATGTCACCTTGTGCTTTAGGACATTTTTGTGACATTTCATACACCAAACAACTGATTGTTTAATAGAGAAAATAATCAGCAGGTTAATGACTAAAGAAAATAGTGGAGGCCTAACAACTTTAATTTATCCAGGACTCTGAAAGACAAGATATGTAAAGGTCAAATAAGAAATAAATCAATTAAAAAATATGTAGATTGGTTCATAACAATAATATTATCGTTCACACTGACTGACACATGCATTCATTCAGCCACTTCTCCCTGTGTCGGCTCTAAAGGAAACAAAAGTGTTCTCCCTGGGCTGGACTGGAAATGCTCTCTCCCCTCCACAAAGCACGTTAAAACAATGCTGTAAGCACTGCTGTGTATGTCTCTCAAGGTTTCAGCAGTGCAGTAATGCATATTGTAAGCTCACAGAAAACAACGCGCCGCACACAGGGGCACAGCGTCTTTTCATCTCCACATTATCGGCATGAGACTGCTAATGAGAGCCGTTGTATGTGCCTGTAACGCCATCAGTTTCATCCTATTGAGCCTGGTGAACACGCAGCCAGTTCTTTGCTACTATGGGACTTGTTAAAGTTGTGTGTGCGTGTGTAAGTGTGTAATTAGGGTTGAAGAGGAGGGATGGAGGGGTTAAACTGAACACTATGCAGAAGCACGGCATCTGGGAGGAGAGACGAGAGAAAGCTTCTCTCTCTGCACAGTGATGCGCAGAAACAGAGGCTGAATTATTTTTCTTTGCCCCTTTCTTTCACATTTCATCATCCTTTAGTGTTATAGGCCTGGGAGGGAGGGATGGAGGGAGGGAGGGAGGGAGAGAGACCCCTCTGTTGGGACGAAAAGAATCTAATCTTAAGATTGAGGAGGTGGAATTAATATACATTAGAAACGGGGAACAGAGGAGGAAAACAAAGAAAGTTAATTGTCTGATGACCTTGTTTCCCTTCATTTCACTTATGTGGAGAAAAGTGTATAAAGACTGACTTGGGGTGGTTTCTTCGTTCTAAAACATTCAGTAGGCCAACTGTGTCACTGTGTCAGTGTGTGTCTAAAAAACTTTCACCATTTGTTGCTATACTACATTGTTAATTATAATCAGATTTGTTTTAATGTCAACCTGTCAGCAGGTTGTTTGGGTGGTTCAGATCGCAGTACTTTGTCTCTAGACCTCAGGCTAGAGTTTTATCCATTTTATTAGCTGAGGAATAAACAATACAACCAACACTGGTACTTAAAGGGATACTTTGCCGATTTTCAGCCAGCGTTGTATCATAACAATGTGGGTGGTATGTGTAAATGAACTATGGCAAACTTCCCTCTCTCTTACCAGCGCCCAGATCTCCCTGCTTATCCCCTATTTAAAATCTGTCGGATGACATGTTCCAGTGGATTTTTGCTGGCTCTAGGGCTGTTGGTCGAACTACACAATTATACTGTCCCTCTCTCGTTGTCTCTCAGACATCGATCAAACTGTAAAACTAGACAGTAATGATCAAATATAAACCAAGATAATGTTACTGCATTGCCTATTTCTCACTTCAAATGTCTTTAGAAATATATTTTAAGGCACCTGTTTAGCTGTAATAGTAGAATTTGTAAGCAGGAAGTGGTCGCCATATTGTTTCCTGTATTGTAAAATGGAGGCTGAAAAAACTGAGGTCAAACGGCAATACCAGGCCCTAGGAACACCACTTGGACTTGTATCCAATTTCTCCCTGTGGCCACAAGAAGCATTTTCCCATAGAACATCATTATAAAAGAGATGTCTGTAAAACTGTTGACAGGACACTGCAAACAAGGTTTATTATGACTCTTTCTATTGTGGATTTTTGATCCGTGTAGGTTTTATATTTGTTGAACTTTCCTTGAGCCAGGAAAAACAATTTAAAAATCCATGACATCATCACAATGTGAAGCCTATGAGCCGAGTGGGAGCTCGTGGGCGGGGCCAGCAGGATAAACATTACTGTGCATATTCAGTGGGCCACATGTTGTGGAAGAAAACTCAAAAGCTAGAAAAATGTTTTGTCTCATGCACCAAGCAAGCAACTCCTTTGGAATTAACATGCACCATCTTGGGGTCCAGTATGTAGTTATTATCACACATCTGTGGGTAAAACTATGCAGTGCTGATCAAATATGAACCAAGATTCTGTTACTGCATTGGCTATTACTAAATTGTTTTAAGAAGCATACTTTACTTAACTGTTTGACTGTAGTTTGAGATTGTTTGTTACCAGCTGGCCGCCATCTTGTTTCCTGTGAAAAAACGTCCAAGTTTGCATTATATCACACACCAGCATGAGCCTGTATTGGTCCAGTGCGGCGCTGTGCATTCTGGTAGTTGCCAGATCTCTACCTCTTGAGCACAAGTGAATGCCAGAGCCCTTTTGCAAAAGTATTTGCATATTTCTAATACATAGATAGCTCAGTGTTATGAAAGACCATCCTTTCTGCAATGAAAGACTTCTTAAATGTATTATGACGCCGCTGTTATTACAGTCTTTCTCCTCTGATTGTTCTACTGCTCACTGTATTTGCTCTGGTTCGTACTCCAGTCCGGTTCTTAAATTGTATTCAGAGCTGTAAGAGACTGTTTTACCTCTGCGGTTTGCACAATCAGTTTGAACTGCAGAGCATCCCGAAAATATTTTCAACTTATGTTTTCTTGTATCAATGTTTCTCTGTAGTTTCCCAGCTCCTCTGGAAAAGAGAGGGTGCCTTTGGTGTATTTCTGAACTTTTGAATAAATATTCAGTCAGAGAAAGATTTAAGTGAATAGAACCGAGCTGTTAGCAGGACAGTGAGACATTATGCAGGACTGTTGTTGTCTACAGTATGCACAGTACAACTAAGGGTCTGGGTTTTTTTTTAAGAAATTAGAACAAACCGAACACTAGTAGAAAGAACAGTGGTGGGGTGTAGAGAGGCAGAGACAAAGAGAGGAGGTAACATTAAGTTATTCCTGTTCAGTGTGGAAAACAGGCATCATCTTGCAGTCTTGCAATCTAAAACCTTATCCATATTAGATAAGGCTCTATGTAGAAACAAATTCAGGAAAAAAATTACTTATTAAAGTTCGGGTTCTTTTTAAGCTACAAGCCTGATTATCATATCCTACAAAGCTGAGCAGATTACAGGAATGTATTCTGCATCTAAAGGTGGACTCATACAACAATCTTGCAAAGGCTAATGCTAAATATTGGTTTCAAACTTTTTCATAAGCAAATGTTTCCAGCCTAACCAGGAATAATACTCAAATTTACACATTAATGCATGTGTATTTGTCATGGGGCCTGTGGAGGGCTTAATGTCTTTTGTGGCTCTGGAGAGGCTTTGTAAAGTCTGAGAAAATAACCCTGATTGTGTTATCAAGTCTGGGCTTATGCCGCATTCTCGTCATATGGGATGGAAGGCAGAGAAGGGAAAGCTTTCCATCTAAGCAGGTAGCAAGTGTTAGCATCATCAAGACGGTTGTATGTTCCTAACCACTTCTCCTTGACTTGGATTGACAGCATCATACATACATCATATTGACAGCATCATACATACATCATATGTCGGGATAGAAGTTATATATGTCACGATCACTTGTTATTAAAGAAGTCAATGTTGACCTCGGGCCAAAACACTGGTCTCCCAGGAAAAGTCCTGTGTTTGTTTGACCAATCCACCACCCCCACTCACACAAGAGGGACATCTTTAGACATTATGCAAACTTTTTATACTGCGTCACATCACTTCCTCTGCTCTCGTAATAATTACTTCAGCCACGAAGTGGTGCTGCCTTACAATAAATGTAGGTATGGGTCAGAACAAGCTGTTTGCACAATCGACCTAAAAGGCCATTGGGCTGGACGTTATTGACGTGTATGTGCTGTAGAGAAAAAAATGTTTCAAGATGGACTTCTAAAATTGCATCTTTTTTTTAAAGATTATTTTTATGGGCTTTTTGCCTTTTATTGACAGGGCAGAGAGTGAAATGGGGAGACAGAGAGAGTGGGGACTGACATGCAACAAAGGGCTGCGAGCCAGATTCGGACCCGCGGCCGCTGCAGCATGGGGCACCGGCACTATCCACTACGCTACCGACGCCCCCTAAAATTGCATCTTTATTGTATTTGTTTGTATACGCTAATTTTTCAACATCGTTTTTTATATGTTTTCTTTTAAAACCTGATGATTTCATGACTTATTTTATTTTTCTGCCTCTGTGAAGCATTTTTTAATGTAGATGTTGAAGGTCTCTAAAAATAAAGATTACTATCATCATCATCATCATCATTATAACCTTAAACACCTTGCCCAATGTGTTCTCACCATAGAGTGTATATAAGGATGGACAACGTGTCTCCACTTCCCCCCACTGTACAAGAGTGGAGCCAGAATATCCCAGATACGGGCGCTGCCATCTTGCGTTGGTGACATCATTTGGAGCCAGAGTCTGCACAGTAGAGATCGGGAGGGGGATTACGGTATCAAGTTCCCACCCATACACCATACTCTGACCGATCACAAGCAGCGCCATGGATCGCAAGCACACCGACTGCCACATAGCTGTCAATCATGACATCAAACCTCCTTTTTATAGCATTACATAACTAATCAAAAACAAACTTATCAGAAAAGTAAACACTTGAATATGCACCATTTTGATGAGAATCATATAAAATGACAGAAACCATCTTCTGGAAAAAAATATTTGATGTGTATTTTGAGTTTTTTGGTTGGCCCATTTGCTAACATGGAGGGGGCAGGGTTTATGACCTACGCTGCAGCCAGCCACCAGGGGGCGATCAAGATGTTTTGGCTGAATTTTTGGGGCACTATCATGCCATCCATCTTCATATACACTCTTCTTAACCTGTTGCTTTATTCAGGCTATAAATATGACTAAACTTAAAATGAAAAGGTTGTCATATAGAAAATGACTTCTGTGTAACAATTAATATACTTATTGTATACTTTTATATTCAAGATGCTTATTATCATTCCTGTTATATGATTGGCTAAAATATTTTTGAGGAGAGGCTCCATTAAAGAAAAACAGTAAATATATATATATATATATATATATATATATATATATATATATATATATATATATATATATATATATATATAAAAGACATTAAAAAAATAAACAATAAAAAAATATAATAACAGAATAAGCCTGACTTGACTGTGTTTTTAAGTTGTCAAGGTTTATACCTTTTTTTTTTAGACTCTGGGTCTGTAATGTGACAAAATAGCTGATTCCTCAAAGAGCAGCCAATATGGTGCGTCACTTTAAAATCTTGCTGTTGCAAAAAATTGTGGTGGCATTATTTCCAGTGTATCTTATGCCATGGGAGATTATAAAGGAAGCATTGAAGCTCCTTTCATTGGCATTTAGAGAATTAATCAGTTCTTATTATAGCTGACACTTGGAGACTTCCGGGTCATTTCACTCAGCTGGGAACTTTCTCAAGCAAAAAAGACGATTCTACTGCAGCCTATGTGGATAATAATATACAACATATCCATTAAAGTTGGGCTCAGTGACAAACTATCCGTCATTCTTCAAAGGCATTCATGGCATTGCACTTGACTGTACACATGAAAAATGATGGAAGTATTTACGTGAATGAAAAAAGGGGGTTTGACATAGAACTTCAAATCAACACACCTGGACAATCACTGCATCAAGTGGCCAGGATCATTAGTTTAAAGAAAGAGTCTAGTGTCAGTGAGTTGTAGGGGAGGAGGGTTTTAAAATCCAGTGTGTAGGATTTAAAGGGGTATTTTAGCAGAAATTGAACATTATAAATATTTTTCTTTAGTGTATAGTTACCTGAAAATAAGAGCCATTTGTTACCTTAGAATGAGAGGTTATCAACATAAAAAGTGAGCCCTCGTCCACAGAGTTCACCATGTTTCTACAGTAAACCCAGAACGAAAAGACCAAACACTGACTCTAGACAGGGTCATTTGCGTTTCTGTGTTTTCGCATTGGACATCATAGTTAGCAGCCCCTCTGCGACAAGCAGCAGCAGAAAAACACCGTTGTTTTTTTTCATGTGTGTTTTTATTGGTATTAATAACCAGGTCTGTTTGTTTTGGAGAGGAAGAGACCTCATTTTTAAAACCTCCTGAACAGTGTAAATCTTCATAGAGTTCATGCTAGGCACATGGGAGAAGTTTCAGCTGGTTGCAATTTGCAATCCTCACAGCTAGATGCCACTACATCCTACAGACTGCTACATTAAAGCATTGATAATCTGACAAGCACAGATGCCATAAATGTCAGAATATCTTGATCCCTGCTGTTCTGAGTCTTACCACTGGGGAGATGATATGTGTTATTTGTTGTTATGTTTACTGTACTGTTTGTCTGTGTTTTTATTGTATGCAGCGCATATGAGTCCAAGACAAATTTCCCTATGGGACAATAAAGCATATCGTATCGTAACGTATCGTAACGTATCGTAACGTATTGTATCGTATCATATTGTATCATACCATGGTTTTTGAATCTGCCACTTGCAAATCTCATTTAGGGAAATGTAATACTTAATCACTCACTGTATGTTCCCACTTTATCAACAATGTTGTACCTACTGTACCTTATTCTTCAGTTCATGTGTCATAACAGTGATCCAAAAGACACCAAGAATACAATGGACAAGCTTAAGATAAATCACACAAGTTTAGATAAGAGGGCTTTGTTCACACTGCTTTACATCTCTCACACTTTAAGCTGTCCTAAAAATCTGACACATAATCCTGGACAATTTCTGATCACCGAGTAGTGCTCGAACTTTTGGTACTGCCTGGAAATACTCACCCCAGGATGCTGTCTTTGACTTACATATACGAGAGGAAAATAACTTAATTGGTTAATAAGCGATCAGAAACTTTCTACATGTTGTGGTGCGGTGCAAAGTCCTGAACTACCTTGCTTTACTTTGTTGCCTACCAAACTGAGACAAAGAAGTGTGTGACATCAATTTAAAGAGCCGAGTCACTTAGTATTGGTGAGTGACTGCTCATGCAGCCACTCCGGGGTACGCATGCTAAAATGTAAAAAACGTCCACCAAAGAGAAATATTGCTTTAAGTCATGATATGACAGAGCCTATTAAAATTGTGAGCGGCTCAGTTTGACAAGTTGAGAAGAGATATCTATATACAGTACAAGTATCCCCCTCTCTCACAAGACTGCTGGACTGTGCATCCTGCTCAGAGCGAGGCAGGGGAATTGCAAACCAGAGACGATATCAAGCGCGCTGAAGAAGATGCAGAAACAGTCATTCATATTTCATAAGCGGAGCCCTATGCATATCCCCCCCCCCCCCCCGCCCCCCCTCCCTCCTACCTTTAACGTTTGCTTATTAAATTCGCAGCTGTCAAAGCGTACCTCAAAGCCTTGGCGCACACACACAAGCATACACACAAACACATGCAATTATTCTCAAAATCCTGGGTGTGCAGTAACACGCTCACACAAGGTGCAAGAAACACACACACACACACACACACTCTGTTTCTATTCCCACAGCTGAGACAGGTACCCCGACTTTAAACTCATTACTTTAGACAAGGTTTTTAATGGAGGCTAGGGCCAGGCACACCGAGGTACAGAAATGAATGAGATGGAAACAGAGAGAGAGAGGTGAGAGTAAACTCTTATTTTTAAGTCACACCACACCCTCACCCACCTGACCATAGACCTGATTCTAGTGAGGAGGTGAAGCAAGCAGGCTGAAGAGAGCCAGAAGGCCACGGTTGAACATGCAGCTTAACTCCATGGGCGGATTATGAGACAACAGGCCCCCTGGGTACAAATATGAAAGGGCCCCACCACTTCTCCTACACAGGAGCAAGACACACAAACTTTTCAGTGGTTTTTGTACTTGTTATGCATCTTTTTGAGGTGTTGTGTGTCTTTATGGTCAATATTGTGTCTCCTTGTGGTCGTTTTGTGTCTTTTTGAGGTAATTTGTTGTCTTTTTTTGTCGTTATGTGTCTCTTTGTAGTCGTTTTGTGGTTATTTTTTCCTGTTTTTAAGATTTTTTTTGTGGGCATTTTGCCTTTAATGCACACGACAGGTAAGTGTGAAAGGGGGAGAAAGAGAAGGGGAATGACATGCAGCAAAGGGCCACAGGCTGGATTTGAACCCAGGCCGCTGCGGCAACAGCCTTGTACATGGGATGCCTGCTCTACCACTAAGCCACAGACACCCCTAGTTTTTGTATTCATTTTTGTGTCTCTTTGTGGTTGCTTTGTGTAATTCTATTGTCTTTTGGGTCTCTGTTGTCATGTTATCTCTCTCCCTGTGGTTGTTTTGTGTCTCTTTGAGGCATATATTTACTGTCTTTTTCTTTGTTTTCTGTCTCTTTGTGGTTGTTTTGTGTCTCTGTAGTCATTTTGTGGTTGTTTTGACCATTTTTGTAGTCATTTTGTGTCTCTTTGCAGTTCCTTTGCATGTCTTTGTGGTCTTTTTGTGTCTCTTTGTGGTTATATCTAGTTCCTTCCTGGACCCACGTGTTAATTTATACATTTGACATTTTGCAGGTGAAGACACTTTGGGCCCAGAGGCCTGTGTGCGGCAGGCCCTTTCAGTAATCCATTCAGGCCTTACTCAGATACATTCTCTCCTGTTCTGTTTTCCTCTCTCCTCCCATGAAAATCAAACTTTGTCTGACCTACCGTTGCCTCTGTAACGCAGCAGACATTTGCCACCAGGGAGTCATTGAGCAACACCGACGCCTGGGGTGTCATAACGACAATATTGCACCAGCAAAGTGCTAAATGACAGTGAGCTCACAGACACAGTGGAGGAAGAGTGGCGGAGATGCACTGATCAATGAGCAATCAATACGACCCTGCCAGGTAATCACAAAGCGCGGTGATTAACAGCAAACAATCAATTGCCATTAACCCCTGCATGTACCAGTTAAGCGGACAATCAGCGTTGATGTTCGTGATGAACGCCAGAAATTATCAGAGGCTCTTGAACATCCGTCTGTCTCTGTAAATGTCAGCAAGCAGAAAGATTAGATCTGTGAGTCACTGCGTTTAACCCTACTCCCATGTCTGGCCTGACTAATAGCACATAATGACACACACACAAAACTTCGGCGCACTGGGTAAAACTCTCAAGTGTATGAAAAAAAGTCTCTCCTTGTTGAGCATGTTTTTGCGCACATTTCACAATGACATTTCTGTCAGTCTGATTAAACAGAAAGAGACTGAAGAGTGGAGAATTCCACAGAGAGAAGAATTTAAAGAAAGGAGTCAATTTGAAAGAAGACATAAAGAAAATGAATTTGAGATACTGCAGTTTCCACCGTTTCTTCCTTCACACCCTCACACTCCCATACAGGCATGCAAGCACACACCCACACATGAACACACGCAGTCGCTGGATCATTCTCACACTCGTGGGTGTGACACAGCTACATGCAACACACCAACTCCATGTTTGCACGTATAGTTCAGCAGAATCGAGGCGTCGAGGATGAAATAAATCTTTACTTCTTCTTGAAAGAGAAACTTTAGATCTTTGCCACAGATAAGAGACATTTGTGAACTGCTTCCTGCAATCACAGCCATCAGTCTGTTTTGGTGTTAAAATCCGAAATTCGCTCTGACAGCTGTTGTTAACAGGCAAAGTGATGCATGAGCGTGTTCAGATGCAAGTAATTTGTAAAAAGCTCACTTTCATTGCAGCTAATGAGGAATGAAAACACTTAATAGAGATGGTGTTCTGGGTGTATTGCTTATTTTGTGCCAGAAGAGGGAGCTGCTACTGGGGCCAAGCAGCATCCAAACTCTTTAAAATAGGTCAGAGAAGTCTTTCTCTCCCTCGCACCTGGCTGTACCCTGCACTCGCTTCCTCTTCACTTCCTTTAAAATCCAGTAACACAATAGCACCCTGTTCTTTCTCTTCTCCCTCTTTACCCACCGCCACACCATCACACTGACTTTACCGAGCACTTTGGACGTGCTCCACCCCTCCCTCCCGCCCTCTCTTGCTCACACACCATTTTCCCCTTCCTCCACCTTCTTCTCTTCTTGTCTCTCCCGCCTGTTATTGCACGGCTCAGCACAACTCCCAAACTTCAGCCATCACAGAACTCTGACAAATATTCCACACCACGAAGGACTCCAACTCGCTGCTTACTTTGCTACTACGCTAACCTTGAGCTTGTGAAGGATGCACGAGGCAGGATGGATGTGTCTCCCCGTGTGTAAGTGTGCGTTTCATCAAATGCAGATCAATATCACTGCAAGGTCACTTTAAAATTCAATTAATAAGAAAGCGAACATCCCACGAGCCCTCGCCACCCCTGGGGGGCGAAACCCAACATGACCCAATCCCAGGGCACACAAGTGGAGAAATAGAGGAGAAGAGAGATAAATTCATATCTGTATTATTAAGCACAAAGCCTTGTTTGGAGATGGGTTTGTCTGGAATGAATGTCTCACCAACTCCATGTTTTATTAACGGTCGTGAAGCAAGCCAGCAAAAGCATATTGTGTCTTGCGCCACCATCTGTGTGTATTTTTCTTTGCATGTGTTTGTATGCGGCCAAATGTGTCTTTTTGCGTGTGAGTGCCTATTCTGTCATGCGCGGTGCGATTGGCTCATTAAGGTCAGGTAAGTGCATGCAATCCGACTGGTTCAGATCATGATAATTAAGTTGAAGTTTTGCTGTGTCGAATAACCAGTAATGTGCCACTTCATGCATCCACACAAGGGCTGCATTAAAATATGCATGTTGAGCCACCACTCACTCTTAATATTTAAACCAGCCTGGAGGTGAGGCCCACTATAACACAGCCTGACAGACCGTGTGTACAAAACACTGGCTGCCTCCCATATAAACTCGCTCAGCGCGTGCACACACATGCAGCCGAGCGGTGCTGAAGCAGCGACACACAGACAAACACATACACAAGAAAATAAACACAAGCTGGTTTAGACAGAGCCATAGATAAATCCATAAAATGTGCGTCCCATATGGAAGGAATGCTTTTATTATCTAAGTCTGAGCCACAGGGGCTGCTGGGAGGTCTGCGGAGCTCGACCACAGGGATGTGACTGGTACTCATTTGTAGCAAGGCGTGGATGAGGAGTGGCGGAGAGAGAGAATGTGACCCACAGAGGCCCAGGTGATCCAAGCGTTAATTACCGTCTGCTAATTACGAGAGAGACGCATCATTAAGCAGAGTGAGCCACCGGAGGGCTTGAGGACTCCCTGTCTCTCCTCCACTCCTCTTCCCTTCTCCTTCTTTCTTCCTGACCCCGATCTTCTGTCCCAATTAGCACTGCCCTGCTCCCCCCCACCACCACCACCCTCCTCCTCTCCCTCCCCTGTGTGTTTCCATCAACACTGCTGCAGCCGCTGTCTAAACACAGGCAGCATTGGCGGGACGCACCATAGGCTGCAGGCACCGCACCTCCTCCAACACGCACACACAGCCATTAGAGGAGACAGCGCTAAAGAGGCAGTGTAGACACCTCTGTCTTCTTGCACAATGACTAATGTGGCGTCACAAGCTGTCATCCATGCCTCGCTGAGTCTTCCTTTCCATTCTCCCTCCCTCATTGTCTTGAATTTCTATCTGTAATATGATCTGTCTGCCTTTTCTTTTCCCAACTCCCTCCCTCTACTATTCAAGGTTTTTTTTTTTATTTTTTTTTTTATTCGTTACACAGCACTTGAGTGATAGCAAAGTGTGTGTGCGCTTTTGCTTCAAACAACTCTGAAGTGCAGGCACTTTCAAAGAAAGATTGTTTGAGGATGAGATGCAGTAAATGACAGGTTCGGCTGTTACGCAATTTTCCCTCAGCCCCCGGTCCCTCTCCTGTCCTCTGCCTCTCATCTTGGTTGAGAAACGTGTTCCCTCCTGGACCCCCTGGGGGTTGGGGTAGGACAGGATCAGCTGCCGAGGGGTCAGTTCTGAACCTTCTGCCAGCCAGACCATCTGGAACCCCACGACCACAAGGTCTGGGGCCGCGGCTCCACCACCAGGAAGGCAGTGAGGAAATGAAGGTAGGGAGGAAAAGATGCAGATGAGTGAGAGAAGCAGAGAGGAGGGAGGGGGATAATGAAGATGAGGCAGTGAGGAAAGTGAGAGAGAAAGATGGTAATAGATGAGAAACGATGGAGATGAAGGGAAAAAAGGGAGGAACAACTTTCTGTAACGAGGCTGAGCATAGACTTTGTTGTGACATGAAGAGGATGGTCTTTGTCTAAATGCCACCAAACTCATACAGCTCAGCACTGATTACAAGTGCTGCACAAAGATGGAAAATTCAGAGGTCCATCATAGTGACAATACCTTGTTCTTGCAGTCGAGAGCAAAACAAACACCAAACAACTGTTGACCCTAAATCAATGAAAGGAGCTGTATGCAACATTCAGAGCATATTTGGGATTCACAGTCTGAGTCTGGATTGCATGCACTCAGCTCTTAACATGGAGGTGGCTAAGCCTGTGGCTAGCAGTGAACGGGGTTAACAGTGCTTACAGTGCTAACAGTGCTAACAACAGCAACAGTGCTGACAGAGCTAACATGCCCCCCCTCCAACTTTTTTTATGGATGTCTGTTTTTGAGCCACAGCAAAGGCCAAGTTGGGGCCTGCAGCACAGGTAAGGCTCTCTGTTTTTAGTCAAGCTGAGTTTTGGAAAACTTGTAGCCCCTGTCAGCCGGTTAAAAGGAGTGAAGAGTCAGCAGCCAGTGAGGGTATAAAACAGTCAATAAAAAATGTTTTTCAATTGTGAATCACTGAAACCACAAGAGATTCTTGAGCATACAGTCATACATATGCTCACAAAATATTAGGCTGATTGGTCCAGTAGTATTCGAGATGAGCTGCAGACAGACAGATACACAGATTCACACACATAGACACACCACCAAACGCATGATCCCCTCCAGACTTATGCCTGGTGGAGAAAATGAATAATGAATAAGGAAATAGCCCCGTTTCTGAGGGAAGTAACAGACGGAGCATCTTTCAGCTTATTGTTTTGGTTTTTCAGGCCACAGCTTTACGGTTTTGTTTGACTCATCACCTTCACCAGTATTGTTTATAGTAGCAGCTAAAGAGCTCGACAAACCCACTTAACGTAAGGAGACTGACAGAGTTAGCAGCTAGCTAGTGAACACAGTGCAGCATTTAGTAGCTAAAGAGTCAGATAGCAAAATGGACTTACAGTTATCAGTGCTGATGGATGTGTAAACGAAAATTACATATCAATGATGAGTTTAGAGTTTGTTTCCACTGACCCCCATTGCAAAAAGAAAAACAAAGAACAGTTGATGTGTTTTTTAGTATGCAGTTTGCTCTCTAAAAAAAAAAAAAATGTATGGACCAGAATTTGTGTCAGCAATTTAGACTTCCAGTTATGTCACTTTGTATTGCCTCCACCATGTGTCTCAGAAACATAACATCCACTGTCACATAGAATGTACTAATTAGTCTAGTGTGTCCCATGTAATGTGTTTATCTTGGCAACCCTCCAAGGTACTGGCTGCCTCGTCTAGGTGAATGGATGTCATGTTTACAATGGCAAGACATGCAAATTATTTATGTGGGACTGGTTTGGTCAAACGACCAGGAACATGTCCACTCTCCTCAACACCTTTACTGGAGCACTTTGTGGTAAGTTGTCATACTATCTGCAGTTTCAGACATTCAAAACACAGCAGCTAAACTCTAATTTAATCAAACATTACTCATTCATTTCTTTAATACTCTTTTTGACAGGTTGTTATTTACTGGCGCTTAGTTAAATCTTTTAGTTTTCTCCTCTGTGTACAAGAAGAAAAAACATCAAATCACCATGAGAATTGAAAAGCTTCCCAGAGAGACATTACAGCATTTTGTGTGTGTGTGCAAGCTGCCAAAAATAAGATGAAGAACAAACTGGTCAACACTATGAGAAGCTAAAATGACTTACTGCCACACAAATATTACTGTAAAAAATATACTGTGTAAATGAATCATTGAAAAATTAGTAATGAGCAAAAAGAGCTGCGCACTTAACATCAGTCCAAAAACTTCTTAATTCTGGTGCGGTAGTCAGAGATGAAAGTCAAAATGCTGAAAAGGACTCGCACACAGAAAACAAATGTAGACTGATCTGATGATGTTGGAAAACAGATATTTAACTGTCTTCCCCTTTTCCTCCTTTTCCAGAGCCAAGAACATTCGGGACACACGAGTGCATGCAGACACACATAGAAAATCCCCCCACCAGAGACGTCTGGACAATGCCACAGGCTTTTTCCCATGCCGCAACTGTGCTGCTTGTTCTAATGTCAAAAAGGTTAACACATTTACCAGTTTTATTACCAAAAAGGAATACAAAATAAACAAAATGATAACTTGCAACTCTACAAATGTTGTCTACCTTCTTGTATGCACCAAATGTGGCATCCAATATATTGGTCAAACTAGGAGACAACTGAGACTAAGAATCAATGAGCACAAAAGCTCCATTCGCCGCGGTGATCTTAAATCAGCTGTGGCCAGGCATTTTGCTGATGGTGATCATTCTCTCTCTGATCTTATATTTTGTGGCATTGACATGATAATTCCCAAACGTCGTGGTGGCAATGTGGACCAAATGCTTCTACAATGTGAATGCAAATACATTTACTATTTAAAAACCTTACAACCCAGTGGGCTAAATGAAGAATTAGAAATGTCTTGCTTTTTGTAGGTCTGTCTGTGTGCACTAGTCTGACCCTAATAGTCCCCAAGCTATGGAGTACAGATGTATATCTGTTAATGTACTTACTTACCTTTGAGCTCCTTGTCCAAGATTGTTTGTTTGTATATTGTAATGGTGTGATGTGTGACACAGTGCTGGTACCTCTAATTGATTACCTGCCCTCTGTGAGAGGCTCCAGGTGTGCCCAATCAAGTTTGATTGAGAAGACTACACTATAAGAACCACGCCACCAGGACCTCTCATTATATGCACTGACGATAGTCCCTTGAGGACTGAAACGTTTGCTGTTTGTTTGTCTGTGAAGATCCCCAGTAAAATGATCTCTCACTAAGACTCTCATTGAAAAATTACTCATGGATTTGTGTGGTGTCCATTTGTCACACTGAGGAGAGAAAGACTGAAACTGAGGGAGGAACAGAGACAGAAATAGAAGTGACCGGTGTCCCTATCACAGCTGTGACTTCTGTCTTAAATAAGCCAGAGAACTGTTGGCTGCCTCTACACATACTCCCACTGATACAGAATCTGTTGGAGATGTAAAGAGCTTAACTCATACAATAAAGACTTTTGTTATGATACCTTATTAGATACTTAATTTGGTGCTCAAAATGAAGACGGCAATACCTCTGAATGACACCTGTACACACTCCCTTCAGTGTGAAGCTTCACTATGCTGCTGAATCTAATAGCCTAACGCACGTTTTTCTCTCTATTCTGGCCTTTTGTTCACACCATGATTGCAATTTTCACACCAAAAAATGTTTAAAACGTTCTCTAGTGTGGATAAATGCAAGAAAACGCCCACTCATTTCAATCCGTACAAGAAAATCTAAGCTTTTGGAAATATATGACCCACTTGCTCCTTGTTGGATGTTACCACAATTTGTCACGTTTGCTGGCCCAATGAGGAGGAAAAAAACCTGAGATTTTGCTTTTTCCCCTCTCATTTTTGTATTTGGACAAGGATGGAGATTTATACAAAATTATCTGAAACCTAATGTATCCTAATGTTTTTACACATAACCAGCATTTTCAGAGTGGGCCATCTTAGTGTGGCCCTGACACACCAAGCCAAAGTTGGGCCGTCTGTCGGCATCTGTCGCCCTAGTTTTGGCGGTGTGTCCCACACTGTTGGCACCAGTTTGCCCTTGTATTGATTTTTTTGGCCAACTCAACACGTTAAACCGGCTTTGGAGACAGGAAAACCTGTTAGTGAGCTAAATCACTCTGATTGGCAGCCGAGAGGGCGTGAGATCAAAACAAACTTTGTTATATTGGGTAAGATTTTTTTTTTTGTTTTAGCCATTGAACTCTTTAGCAAAAATGCTTTGTCATCGTTTGTGTTATTGTTCGCTAGCCCACGGTCAATTTAACATCTGGTTGTGTTGTTTATGTGCTAACTGGCTAACTAGCTTCTTGAATCTATCCTGTCAGTCTTCTGGTTTCCCTTTATCATGACGAATACAGACTATCACCACCTGCTGCTATAGAGCATTATTCGCTCTAACGCAGGTGCATAACGTAGGTTGCAGTTGGCCGTTGGCTGTAGTTTTTGCAGTGCCAGTGTTATATCCTGCCTTCCTATCCTGTTTTCACTAACAGATTTGTCACAAAACTTAAGCTAGATATTCTAAAATTCAATTTAATCTTGATTTTAAGGTTCTCTTGCAAAAGGTGTTGACAGAAATCTTTAAGATTGACAGGAATACCATAAAACTTAGAAGCCCGGGCTTTTATTTGCTTAAACCACTGAACTCAACTGGCTTATATTTTGGACAGGCCTTTAATTCCTTTTGAACAAAAGTGTTTCTCAGCAAAGATGGGAAATACAATCAAATTCTTTATTTTAGCCAGTATTAATATTGTATAAAAATTAGGCTTCAAATAATATATCAGTTAAATTAATTAAAAGGATATAGCGCTGACAGTGCATCAGAGAGAGAGAGAGCTTTATGACACTTGTTTTACAGCATCCGTCACACCGACACAACACAACTTTATCCTGTATAAACAATATTCACAACTTGGGTAACTTTTTATGAAAAACCCTTTTCATTGTTTTGATTGGTGGATCCGTACAGACTAAAGGAATATGAATAACTTTCATCATGCCCTTAAAGCTGAATGAATTACAGTCTTCTCTGGTGCTTATGGTTTCAGTAAAATAAATTGACTGATTGAATTGTGGAGAATCTAACCGAGCTAACAATATGTAGCATCTCCATATCAACCCAAATTTGAAACATTTAAATTGTACGTGTGATTTAAACAGCTAACTAATGTTAGCTCAAGTAGGTAGCCACCAACCTGGTTTTATACATCCAAATAACTTCTATAAAAATGAACTGCTTGGCAACCAGACCAGGCCTCTATTTGAGACAGGCCTTTATTTGTCAAAATTTGTAGCCACACTAGGCTAGTCGGTTATTAAAAAGGACTGAGCGTTTAACTGGGACTAGGCTTTTAATTAAAGTTTTACAGTAATTTTGGAGAATACACTAGTTTGCTTCACTGATGGGAATTTGATGAGAAAACTGATATTGCGTCTGTGTCTGTATGGTAAATATGAAGGCTCTACCCAGTTAGCTTAGCTTAGCACAAATACTGAAAATGGAAAAAAAAAAGCTAGCCTGGCTCTGTCAAAAGACAATTAAGTCTCCCAACCAGCACCTCTAAATCACTAATTAAGTTATATCTTGATGGCTGAATCAGAACTAAAAAACCTCCTGGTCATTCAACATCAGTGCAGGGAATTCCTCTCCGAGATAATGACTGCTTTTCCTGCTTCAGTTATTCTACACTGTTGCCAGAGTTGTTTGATTCTGATTTATGTTTGCAATTTGTGCTTTTGTTGCAGTTTCACAGTGGTGAACTTCAATAAATTTTTAAGAAAAGTTACCATGTGTTTATTGAAGGATTTGACATTAATAGGTAACTCTGTAGCTTTGGGATAATTATGTGCAATTACAATCAAATTGAGCCAAACCTCAAACTTGATTAATATGGAGGTGAAAAGAAAATGAACTGTTCCTTAAACGTTTATTGGCTGACTCACACAAGTTGTATTTCAATGCTGCACAAACTGAAAAGTAAAATTTGCACACAGTAAAGGTGGATTTTACGAACCCGGGGGGGTGAGATATTTATTTATTGATTCGTGTGGATGATGCCAAACTTTCAATGACAGGCGACTTTTAGTAGAGGACAGAGCAAACTCAGAGTTGTTTGTTTATCAGGGAACGAGTGAGGGGATTGGAGTGGCAGTGGGGGGGGTGGGGGGGGGGGCAGGAGTAGCTGACCTGCTTGTCTCTGACTACCCATATTTTTATTTTTAAATGCATCAGCATCATATTACATTTGCACAACTTTTTTTTTTATCTCTGTTCTAAGTAACAGGCAGGATGATGCAGATTTGTTCTCATACAAAATCATTTTTCCCGAGATGTATAGCACTGTGTTGACAGATGCTAATGGTTGTTCTGTACATCGCATGCTGATGCATAAATTAGACTACAGCTCATGTGGATCAGGCTGAATCTGGGCTACGCAAGAGCGAGGCGAGGACTTGGTCTGTTCATACTGCAGAGGCTCCCCGTCAGTACAGGTCAGTCAAGGATGGCTCGATAGCGGGCTTAATATTGCAACAGAGAACATGAATAAAACAAACCTGATACCGACAGTACCACTCCCTCCATCCATTACTTACAACGGCAGGATTTCAGAGCAGTCCTCTGTCTTTGGGAAACCAGACACCCTTACAGTTTGAGGCACTCGTTAGTCCCTGGAAGTTAGGATGCATGTCGTGTAAACACAATGACTTAATGCAGATCTAACTTAAACGGAGCTGTCAATCAGTGGCAGTCCTTGACCCCGCTTGGCTGATGAGGGTTCTCTTGAGGCCCGGGCTACCATAGCTGTTGGACAGTTGGCTGTCAGAGTTACGCTCATCAACAATGCAGCTCCATTACAATCACAGAACAGCTGGAACATCAGGAGAATGACATTGACAGATTAATGTGCGGAGGAGAACATTTATAAGTCGCCGCAATTACATCCAGATCAACTGTCAAAACAGTCAGAAGAGAGTCAGAAGAGACGACGAGAGGACTCAAGTTCTTGCAAAGCCTGATCAGTGATTTTACAGTTATCATATACTCTATCTGTGTGTCGTGTGTGTGGGTAGACGGGTGGGAGCGCATGCACAAGGCCTGATGATATTTAAATGTTGACAGCATGCCTAGCACCGGTGTCCTCCGTCACTCTGTCTTCATTTCATTTCACTCCTCCGAACACGCTGCATGAAATCAATGTGCATCAAGCCTACTCATGCTAAATGACATAACTGTGCACCAGCAATATAATTTGTGTAATTACATTCTTCAAAAGATGCTCTCATTTGTGTAATTACAGTGTTCATCAGTACTCTATAATCACATACTGGGATGGGAAGAAATGGATAAATAACGGATCTGTGATGTGAATGGGGAGCTGCTTTTAAAAACGGTCATGCCAACAGTTTCAGCTCCATTACAACCAAAATCACTAAACAGAACGCTATTATTAAACCATTATGTCACAGCCTATCCCCCTTCTTGTCCTCTCACATGACTCACTTCCTTTCAATATGCAACACCCCTTGTCACCAATGTCCTTGTTCGTGTGTGTGAGTGAGGTGTCAGCATTTTATCAGGAATCGTTCAGCTGATGGCCTGTCACCCCACCTTAAGGACGCGGCGAGGAGAGGCGAGGCTCACCTTTGCCACGGCTGACATTTTAATTTGTCACCGTTGGCCGTCCTGTTTCCGTCAATAGTACATCAATGCATCAGAACAAACGCCACGGCACACAAGGGGATTTCTGGATTCGATATTATTGATACGCACGTCTGATTAAGGCTTCACTGCTGCAGCTGCAGAGGTAGCCACTATAAGTGTGTCAGGAGAGGAGCGGAGAGAAGAATGAGAAGAGTGAGATGACAACAGATCACACCAGAGGAGATAACAGAAAGGTCAAATCTTCAAACGTATAAATCTCCATTAAAGTACAGGAATGTAAGGTCATTAAGAGACCAGCGAGAGAATTACAACAGTTTCCCAAAGCAATGCTTCATTCTAGTGGAACATTTTTATATTTCAGCGTGCTCTACTCGTTTGAATTCACGGACAGCCAATACTGCATATCTTTACTGCAGTGACTCACCTGCAACCGTTTAACACGCTGTTCAAAAAGGCAGAGTTCAAATTATTTACTCTGATGACATGACTGAATATTTCTGTCTTATGAGATTCAGTTTCCAGAATTATACTTGCTGTTACAAGAATAACTAAAACAATTGCCTGTACAGTAGGAGCAAGTTTCGATCGTTGGGCAGCTCGGTCAAGAATTCAATTTCAAGTACCTATTTTAGATTATGTGACTGTTCAACAAGACAAAGTGTCTACAGCCATGCTAGCAGCTCTGTGAGGCGCAACGGTGCTTTGAGCTAAATGTTAACATCAGCACTTTTACATGCTCACAACGACAACATTGTCGTGCTGATGTTTAGCAGGTTTACCATGTTCATCATCTTCTGTACTGGTGCTAAACACAAAGCACAGTTCAAACTGATGAGGAGGAGATTCATTTACACATATTTGATCATAAACCAAATCATTTGACTAAAAGACTAAATGAGAAGTGAATTTATACCAAGAGCCAACCTCTGGGGCTTAAAAATAAAGTCACTGCAATGGGCCAAACACTGCTGGTCATGAATGTCCGTTTGAGGCAAATCAATCCCCACAGAACCCTTACATTAAATGCCAAACTTTTCATCAGAAAGAAAAAAAACATGTTTGCAGCCTGGTAACATTTATGGTCTCTATAGCTATTTACAACATTCATGACAACTGTATTGGGAGATGAATTCTTGCAGAACTCACCCATTTCCCCAGATCCACCCCTCGCTCCTCCATCCTCTCCTCCAAATATGGTCACTTCTGGCTCCAAAAAACTAAGATGACGACAGCCGAAATGCCGATGTCACGGTGGGTACATCCATTTTTTTATAGCCCATGGCAAATATGCTTCTGTGCTAGTTGGAATGTTTCAACTTGAGCAAAAAAAAAAAGTGTGGTGTGAGAAAGCCTATCAGAGTTGAGATTCTTTGATGTCACCAAGATTCAGAAATGGAGGATGAACTTTTTTTCATTGTTTGGGGACACCTGCAGCTCTAGGACCCAACGTTAGTACTAGAGGTTGCCCGATTGTGGATGTTGAATGCTGATATATTGGCAATAGTTTGGAACAGGAAAAGCTGATAGCTGATTAATGTACACCCGTCCTGACTCCAACTGTGTTTTTATGCATCACATTTGCATGGGATAAGTAGAGTTTACTCAAATTTGATTCATTTGTAACTCCACTCCACCCAAACAAAAAACCGATTCTGGCACCCACTGTCATACGTCATCCATCTCATTATCTTATAAGGTTTTGCTCTTCGGATGGATTAGAGCTCCCTCTTTTGCAAATGAGTCTCTGGGAGTCTACTGCATCCAGAGTGCTGTTAAAATTTTTAAGATTTTCATTTATAATTGCCAACACGACCACCATAATTCTTGACCGGAAAAGAGGCAAAAAAAAGAGGTGCAGAGAAAACAGAAAACCTAAATACGAACCCAAATCACCAGTTCATGTGGGACTAATATTATCACAATACATGCAGTATGTGTTTAATGAAATATGGTAGGTAATATGTGGTGAAATTTTTATTTAACAAATTACGGACATGGCAGATTTGCACTTGAGTAAGACCACAGATGACCTCCACAATTATTACAAATTACGAGAGGTCCCCTGGTAACACCATTCCTGTGCGAGCAGGGCTTTAGTCAAAGTAATTAATAAAAATTGATTAGTTTAAGTCCAAGAATCAGCTGACTTGAATTTTTTAAATGTGGTATCATGCAGGTATCTATATTTGCTGGACAAAGTGTTGTTTCTAAAAAGTCCTAAATCACTTCTCTAACTCTCTTAACATGCACCACTCTACCTCACACACACACACACACACACACACACACACACACACATTTATACACCTTTTCCCTGGCTGGGACGGTCATTAAGCCCTCATAGTGGCGTCCGTCAGTGCGGCCGAGACACCTCTCCCAGACGTCAATACAAGTTTGGCACACCTTGGCCCATGGTGCCCTCTGAGACCCCACCA
The DNA here is from genome assembly GCA_035609425.1 of Epinephelus awoara. Classification (NCBI taxonomy): domain Eukaryota; kingdom Metazoa; phylum Chordata; class Actinopteri; order Perciformes; family Serranidae; genus Epinephelus; species Epinephelus awoara. Next base: position 25,366,882 of record CM069312.1, read on the forward strand.
GTGTCCTGCACGTGTCAGCAGAAACAGAAGCCACTGTGTCAGGCTGCTGTTCCCTCCATCCCTCCCTTCCTCTAAAGCCCTCCATCCATCCCTCGCTCCGTCCAGTCCCAGGGGCAGCAGGTCAATCCTAATTGTATGCTAATCAGGGCATTGCGCGCGTCTCTCTAACTGCTGACAATCGATGGGTGACATCAAGGTATTGTAGCCAATGCAAAAGAGAGCCTCCGGAGTAAACAAGGAGGACAGGATGTGGATGCAGAAGAAGTGCCTGTCAGTCTGCCTTCACTGAATGGCCTTCTCTATATATACATTATATCACATCTTCTTTACTCCCATTTTATGGCTATTTGCAAGAAGATATTATAGACAAACTAAAGCAGGATTTTCTTGATGTATAGACTCATACAGAGGTAATCCCTCTCAATCATCATTTATGACTCACTTGAAGTGTAATGCAGTGTATTTATCTACAAAGACCCTGCACTCTGCTTGTATTTTCTGATTATGCCTCCACACTGGCGACTGTCGTGGTCGGAGGCATTACGTTTTTGGGTTGTCGGTCCGTCTGTCCCACTCTCTTAAAGTCCGTGTAAAGCAAATTCTGCTATTTTCTTCTAAACACATTAAATAGATCATAAAGGTACTCCTCAAAATGTGTAAAAAAAACCTTTCAACTATTTACAATTGAATTGTGGAGCTAGGCTCCACAAACTGTGTTTCTAGGTTTCTGGATTCTGGATTTAGTGGGCGGGCCTTAAATCATAGCCGCATTACGTAATGGAGCTATGGCTGCTACAAATACACCCCCTGAGGCTGTAGCAGTATAAATACACACTCTTGTACAGTAGGTGGCGGGATGCACCTGGAAGTTGTTTGCAATCTGCCAATAAATTGAGAGAAGAAGAAGAACAAGCAGTAGAAGAAGAACAAGCAGTAGTATAGAAAACCAGCAGTTTCACTATATACATATATATATATCACATTTTTCACGTCACTATATCACCGTTTGGACTAATCTGATGTTTGTAAAGTCTATAAACACAATGATTGAACAATCATTACTATTTCTGTGTGCACGTTTTGTAATTAACATGGTTATTATAGATTAGCTGGGCTAACCGTTAGCTGTTAGCCGTTAGCGGTGTCTGTAATAACTCAATAAACTGTCCGTGAAAAAAATATTTTTTTCCAGCGGATATCTTAGTTACAACATGACTGAGCTAGCAAAGCAGTTTTGTGTTGCTATGTGTGGTATTTATTCAGTTTTGGGAAATCAGGATGTCTAGAAAGCATCAGTGACTGCAGCTAAGAGAGACAGCAGCAGCAAAGGCTGCAGGTGCAGGGTTACGTCCTTATACAGTACACGGAGGCGGCTTCCCTCCCGCGAGTGGGCGTGGACTGAATGGCTGCAGCCTGGAGTCATGAGACAAGAAAGGCTGCAGACACATCCCTCCGGACACGCCTCCAGCGTTTCACAGCAGAGAGAAGTGCTTGTTTTTCCATTATTTTGAGAGCTAATTTTATATATTTAGCGATTTTTTTAATCTTTCAAATTTGGCTCAGTGATTAATGACACATACTCTGTGATGTGACAAACTTATAACAGACATTTTTTGCTGCTTTACATGGACTTTAACACCTTATGGGAATTTCCTCAAATTCGGCATAAACGTCCACCTGGACTTAAGGATGAACTGATTAGATTTTGGTGGCCAAAGGTCAAGGTCACTGTGACCTTGCATCTGTCTCATTCTCATGAACACAACATCTAAAGAACACTTTGGGGAAATTTCTTCCAATTTGGCACAAACGTCCACTTGGACTCAAGAATGAGCTGGTTAGAATTTTATGGTCAAAGGTCAGACCTCACAAAACATATTTTTCTCCATAACTAAATATTTCACATGCTAATTATGGCAACATTTCAAACTAGTTTCTAATAAGAAAAAATCGAGTTCCAAATGAAGCAGTTTGCGATCAAGACATGGTAAATGACACACAGCTTCTTGCCTGTTTACATGAGCTCTGTGCATTGTTTGGATGCATTGTACACAAACCAACTAGCCAAGAGATGCACTCAAAAAGAGAAGCCCACATTTCTGGGCAGCAGGAGAAATACACCTGCTTTTAAACATTTGGAAAAACCTGGCTATCAACCAAGTGGCAACCTCTGGAGCCAAAAAATAGTGCCAACATGGAAGTGCCAAAAAGTTAACTTTTTGAACCCCTCCTTGAGGCTGGCTCCAGAAGCCAGTCGATCTTCATAGATCCCCATATTAAAATGCTGAACTTTACAGCAGAAATAAACATGTTTACTGCCAAGTACAACAAAACGGTTCTGGTCTCTATAGCTAATTTCCCCATTCATGACAACAGTACAGGAGGTGAATTTTAAATAATTTACCTGTTATATCTCAAGAACAGCTAGAAAAAATTTCCTCAAATTTGCCACAAACGTCTACTTGAACTAAACTGATTTGAATTTGGTGATAAAAGGTCACTGTGATCTCACAAAATAGCTTTGGGCCATAACTCAAAACAACATGCTAGTTATTACAAAATTTCCACCTGGCCACCTGGCCAATGGCCACCTGGATATAATGATGCAGTGATGACATTTTATATCCAAAAGGTCAAAGTTCAACTTCACTGTGTCATAATGTTCTGCAAAAACTGTTTTGCTGGCCATTATTCAAGGCCACAAATCTGGAGCAAAAGGGGAGACATTTGATCGGATACTGAATTGGTGAGTTTCCACCCTGAAACTTTGCTGATTGTATAGATCCTCTGTGCTGTGCCAGGTTTAGGATGGTTTAGGTGTGGCCCGTTAATGTCGCCACCACCAACAGGGCTATAAAGCCATGTTTGCCTTGATGACACTATGTAGTCTCATTGAGCCACTTGTTTATGGAGTTAGATCAGTCTCAATATTAATAAATGCACACAGAAGGATTCACAAATACATGCTAAGATTTATATATAAATGACTCTCTCCACACAAATATTTTCAATGCACACACATATATTTGGCATTTTATATAAATGTAAAAAAAAATCCACAAATAACAAAAAAAGTTTCACAAATGTATTTCTGATGCACACACAAATATTTATTGTTTTAAATATATGCAATAAAAATCCACAAATATATGTATTTTTATATATTTTATTTATTTATATATTGTATTTAAAAAGTATTTGCAATTTTCATCAAAACATATGTGGATGTGTGTGGATACATTCATATACAAAGGCTTTTATTTTGTGAACCTCCGCGCATTTGTGTGTGAATCTTTTTGAGACTCCCCTGACATGACCCAATCCACAAATGCATTTTTTCTACCAAGGGGATATAGGTCATGTAAATCATGACTCTTTATTGAATTATTAGTGATTGGTTTTGCTAAAGTGTGTGGTAGCCCAGTTAGTTAGCAAATTATCTGAAACTTGCTTAGTTGGTATAACTGCACTGTGTAACTGACGCTAACGTAAGAGTAAGAGTTTGACCTACATTAACAATCCACTGCACAAAACAAAATCATCAGATAGTTTTATGAATAGACTCTTACTCATTGTGAACACAGTGATTGTGGCATGATTCAGCAATTGTGAATAAATTATACTGCAGACTCAAGGTCTCCATCCACTACCACAGTAGTGTCTCTCCATTTGCCTCTCACTTTCTCCCTCTCTCCATCCAAACACATTATAATGACTCTCCTCCATAGCTCCGATAAATCTGTTCCGACTCCCAGTTAAACCAAAACTGGCAGATCTAAATGAATGAAACATGGATAAGTAGCAATGACACAGAATGTGATGAATAAATCCCTCAATATGGGATGTGGGTTTGTAATAAGCCACTCTGTATGGGCGTATGTGTTTGTGTGTGTGTGTGCATGTAAGTGTCTGTGCATGTGTTATTGCTTACGCGAGAACATGAAAGTGTGAATGCGTTTTTCCATGTGTGGTGACGAGAGCACGCACAAGTTCACCAGCTGCAGTGCAACTTCTAATTTGAACTGTATTAATGGCTTCTATCGTGTTCAGATCTTGGCAAAGTATTGTTATGGTACACCCTGTAAATTATGGAAAAACATGTTAACATGTTAATAAATAAATCAAACTAAAAGGACATATCTGGTTTATAACCTTGTTAGTGTCTTGTTTTTGTAGTTTTTGCTATCATATCTATTAGTTATGATAACACTGTATACAACGAAGCAACTGACCCTCTGTTTCGGCCCGCCCCTGTAGTTACTACAACTATGACTTTCTAATCACAGTACAAATGCAGTTTACAAGGATAATGGTGGCAGATTTGCACAGAAATGGACAAAAGCAGGTTTCACAGTTTTTGTCAGTGGACTTCAGTTTTGACAGCCGAAATGACATCTGTCTCAAGCTGATTTTATCTGCTGTGGCTAGTTAGCTAATCAGTAGTTGCCAGATGGATAATAATTATAGTATCTTTGCAATAATTTTGCCCTCTGTACGATCACTAATATCAACCATAGCTGAACTGTTCATTTTTTTTTTTAGTTTATTGGCACACACACACACACACACACACACACACACACACACACACACACACACACACACACACACACACACACACACACACACACACACACACACACACACACACACACACACACAAAACTGCATAAAATCATAAAAGGCTTGTACAAATGGACATCCCCTCAACACAGGGGGAAAAACAACTAAGAGAGAAGAAAAGTGAAAATGAACAAACAAACATTATACCGAAAAAAAAACCCATAAAAGATGAATGACAACAAGAAACACACTGAGCAAAAGAGTAACCAATAAGTGAACAATAATCCAATAAAAGCCAATAAATACATAGAACACAATGCACACACACACACACACACACACACACACACACACACACACACACACACACACACAGACACGAAATAGTCAGCCATCATGAATTGAATTGAAATTAAATTAAATAATAATTTCCTTTTAAAATGTTAATGAGCTCTTGATAACATGTATTCCATATTTGTACACAACAATATCTGAGGGAGTGCTGCCCATGTTTTGTTTTGTTAAAAGAAAGGTGAAGCTGATCCATCTGTCTAGTATTACATTAATGAATTACATTTAAAGAAATTGATAAATGATGATGGTAAAGAAGAAGGTAAGGGCATATATTTTTATATAAACACAGATATTTGACGAATATTTCTGTCATATACTAAAAGGATGTTCAGTTTCCACAATAGTGGCACAAAGGCCTTGTTAGAGTTTGATAAAGCTGGCAATCTTGCAAATTGTTTTTGCAGCAAATAACATTTATTAAGTTTGGCAAAATGTCGTGGTTATGACTCCATCATTTTCCTCAAAATACTGTAACTTTAAGCTTATGGTACCATAGTTTGGCATTTCACACCTGGTTATGCTGTAACTAATTAAGCTGATGTTAACTATGTTAGTTGCAAGGGGTTAAGCCAATGCAGAAGTGTCTGGAACCTGCATTGTTTCTAATGGGAGCGACTCTACTGGCTGCAAAAAGAAGCCTGATTATATGCTGTAATATAAGTCTGTGAGAAAATGACCCCACTTCTCACTTGATTTATTACCTCAGTAAATGTTGTCCTAATGAGTTTATGGTTTCAACCGCAAGGTTCAAGTCTTGTTCAACACAGCATGATGGTTATTTTGTACATTATGGTCCCATTTAGAGTAAAACAGGGCGTGGCTGCCTTGTGATTGACAGGTAGTCTAAATGTCAGTGTGCTTGGTCTTAGTCAGATGTCATGTTCTGTCCTGAGCAAACAAACAATATTCTCACCAGCTGATAAACCATGTTTATGATAAACATGTTTGCAGCTTTCATTAAATTTTTACATCTTTTGGTTTTGTAAAAGCAAAAATAAGCACACCTGTAATATTGCCATTAACCCCTCAAGTTTGGGTCTTCCAAATAAGTTTGGCTACCATCAGGGTTGATCCATAACCTGAATGATCATCTGACTGCTCTTTTTTGTTTCCCTGTTTAACGATTTTTTAGTGATGTTAACTTGGGGAATGTAATCCCATGAATTGGCAGGATGGCCATCAAAATAAGACCCAAGTTTTAATAAACCTTGCTAAACCTTCTGTGCATGCTACACCTCTCAAAGAACACTTTTTGTCCTTTAATCTACCTCCGTTCCCTTCTCATGCCTCCACCCGGTGAAATCTTTTACTCCGTTACCCCACCATCTTTTCTATTCCTCACACATCTCTGATCCCACACAATTATCTCTCAAATCCCTTCCCAACTCCCCCTCTCCTCTCCTCTTCCCTTCCATCTCTGCCTCTCGTCATTTATCCACCCTCATCTACCCCGACAGGTCCCATGGTTCTCTCCCTCCTCCACCTCCCTTTACTGCACCTCTTTCTCCCTCATCTCGTCCCAGAGGCCTCCTGATATCGGGGTCAGTGTAATCCCGCCATACGTAATCTCCAGTTTAATCCTCTCAATCTCCCACGATTAAACACAAAAAGATGTCCGAACAAGAGCTGGAAAAATTACGGCCCGTTGCGCAACAGGCTCCATGGTTGCACTGGGAGGAGAGTGAAGGGGTGAGGAAGAGGGGAGAGAGGTAATAAAACAGAACAAGGTTTTATTCACCCTGTGTGTAAACACCTTCTCTGCTGCTTTCCCCCATTATTGGAGACTACATGAGTCTGCGTATTATTGGGGCAACAGAAGGTCATCTGAGGTAACGGGACTGAGTGGGAAGCAGCATGTCTGTATTCCAGCGGAGGAGAACAGGGTGCCTTGAGGTTAACAATGCAGAGATCTTCACCATCACTCACTAGGCTTTCATCTCTCTATCCCTTTAACCCCCCCCCCTCCCCCCTGCTTAAGGAGGCAGCGCAAAAATCAGTTCATCATGACACTCTCTGTTCAACATCTTTATCATTCTTTGTATAAAAGACCTCTGTGTTTTAAAAACAACAACCCTTGGTGCACAGATAGAATGGAAATCTTGTCCAAACTCAGATATTGCGCTTGAAGAATAAAGGGGGTAAACTTTTTATTGCAAGTTGTGACAGAAAAGCTCCCCAATGTGAGGGCCTTCTGTCATCCCACAGGTAAAAAACAAGGTCATAAACTTCCGCTGCACAAATACACACACTGTCACACACAGTCAGACTCAGCTTCTGTGATCATGTGTGTGCTGTGTTGGCAGTTGGCCAGACCACATGTGTTCTGGAGCTGGGGTGGATCTGGACCCCGAAGGGGAGCCGGGGCCATGTGACGTGCTCCTGTTAGGAACGCCTGGATTCCCTGCTGACAGGGGCACAGCAGAACCGACCTGACAATGCCACTCCGGATCGATCCCGCAAGGACAAAGCAGCTGCTTTGAGAGAGAGATGAAAATGGCCCCGGTGATTGGCCCACTGGTGACTTCTCACCACACTACTGGGGAGAGAGGTGACCTTTTTGGCTCTGGATTTCAGCAGCTGCTGCTCTGATCTGAAATTTCTGCCTCCAACCCAACACAACAAAGGTGAATGGCATTTTGTTTGCTCACAGCCTTAAAAAATATGACTAAAGGATAAGACTTTGATATTCTAGATTTTTCTTATTGTCACTAAATTATCCTGCTACCACGTATTGCTTACAAAGAGCGGCATTATTGTTAAAAAACTATTAAAAACACATATGAGTGACACTACATGCACTACAGTAAGTGACATGTTTCTTTGTCATCATAAACATGAGCACTGTAGTTTACTTCTAGCTGGCCAGAGAACAACAAACCGCTGCACGTCTGAGAATAGATGCTAACTGGTGGTGTTCTTGTGGACAATGTTCCACTATGCCAACAGAGGAGGAATGCCTTTGTTGCTCCGAGTGGGATTTGAGGCTAGGAGATACATGCCTAGATGTCTCCAGAAATGACTGTCTCACTTTCACTTCTACGATCAACCGAGCTGTTTTTTCGTGTCCCGAAAGTAAACTGAAAGACCCAGCCAAAGCCTGCAGGACCGAACGATTGAGTAAGTAGCCTATACACATGCATAAACTGTTTATTTTCTTTGAATTTGTTTGCTTGATAAGTAAATAACTATGAGAATTTACATTTCTTTAGTTTCTTCTCATCGCTTGTGTAGAACGGCCCGGCACAAAAAGCAGAGGCACTTATTATGCAAAACGTGAACTTATTATTACATAGTGCTCAGTGACAAAAAGTGAGAAACAGAAAGGTGAATGTTTCAGTGGTAAAGAGGACTGTCTTTACGAATTGCCTCTGTTTCGTTTTTTTTTTTTGCAAAGGTTAGTAGGTCAGTATAAATGACCTGGATGATGATGACAAGCAACTTCAGCGATTCATAAAAACATATTGGTGAAATTAATGAGTTTCGCGGCAGATAATGTGTTATTTAGAGCCTCATTGTCGGTGCCCTGATCATTCCCACTATATGGATGTATGCGTCTTTCGCGGATCTAAATATCTTCCGAATGAGTTCGAATGACACCAAACTTATCTGGGTGAGTAAACAACCGTATTTAATGCCAGAAATAAGGTCCACGTTGTAAAAAACGGAACTTCCCCTTTAATAGAGCATTCCACATCAGTTGCAGCCATCTTGTTTTTTGAAAATGCCTTAGTGGCGCTCTTCACTAAGCGAGGTTCATGCTCACTGTAGTGTGTGTAAGCCAAAATTAACATCATCACCAATTTTGCGTGAAGCATGAAGCACGAGCAAGTTGTTATCGTCTGAAACTCACCCCGTATTAGATAAAAAATTGTGACTGGTTCAAAGTGGGCCAGGTTGATTGAAAATCTGTCTGAACAAGAGGGGAACCAGAAGCATCTATCATTGGAGGTAAAAAATGACCTCCAAGATTCGTCTGGTTCAGGCTATCATACACCATCATGCTACCTTAAATACTCTACAGCACTAAAAGTGTATTAATCCCCAACTTAAAATTGTCCCGAACAAACACACAATATACGCATGTTTTCGACTGTTTTGCTCAAAGCTACAGAGCCCAGCTGTTTGTACCCACTAATGTTCACCAACGTAAAGCTGAATTAAGTATGTCATCGCAATCACCGGTTTCTCCCTTATCCATGGTATCCACCCTCTCGCTTCTGATATCTGCCAATATATTCCTGTTTTTCTACTTAGTTGTAATCTCTGCTGTCCAAATGGGACAGTCCCTTTCAGCCCTCCAAGCAGATTCAGATCATCGACTCAGCATTTTTTTGCGCATATGTGAACACTCTAACAGAACTCAGACCCCTCTTAAATGAACTGTACTCAGTATATTTTGCTTCATTTCTGCGTTGTGATTAGCTTAACCTGTGCCCTGTGAACACAAAGTGCTCCAGGTTAACTTTGCTCAATGCCATTGTATTTAGCTCTGTAGATCAGGTTACTGCACTGGGATGCCTGAACAAACAGACAAAACTATGTTGGCCTGTTACATTAGCAATGCAGGAAGAAGAGTAGTTTGGTCCATGGAAGATGTCTAGATATGGAATACGGAATACATCAAACAGCAACAGTCTGCAGCACACATAAGTGCTAAGGTTTTCCTCCAATTTTAAGTTCTTCTGAAAGCAAAGGGCTTTATAACCGCACTGCAGTGCAAAATCAAGTAAAAACAAAACTATGTTAATATATATTATATATAGGCAATGGTGTGAACAGAGAGAGGACTGGGACCGTGTCAGAGCTGAAGCTGACCAAGTCGTCTTTCAATTGAACTGACAATGTGAACACAAAAAGAACTGAGTCCTTTTTCTGTTGGTCCACTTTTCGGTGCACTTTAAGAAGGCTGAGTTTGGTTTGCTTTAAAAGGTATAAATGTGAAAACACCCAGAGTCCACAGCCATGCTAACTGCTCTGTAAAGCTGTGCATAGGCAGAGCAATTCCTTGAGCTAAATGGTAGCTTCAGCATGCTAACATGCACACACTGACAATGCTAACATGCACATGTTTAGCAGGTAAACCAAAGTGAGGGACAAATTAAAATTGTGACGAACTGACATGCTAGGGGATTACATTCAAGTTAGCTGTAGTAATAGTCAAAAAGCTACCATCCCTGTCAAAACAAACTGAGTTAACTGCAAATATGCTTTTGATGAATGCTATGTTTACAAGGCTGAAATTTTAGTGCTATGCATTATTACAAATGTCTATGTGATCCTGATTGAGGTTCAAGTTTCACTCCAGCTCTCCAATGAGTGATGTACAAACACATTGTTGGTTTTGGTCTTCTCCTAGGATTCAGAAATATAGAACATTGAATAATGCCAAGCCTTATACTTCAAAAAAATTCAGCAGCAACATGTCTTTGTGTCCCTGTTATACTAGAAAATCCACACAATTGAGTGTGAACAGTTTTCTCAGTCACAATTGTTCACAGTGTAAATGTCCTTGTTACTCTGGTAACAGGGACATTGTTTCTGGAAGGAGATTTTTCTGTTGGATTTTTAAACATGTATTTCTTCAATGCTGCGACGGGTTAATCAACCCTTTAAAACACACACACACACACACACACACACACACACACACACACACACACACACACACACACACACACACACACACACACACACACACACACACACACACACACACACACACACACGCACATATAGAAACATGTACTGTAGCTGTTAGATAAGGTGTAAAAATCTAATTTCTCTCACCTTCTCTGTCGCCACACTGACACAAATACACACCACCTTCTTCACAAACAAACAAACATTGCACAATATGATGGTCGCCGATTCACCCTGGACATTTGTCACAGGCCTCTTTAATGGGGAAACTTGAGCCGCAGGGGGCCGATGACAAAGTGTAAGACTTCCGCTTCTCTTCTTTCACACACTTATGAGAATCCGATACGACTGGAGCAGCACTGGCCCTCTTCCCTTCCTCTGCTCAGCACTCCATCCATGTGGATAAGTGAGGAGAAATACAGAGAGATGGTGTGAGAGAGAAAGAGAGAGAAAAGAAAAGTAGTGTGTGTGTGTGCAACTTCAAGACCAATATAAAGAGATGGAAAAAGGGTTAGTGAGTGCGGCAGAGAGCAGAAAAAGGAGAAGCGTGGGGAGCCCGGGGGGCAGCAGGCAGGAGCAAAGAGGGAGACTTACAGTTTTTTGGGAGACATGATTTAAAGCAAAAAAGATAGAAGTGTTTGAGATGAGAAGATGAGTTTAAAAAGAGTGAAAGAGAGAGTGGGGGAAAGTCGGAGGAGAAAAAGAAAACAGCTGGCTTAGAGGAATGCGGCGAAGAAGGAGAAAAACCCCCACATGTGAAGACGAACCTGCATAATTCATGTTCTGCTCCTTTTAGAAACAGCAGCTTCATCAGGACAGGGCCGCTTGACTGTAGCAATGCAGCGTGTGTGTGTGTGTGTGTGTGTGTGTGTGTGTGTGTGTGTGTCTGTGTGTGTGAGAGAGAGAGAGAGAGAGAGAGAGAGAGAGAGAGAGAGAGAGGGAGAAAGAAAGTGTGTGTTGGACTGAATTCTGCTTGTAGTGGCATGTTTGTTAGTTGTGCGCTTTCTCTGTGGTTGTACTTTTCACTGTGCTGGTGTAGATTGTGCCTAAGCACACAGATGTTCACGTGCGTGTGTGTGTGTGTGTGTGTGTATATGTGTTTAACTGGAAGCTGTGCGCCTTCACCTTGCTCTGCTCTTCACCCTCACTCTCCCTGACTGCACTCTACAAGGCCATTAGAGCTCCCAGAGGCCCGCGGAGGCTGCTCGTCTCTGTGTCTGCTTTCATGTGTCAGTGAGTGGGCTCAAATGTGTGTGCGCGCGCGTGTGTGTGTGTCAATCCACAAAGTGCATGGTAAAGTTGAATGGTAGTATGTTTTTTAAGCTACTATGAATGAATGCATGTGGGTGTGCAGGCCATGTGTACCTTCATGCTTCTGCTTTCATTATCAGAACGTGGACAAAGACATTTTTTTCTGTTTCTGCATGAGAAATGTTAATGCACAGCTGTGTGTGTGTGTGTGTGTGTGTGTGTGTGTGTGTGTGTGTGTGTGTGTGTGTGTGTGTGTGTGTGTGTGTGTGTGTGTGTGTGTTTGAGAGCATACAGTATGAACCTCTGCTACTCCAGCAGCAGCCACCCTGTGCATACAGTGTGTGCAGCTGCAAACAAGCTTCGGTAGGGTTGTGAAGGGAACTCAGCAGGCAGCGCTGGTCTGATCAAAAGATCCCCGGGTCTCTGAAATACACAACTCGGGCTTTACCACTGTTGACTGCTAGATTAGCATGCCGAGAACAAACATCACCATACAAATAGACGGATGAAAAAAACATTCTTAAGAAGAGTCGGCGCTCCCACCCACTCTCCTCACAACCAATATGTTAAAATGTGACAAATGTTGTTACAGCTCTGCACAGAGAGACAAAAGGAGAGAAACAGAGGGAGAGAGAAAAAGAGACATCTTTTCTGCTGGAAAGAGCAATGTATTAGTCACAGTAGTTATCTCAGATACACAACAAATATCATCAGAGAGAATATTGGGCAAACGTTTCCAGTTTCATAAACTGATCACAGCAGCATCTCCTCCGCTGATCTGCACAAGACCCCATAATACACACACAGTGAATTGTGTTTGCCCTGCATAAACTGTAAATGAAACACACATGAAATCATAAAGCAGTGAAAAGTTCTTCAGTACTTTACCCTCGGAGGAAGCAAGTAAGAGACCCATTAACATTAATTTACTCACTTAATAATAAGCCATCAAGCCTGCAGTTGTGAATGTTAGTGAGCTGTTAATAAATTGATTTTGGCCCGTAAAGCTCTGCAGCTCTTTGCCGTCTTGGTAAGATGTTGAACTGATGAATTGGAGGAAGATAATAGTTTCTTTCCTACTTCCTACCCCTCTGCCTCTGGAGCCCTTGCTCACACCACACCCATTTTGACCTTCATTTTGATCTTAACACGTCTACAGTTTCGTGACTACATCTTGCACTGTTGTGACGTAATTGTGGTGTCCACAGACAGACATATAAATACCTGTTAGTGTGGTAGTTTCTGCTACAATAAGTGTCTCCAGGACCACATTTTGCCATGATGACACACACAAGCCCCGTTTCCCCCAAATACTTTCAGTATGGTACCTTTGGAACCAAAAGTAACCCTTCAGACATGGTACCTAGACTCTAGTGTTCTCCATGGGATGTTTAAAAATAGCAGGTTTGTGCATTTAGTCCTACTAAGGCAGGCTCAGGGGTTTAGTGTTGCTGGAGGCTATAGGAACAACCCTCCCCGATGAGGCCCCCCCCCCCTGTAATGGTTTGTGTATTCGGGCAGTACGGGGGTCACATACAACATGTGCACACAGCTGCATGCAGAATACAAAGTGTGCAGACTGATGCACACAAAGCTCAAGTTCACACGAACTATTTCCACCCCAAAACTTTTAGCTGTACTTTGTGAGCAACAGGTGCTGCAGTTAGCACAACAGGCGGATTGTTGCATGAGTCAGTTTACACGCGCAAATGAAACGGCAAAGCTGAAAGACCCACGTGTGGGTTCCTGATCAGCTAAAATAGCAAGGAGGAGAGACTTGTGTATAGTCAAGGACGGCAAGTCTGCCCTGCTTCACCATTGTTGGGTATGTGAATGGAAACACATCCAACATGCTAACGCACATCTGACGGAATCACCCAGGTGTGCTGATCACCAGGATGAGGAAAAACAAACCAGAGCCCAATTCCTTATCCCCGATGCTTTCAAGCAGCCTCTGGGTTTCTGTACATTTATTTATTTGTTGCTGCCCACACATATCATATTTTGTACTTTTGGAGCTGGACTGTTAATTTAGAGTGCTGTTAGAATATATATACCATTCAATTATTCTCTATACTCCCGGAGCACAGAGCTCCCACCCTCATGTCGCCAGCTACCACCACAGATACACTGATACACAAAAACAGAACAGGACAAAACAATACCTGAAGCAACTGGCATTTACACTGACATATAGCCAAGGTGTATCTACTATAGATCTGAAATAAATAGCCCAGGATATTATTTGCTTTAATCACTGAACTCAACAGGCTTATATTTGGGACAGGTCTTTAATTCCTTTTACACAAAACTGTTGTTTAGCGAAGTGTTTATTTGAACTAGTATGGATAATAATTGTTTAACAATTAGGCTTCAAATAACATATTAATTATGTATCATTCATTTGATCTGAAGAGGAATCAGAGAGAGTCTTATGACACTCGTTTTATGGCACTCTGGGATTACCGCACCTAGCATGCTGACACAACAACACTTAATCCTGTTAAAAAAATATTCAAAACTTGGATTATTTTTCATGAAAAACTTTTTGATTCTTTTCATCAGTGGACCCTTGCGGACTTCAGAAATATTTGTAACTTACAGGGTAATCGAGGAAAAGAAACAAATTCTGACTTTATGACTGTTTCAGAAGACTTTTTTCATCCCTCCTGTTAACCGTGCTGGTAAACCCAAATGAATGATTCTGTGGTGCTTGTGGTTTCTAACCCGGAAATCCAGATGCCAATCAATGAACAATCATATTTGTATGTACGATCTATACAGCTAACGTTAGTTCAAGTGGGTAGCCGACAACATGGGTTAATACATCCAAAGAACTTCTATAAAAATGAATTGCTTGGCAACCAGACCAGGGGCCTGTATCACGAAGCATGTCAACCTTTCCTGGGTTACCCAGAGCTATCCTGGTTTGACTAGCCCTAACAATGGGTAATCAGGATAACCGGTATCATGATGCTGGATATCAACTCAGTAACTCAACCCAGGGTTGCTTTATCAAGAGCCGTGAACGCGCACGTAGCAGACCAATCACAATCATGAGAGAAGTGCAGTGTCACTGAGCGTCCTCACAGAGTGCCGTATGTGAGGGGAAAAAAGTATTTCTCGTGAGGATCAGAGATTAATGCTACTAAAATTGAGGAGGAGCAACATTACAGAAAAGACCAACACCGTGGCAGCTGCAGGAGGAGGAAACATGCATGGAAAACGCATAATGGGATGAATAGTGTTTAGTTTTAGTTTAGATTTGTTTATTTGCACATAATGTTAAAAACAGACAGTATAGAATTCACAGGATTAAAAAAAGAAAAGTGCCGGAGAGGTTAGAAGCCACTAAAAGCTTAACAAAGAAATTCCCCTGTCAAAACATCAATGAAATCACATAGAAGAAAAAAAAAAACGGGTCAGGAAAGAAGAAATAGAGGAGGAGAGAGGGAAAAATCAAGACAAAACAAGGTAGCAAATAAAATTATGTGTAGGTTAAATTACTCATCACTGGTTCAAGTAGCTACAGTACCTGTACATCTGACACTGATCACGCCCTTGAATCCCATGAAATCAATGCTGTGCAGATGAATTGCGTGCATTACAATTATCGTCTAACATCATTGCGTCTGATGAATTGGTCTTCTTTGTCATAATGTTATATATGCTACAATAAAGCTTAAAGCTGACGCCACAATTAAATCATATCAACACCAAATTGATAGACTGAATAAAATATTAAGTGTCCGCAAATGATCAGTTTCTTTCTTATGAAGGGGTGGGATGAGATTTCGACTTCTTTCCACTCCTTTTTGAACAATCTTTTCATTGTCTGTTGTTGTTGCTTTCTTTTCTTTTTTTAATGTTCAAAATAAACTTTCAAATCAAAATCAATCAAATTAATTAAGCTTCCTGTCATGACTGGGCTGCATTTCTGTCATCGGAGGTTTTTTTTTCCAAACAGCTGATTGACCAGTGGGTGGTGCTTTTTATAGGATCAGATTCAACCCTGAACTTACCCTGCTCCGGAGTAGGATAGCTGTTCAGAGTAAGTTACCATGGTGATCTACCCCGATAAGAACTGAACCGGCTTTGTGAGACTGAAAACCCAGGGTTAACCCTGAAGTTACCTCGCTGAGACATTAATCCTGCTTCATGATACAGGCCCCAGGCCTCTAGTTGAGATAGGCCTTAATTTTTCAAAACAGACTTTTACTTGAAGTTTTACAGTAACTGAAACACTCCTCCTAATGCATGTTTTATAGCAGTGTTTGAATGTTTAGGAAGGAGGTGTATTTGGATGGGTATGGTGACACAGATGTGTCGTGGGAATTTCAAAATAAAGGTGTATCTTGAAGTGTATGCATCGACATTTTCATTTTGCATCAGTGATATTGGATTGCTAATCACTGAATCAATACATCAATGGATCACCTGGTAAAAAAACTAAATAATATCAACTTGTCCTTTAAGTTTGATTGCCGCAGTTTGATCAACATCCTGCAACTATCCTGCTGCTCGCCGAAAACTCCAATTTATATATCAGTGTGGTTAAATTTTCTTTCAAAATGCTGCCTGTGGGCATAGCCATGTGCTAAAGCTTACCTTAGGGTTTTAAATATGTATTTTGAAGGTTGTTTAGGTTTTAATGTTATTCAACAGAGTGACTTGATGAGCCGAGTGTTTGTCGGATCCCTTCCTATTACTTTGGATTATGGCTCGTCCAAACGCTTTCATTAGTGTGGACCTTTGAGTTTTGATCTGAACATGGATTATAGGATATTTACCTTGGTGCCCTCTAACCTATGTAACAGCCCCCACCTGCTTTCATGCTGGAATGAGTGCAACGGAGGTCATGGGAGAACACAGGGAGGCCCTCATCTCAGCGAGGATGCAACACCCATAAAAATCAACATAAGTCCGCCACTAAACAAGCAGCTTTTTGATTCTCACTAATTATGAAATGGTTAAACATTCTATGCGTGTTTCCTTCATGCGCTTGAGTTGACACACCCTACAGCCGCAGTCTTCCACCGGCCCTCAGATGCGGCTCGTCAATTAGAGCACAGGCCGAAGCGCGGCATGTTAATTCGCAGTAAAATATTCCTCCTCCAGCGCTAATTAGGTGCTAGCTGTGGTCGAGGAGCGCCGTTCGCCAAGCGAGAGCAGTCTGTGCTGCATAGCAGTCCCCCGGTATCGTTTGGCTGACCAAAGCAGCCACGATAACAGGGAATTATTTTAATTAACCGGTGCCGCCTTCTGCAGCTAATGAGCCTAGTTAAAATGAACCCGACATCTTGCTGCAGCATGCATGTTCTCGGCTCCAGATCCGCGGATCATATACTCAAAAAACAAAATGTGCGGATAAATAAATTACAAGGTGAATAAATAAGAAGAGGGCATACATAGATAAACAAGTGCTTTGAATACCGAGTGCACATCGGTCACACCGGCACTGATGTGTACAAGTCATCAGGGGAATGTCAAACAGTGTAAGTGCAAGTGTGAGTGAGCAAATGGTGAGATTTCGGGATGATGACCATGACATGCAGGGAGTGACACCATACTGAGCAATGACAATAGTCTTTCGCTCCTGGGATCTTTTAGTCCGCATTCAGAAAACAGAATGATGAATTTCCTGTGTGAATGTGGGAGAAGGACAGTTTTTTTCCTTCTTTTCTCTCCTTCCGACTGAGTCAGAGTGAGAAAAGAGGAGGCTTTGAAACTCTGCCCAGTCTCCTGCACAGAGCAGCAGAGGAGGGAAAAAAAAAACCGAGTTGGCCCTCATCGTGGTTATTACTCTTCAGTTGTGTAACAGCGACATTTGCCCCAGTCTAAAGCACATTCATCTCTACCTCCGAACCACCTGCATTCTCAGAACTGCTGGCTACGGATATCGCATCTTCACCTATAAAAATATCTCAGTCACACGCAGGTGACACTCGTTTTATTAGCGAGATGTACTGCATATGGATAGGGGAGTTAGTGTAGTACAGTAGGCAAAGATGTTAACAAAGCTGCCAAGCTGGCAGGAGCAAAGACCTGCAGAATCACACTGTGACAGCATGTTTTAGTGTCTATGTATGTATCCAATGAGGTGACAGCACAAGTGCAAAGCAGCGTCTTTTTCTAATTCCATGTCTGGGGATAAGGCCTCCCTATCCTGGGAGCTGACACAGGAGACCAGATAGTGTCATGCTGATGAGGTAATCACCATCAGGGCCCGAGCGCGGTGAACTACACCGTTAACTAAGAGCTCTGAGACAACCTGCGCCACCCTTGTGTCCTCTCACGCACACTGCAGATGTCTAACCTCAAATCAGCGGCCCTGGACTGTGGCGTAAGGCTGCTCTAAGTGTGCAGCTGCTCTCATTACCTTTATGTGGAAGCCGAACTTTAAATTAGTCAGCGTGGCACATTCATTAGCCTGCCTGGATTTACCTCTTCAAACCCGCTAATGTGCAATACCATACTTCATCTGCACATCACACATCTTACTATCATACTTAGCCTCTCATCTAAAACCAAGCGATGCTGGCGGCGGCAGCAGTCAAGGTCATTTGATGAGAGCTGGAGGTGTATGTGATGTGAATTCACTCACCGGATTGATTCCTCCTGTACGTCCTAATGATCAAGCCCTGGCGGATTTAGAGGATAGTCAGGCCCCTTCATGAGAGTGTGGAGGATACTGATGCACAGGGAAATGAGATACTGTAGGTACACACTGTTACAGTAGAGAGGGCCAAATGAGAGGCTGTTTCATGGTTTGAACGCAGATCATGTTCGCAGCGAGAGAGGAATAACCCGGCTCGTCTTATTAATATGAATTTGACAAGCTTGCAGTAGAATGTCTACAGTATCGTACAGCTTTCTGTTTTTTAAGACGTGTTGCATAAGCACTTTGCAAGGAATTCCTCGATATCTAAAACTGCGTGATGAGAAAAAAAAAAGGGTGGAAAACAAATAAATAATACATTAAAATAAAATCTAGGGAGGAAGGTTCACCAGATTCACCCACATTACAGCATATTTTCTCACTTTTGGTTTTATTTCTTAGGTTGATTGCTGTCTTTAATATTTTTACTGCCACTCCAATACAACTGAGGCAAATGTAATTTCATTTGTGGTGCTCAAAGCGCTAAAAAAAATCAGCAACTTCCAGACAAAGTGTCCTGGTTACACTGGATAATGTACATGTCTCGTTATGAACAGTTTTCATTACTTGTACTTTCTACCGGAGACAAAGTCCCTCGATAGAAAGCTGCAGTGAACCAGCCACATAAACGATTTTTTTTTTTTATCAAGATCTTATTTATATTTTTCGTTCTCCTGCTTTATACACCATGAAGTAAATGTTTTCTGTTTTATTGTTCTAAAGGTGCAGTAAAATGGCAGTAATAGCTTGGGAGGTAAGAGAGCAACTGAAAAGTAGATGTGAAGATGAGAGACAGTAATCTGTCAAGGAGTTTTAGAAATAACAGAGAAAGAGTGGGGAATAGTGAGTAAGAAAAAATAGAGGAAGGTCACTGTAATAGGGTAAAAAAACAAAACAATCTCTAAACATAAAGAATGGGGGTGACGAGACGGAGGTCTGTGGTATTTCCTGGGTCACACCTCCCATAAATCAGACTTTGTAGCCAGAAACTCATTTTGGATTTAAACACGTCTTTGCTGGCTATGATTGAGCAAGTGGACGCGTATGTGTGACAGTACAACACGGCACTAATGAGATCCCAAACCAGCACCAAGCGACGCCGGAATTAGTGCCTTTCACACCGCCGCCCCCTCCTCCCCCGCGTCCCCCCTACCCCCACCCAACAGCCGCCTAATTCTCCCAACCCTTCGACTGGCTTTATTAAAACCTGGACATGAGGCAGAGTTGAAAAATGAGCTGAACTCAATCTCGGCTTTAGATGGGTATTGCTCTGGAGGAACGGAGGGAAATGACCTATGAAATACAGCCTTGTCTCTAAATACAACGCAGCCCTTGTTACACACATGTAGAGTTACAGTGTGGGCTGCACACACACACACACACACACACACACACACACACACACACACACACACACACACACACATACACACTTTCGCACATGCAATCCTACGCACACGCATGCACATGCCAAGCATCAGAGTAATTACGTGAACAGTGTTTGATGTAAGAGATGGAAGTAGACAGAGTGCTGCTTAAGAACTCATTCTTCGATCGAGACAAAGCCTGAGCAGCTCTGAATGCTCCGATTTACCAGATTACATCTAAACAGTAAACAGTTAGCCACGCATAAAATCACTGAGGTATGAAAATTATACATTTTGAGTAAGGTAAATCAACACAATCTCTCGGTGTGTGCAGCCAACTCACACAGTGGGCCTACCAGATGCCAGCGCTTAGAGAAATAAAGCAAACACTGTGCTGCTTCTTATCAAAGGGCTCCTGCTGCCTCTGACTGGTTTTAATGAGGAATTAGCAGTAAAAGATAAACAAATTCTGATTTTACGATTCACTCTCGTCTTGCAAAGCTCCACCATGATCCTCACCCCCCTCCTCCTCCTGCCCATCAAAGACCCGAGCAGTTCTGAGTGATGGCAGATTTCTTCACTCAACGCCAGAGCTGTGAAATCTTATTGGCTCGTTGCAGCTCATGCTTTTTCTGTGTTCTCATTGATTTCTTTTTTGTTTTTTTAAAAGGGTTACAATACTTTCTGTGTCTGACTGACCAAACGTATTAGTTGTGGCCTACAGAACAGCAGGGAGTATGTGTTCCTTGTCATTAAGGTGCTTTGCTGGGTCATTAGCAGTGGAGCAGGACTGCAGCAAGGGGGAGCATTGCATAAAGACACACACACACACACACACACACACACTGAATAAGCGTGGGTGGGTCACCACTGACTTCTGCCCATGGCCTCGCTCTACAGATGATTAAAGCCAGTGGTGACAGAGAGAAACATGCGAGCGTGCGTGTGTGTCCAAATGCAGAGACAAACATACAAGTGAGCACCAACACACACACACACAAAGATGAAGATGAAATCTGCACAGTGGTGCTGCAACACACCCCGGCGAATAAACAGCTTTTGATCAGCTTTCAGGAGAAAGCTGGTCCACAAAAAAAAAAAAAAAAAAAAAAAGCAGCGACAGTAGCAGAACATGTTGTGCTGCTCAGTAATACAGAAAGATCATTGGTACTCTGCCACAAACTGTACAACACGGAGTTCAACTTTAGACGACAGATTAACATTTTAAATCGAAATGTGAAGCTAATCTGCTGGCTGCTTTTTTCCCTTGCCCTCTCCCTGTTTTACTCTCTCTCATTAGTCAGGCACATTAGCTCTCCTGCAACTCTTAGAGCCAAAGAAAGAAAAAGAGAGCCTGCGGCAAAGTGACCTTCTGGGGATGGAGGGAGGCCAGGGGAATTCTCTGACACCACTGATCTCCACCAAGTTCAGTCTCGGCTCAGACAAAACTCTGATCTGATGCAGCCATCACTGATTGACAAGGGAGATGGAGTGAATTTTAAGCACCGTTTCTGTGCAAGGGGGATCATTTGACTACAGACTGACACATCTGGTGATGGCTGTTGGCAAATTAACCCTTGAAGAAATGTCATGAGGAGAGATCTGAGGTGAAGAGAGATCTTAGGTTTGATTAAAGCAAGAGGATGCACACAGGAGAGGGCTGATCAAAAACTCCGCTCCCAGTTCCTCGTAGAATTAACCTGATAAATGAACTCGTGAAAGTCTTGTGTACAAAATGATGAGATTAACTGACCTCGAGACTCGGCTCTCTGAGAAGTAGTCGGGGCAGCATAATTAAAGGTTGCTGTTTGTGTTTTTCTTCGTTCCCACCACTGCAGCTATATCAAATTATGTGGCCATAGCTCTAGGCGACACTTGAGAGACCTCCAGTGCCCGAGTATCACCGCTAGACCCTGTCACTGTCAGCGCTTCTGCACAGAGCTCTGCTCAGCATGACACATAACCTGCAGTTCACCAATTTTGTTTGTGCAGTCTCACACATCTGCGCACCAAAAATAAATAGAGATGGATAAATAGATAGAAGTCTAAAAACAAAAAAAAATGTGATACATTTCACTTTGAGGAAAGGTTAAAAAGGTTCTTTATTTATTATAGTGGATATGATATGGCCAATATTATCACCTGCACATATATTACAGTCATTTTGGGCACTCACTGGAGTAAAAAAAACTTGGTTATAGCACCTTTAACGCTATAAAGTGAAAGTCTTCCCAGAACAGAGCTTTGTAGTAGTTGAGCTAGTGTAGTATTTATGCTCTTTAAGGTACAAATGTGGTAATGGTATTAAAGGTTCAGTGTGTAGGATTAAGGTGTATTGGCAGATATTTATTTAATTAAATAAAGTAAGTATTTTTTCACCTGAAAATAAGAGTCATCTTGATTTTGTCACCTTAGAATGAGACATTTTTATCTACACAGGGACCAGGAAAAGACCTCTGTGGATAATTCAAAAAAACCTCCTGACCAGTGAACACTAAATGAATCCTAACCAGGAGTTCATGCTTGGGGCATAGCTGGTTGCAATCTGCAATCCTCACTGCTCGATGCCACAAAATCCTACACACTGCTACTTCCAACTTTCTCATCCGACTCTCAACATAAAAAGGAATAAGCATATTTTCCAAAATGTTGAACTATTCCTTTAAGCGTCCTAAATTACATTATGAGCCCAGGTTCTTACAGCAAATAGGATATTCAAGTACTGCTGATATCATTCATCATTCATTCCTATCAAATGTATGAAAGTTTCTTGTTTGTTCTCCGAGAGAGGTTATCTGTTAAAACATATATACACTGCAATCATACTATACACAATGACTGATTTATGTTTCAAATAGGTTGTCTCCCTGTGGTGTGACAGTCTTAAATTGTATGCCGGTAAAGCTACAAGCCTCCACAATCCATTTAGAGTATTTGTTGCAGCCCAGGCACCAGATGTTACCACAGCCTCACTGGCCTTGCAAGACAATAAGGCCACAACTGAGGGTCGGAGGGCTTGTGAAGGCGGCTTGGCAGATGATAAGCTGACTGAATGGGAGGAGGACATCATTTATAAGTGAATAAAAGTCTTGTGGTTCAAACCATAACAACATGAAGGCATTCAATCTAAGAAAAGATTAAAAAAAATAATCAATGCAAAGTAAAAAAGTAACTGCAGTACAGGTGTATGAGCAAATGTCTAAAATCAAATACACTGTGTCGTAAGTGTGCATAATAGGTATGACTATCAAAATAAAGTAAAACCATATTTAACAAATAGCATTCAGGCAGCCTGTGGATTAAAAACTGAACTAGAAAAGCACTCAGAGTGCAGACCTCCGCCAAGTAGGTGATATCCCCCCCCCCTCTGCATCAGATTTTGCAGCCTGCATCACAATTAGGTTATTTGCATCACTATCATTATTATTAGGTTATATATGCCTTCAACATGGAGACGCTGTGGTGTATTTATTTTGTTTTTATTTTGTACCAACACAGAATATAATGTTTTTTTGCATTTTTCACTTTCTTTTTTCCAACACAGAACATTGATTTCAACTTTTACAGTAATATTTACCAAGTAGAACAAGACGTGCTTTTGGGCCACCAGATGGCGCTGTTTTCACCATCTTTAGAAATTGGAATTGCTGCTGAGGCTGTCAGACGATAGACTTTATTTATTATTTTATCCACTTTGCTTCAACCAATCACCACCAAAATTTTATCATCTGTTGTGATGTCCCATTATCCACCCTACCTGAAAATTTCATCAGAATCCCTTCATCCCTTTATTGAGTTATGTTGCATACAATCAGACAAACAGACCAATGCTGGCGAAAACATAACCACCTTAGCGGAGGTAATTAACTGACTGCTACACTACGAAGCCTGTCTACTGGGTGAATGGTGAGTGCAGTGTACAAACTGTACAGTCATCTGTGTTGTGCTAAAATCTGGTAACCTGGACATCCAGATGACCCGCCCACAGCAAATTCAAATTTGCACTGCACGGGGATCTGGCCCCGACGAGCAGTGCCCGGTGAATCACCATCGGACCAATCAGGTAAGTCTATCTGACAGAGGCAGGCTCTAGGTGGGCGTGACATTATGAGGACAGCACTGCGCCATAGGAGTCGAAAAGTAAACAGCCAAGATGGCAGCTGTCGAAGGACCGCGTCCATTTAGTTTAGCTTTGGAAGAAACGCTACGCCAACTACACTTATCTTACTATATAAGGACGAAAACTCTGTCTGTGGGTGTGTCTCTGTTCCACGTTTTTCTCCTCACTGACCTGGTCAATCCATGTGAAATTTGGCACAGTGGTAGAGGGTCATGGGGGATATGAATGAAGCAATATTACATCAATTTGCCAAAGGGGGGCGCTATAGCAAGCGACTGAAATTGCAAACTTTGAATGGGCATATCTCATGCCCCGTATGTCGTAGAGACATGAAACTTTGCACAAAGATGCCTCTTCTCACGAAGAACAAATCTGCCTCAAGAACTTCCGATTATATAGATTTTCCGCCATTTTGAATTTTTTGAAAAACACTTAAAATCGATCACTTCCTAGGAAGTTTGACCGATCTGCATGAAACTCTGTGAACATAATCTAGGGACCAATATCTGAAGTTCCCTCTTGGCAAAAGGTGGGAAACTTACTAAAACTGAGCTACTATAAAGCAATGTATATTGTGGAGGGCGTGGCTCATCACATAAAGGTGTATAACATCTCATGGGTTTCACCGATCATCACACAACTTTGTAGGCATATGACCACACATAATCTGAGGGGACCCCTCCATTATTGACCCCATCAAACAAAATGGGGGCGCTAGAGAGATAATTTCTCATCTTGGCCTAACCACCATATCAATTTTTACTAAACTTGGTAGATATGTAGAACAGGATGCCTCAAGGTTACTTGAGAAATTTAACTCTAATTGGCAGCTGGGTGGCGCTATAACAACAGAAAAATGCTTAAAAATGGCTAAAATGTGACCGGTTGCTGTGGCTCCCCCTGTGGCCGAATGTTGTTGTTTTTTCTAATTTTTGGTATGACTACGTCATGGTATGGTATGCTGTACATAATCACGGAAACTGTCGGGTGTGTCATTCTGTGTGTCCCACATTTTTCTACTCACTGACGTGGTCAATCTATGTGAAACTGCACATAGGCATTGAGGATTGGCATGGCAAGCTACTAATGGGTATGGACTAGTCTTTTTCCTTAACAGAGGAACAGAAGACTGACCTAGAAGCCTTCGTTCCAGGAAGGACGTTTTTGGGGATACGGCAAAAGTATAATATATCAGTTAGCCCCACTGGTCGGCAAACAAATGGGGCTTGGTGCAAATAATACGTCACCTTGTTTTTTGCTCAGACTGGCTATTATGCTATCCAATTGCGTGCAACGGCATTTAATATGCCTCAGTTAGTGCCGTCCCTTGGGTAGGAACAGTGTATCGGTGAGGGCCAGACAATCAATAGATTTGAGTCTGGATTTCCAGGCTAATAATCTGATACACCAGTCTAAACTTGTCACAGTCCAGACAAATCAAATTGTGATGTAAACTGGATACTGTTAGTGACACATCAGTAACAGTTATAGTCCAGATCCCTCGTTGTGGTTTTAGAAACTACTAGGGATGTTCGATATTGGCTTTTCTACCGATATTCGATATACCGATATTGTCCAACTCTTAATTTCCAATACCGATATCTACCAATACCGATATATGCAGGGTCCCCCCCTCCTCAGAAAAAAAGGGGAAAAAAAGAAAAACTAAATCATTTTAAGTAACTAACATTACACATATTACAAACAAAGATATCTCAAAAACTATACACCACATCTCTCATATTTTGACATTTGAGTGAGAGGAGAAGTAGCTGATGATGTAGAGTTTGATGTATAATATGTGCATGCTGTGTAAAAGTTGTGTCATTAAAAAAGTAAAAAACCGATACCGATAATTTCCAATATTACATTTTAATGCCAATATCGGCCGATAATAATGGTAGGCCAATAATATCGGACATCTCTAGAAACTACCTTGGCATTGTCAGTAATTAGGAAAGTGTCATCTGCAAAATTAAAAGGGGCAAAGGTAGGGCTGCCCAGTTAGTCAAAATACCATTGAAATTGCAATATGGTTAAGTGCAATGTCCAAATTCCAGGAGTTGCACTTTTTTTAATTAAGGCAAAATGTGTCACAAAATACCATAAATGAAGCATTAGGGTGCTACAGAGATGCCCTGGCCTACAAATCATATTCCAGATATAAGGGAACACGCTTGTTTTTGGTGCAGACCCCAGCAAAAATCACATCATCATCATTTTCATATCTTTTCAGTGAAAATGAAACAAAAAAAAGCACAACTCATATCCTAATCGTAATGTCTGTCAAAATAATTGCAATTATGGGTGTAAATCATGGTTTCATCATGATACAATATATTGATTCTTTGGATGATATTTTTCAAAATTACAAAGTCTGCCATGATACAATTTCGATACATTGAGATTTAGGGGCCTGCAATCAATATGAGATGACATCATCTGCCCATTTTACACAATCGATTACAGAATAGGCTGCCATCCATTTTGTCTTTGCTTTTGACCATAAAACATAAAAACAACACAATAATAATGAAAATAACTGTAACCACTTAAGTGCAGTAAAATTTACTTCATACAGACTCCTATAACACACATTGCACAACACATGGAATAAGTAGGCCTTCAGGACTTTCTGACAGAAAGTCCTTTCTGGAAGAAATGTTTTCATTTTAACCCAAACCATCATCTTTTTCATAAAACTTCCAGGAATATCTGTCTTATAACCCTGAAGGCAAACAGCCATAAAACATGGACTAACAACAACATTGTTCAACAAAAGTATCAAATTCATCTCAGTAATAACTGTCAAGGTTCACAGACAATTGCTTTTTTGCTAGTCACTCATTAATAACTCACAGAGTACAGACCAGAGATCCCTTAGATCATCAAATAAAGGTCTACTCATTGTGCCTAAAATCGACTCTCAATCTCAAACTTTTAGTCATTATGGTCCAACTCTCTTTCACATGAAGTGGAAATCAAGTGTTCTCTTTTAAAAGCAAACTAACAAAAGTTATTTTTTGCAAGCTTTTTCATTTGTTTTAGGAATTTGTAATATTATTGTTACTATCTCTCCTTTTTTTTAAGAATAATGATAATGAATGTACCCTCTTATTTTGTTTGTTTTTATCATGTCCTGCTCTTTTTTTTATATATGTATTACTTAATTATCCTAAATATTTTATGTTTGTCATGTATGATGTATCTTAAGCACACTGTGTTTACACTTGTCGTATGAAATGTGCTTTATAAATAAAATTGACTCGACCCATTATTCGCTCAAGCATGTTTACATTGCATAAGTTGGCCTAGTGGCTAGCAAACTTTCCTCAATTCATAACTTAACAAATTACATGTATTATTTCTATTTTTTTACTTAATGCAGGTAATGTTAAGTTGCATTTTATTTCATAAGTGCATCGTTTGCATATGGCATGTGCTTTGACTGTTTTCTCTGAAAATGAAAATATTTCCACACTGCCGATTTTTTGCTGAGTAAATAATGTTATCCTCATCATCTTTTCTTTTGGGTGCTTGCCCTCTGCCTGCCACTGTTTGACGGTGACACCGACATTCAAAATAAAAGCATTGCCTAAAGATGATGAAAAAGGTCAACTTTTTCATTTTGTATCAATGATTATGGATCGTTGATTACTGAATTGATATAATGATCCAGACTGATGGATTGTTACACTTCTAACTGCAATGTGATTCTTTTTTTCATTTTGTGCAGCCCTGGGCAAAGTGGAGGAAGTACACTCCAAAAAATAAAAAATAGAAAGCATCAATATAGAGAAATCTCAGTTTAAAGGTAGGTTAGAACTGTGTCAGTATTCCCCTTTACCACGGGTTTTACTAGTCCATAAACAACAGATGTATTTGGTCTTTAAGGAAACTCGTCAAAAAGAGATGCACATATAACTCCAGCAATGGTTTTAACACCTTGTAGCTACTGTGGTGAGCGATGTCAAGCATTCAGACAGAACACCTCAGAAGGTTTAGGCTTGGATGACATATCTCTCTTGTATCGACTTCTTGTCTAGTGGCCCTCTTTGCCTCAACTTAAAACTTTTACTTGACCTAAACTTTTACCCATATTCCCCATTCCAGAGAAGTCTCCTGGTCAGATTAAAGGGAAAAATAAAAAGCTGCCAGTCAGTAGCAACATCGGCACTGAATAACACGCTCCTGCACCCCACTCCCCCCCAGCTTCCCCTCTCTCTTACTCCACCTCTTTCTTTTGACTCAGTATGAGGCATCCCTACTGGATTTCTGTGTTTTCTTCTCAGCTTGTTTTGTTTGATTCAAACTCTCATTCCTTTAAACACACTGCCAGACTCTACATGACAAGCCAAAGGATTCAGGCACTGTGATCTGAAGTCTGCTGGCTGGGTCCAAGGACAAGTGTCAGGCAGAGCCGGAACAGAGTCGACCATAGATCTGAATAATGGCGCATTTAAGGTGGCAGAAAAGTTCCGTTCCAGCACAACTCGGCCAGCAGTGGAGGTCATGTTTTGGAAAGATGGTGCAGACACAGGTCCAATATGGTGCTCTGGGTTGGCAGAGATTCAGCTTGAATACAGCTCATACATAGACCTCGGTGTGTGTGTATATTTGTGTGTGTATATATGTGAGTGTGTGAAGGAGAAGGAGGAGAGGTGGAAGAGGGGGGTGCAGGGGTGCGCTTGATGTCTTTATTCTGTCGTCTCACTGGGGGGGAATAAAGCAGGTGCTTACACGGCTCAGCACTTCCCTATGACTGTGCCAGCGCCGGGAGCAACCACACATCCAGTGTTAATCACCGTGTTCCCTGCCATTCCACTCACAAGCATGCCTGTGCGCATACACACACAGATGCACACACACACACACAATGAAAAATACAGACACACTTGGGGCACCCCAAACGCCTGGAGGGAAATAGGGGGCTAATCCGACAGTGATCTAGTGACTCTAGAGAGAAACCCCATGCACAGAGGAATGTCACTGGCTTAGTGTAGGGAGAGTGTGCTTTTTTCTGTCTAGGACTGCAACTGGGGACAAATTTTGGACTGGAAACCAGTTGACTGGGGGAGGCTTTCCCCACCGTGAATAAAACTGGTGTCCCAAATGTCCCAAAATTGCAGTTAAAATGGATTCTTACTGGGGTTATGTTTTGCTATGGTTAGGGGTATGTTTGATGGATAAAATAACAAAAAATTAATCAAAAAGGTTTATTAATAACAAGACTAAGACTCTATGGCCAGTGTTAAACAGTGTATTACAGTAATAATATTACTTTTTCCAGTAAAGAGTAGTGTAACTAATGTCAATAATAATATTACAGTTACCCCAAAATCAAACAACTTGTTACAACTTTACTTTTGTTATCACAACACTACTAACTTGAAATAAAACAGCACTGTGCACGCATGTTACAATGCAGCAAGCTACTTTTTAAAATGGAAACTCTTACCTAAGTGACTGGAAATATTCTCATTACTTTGCTTTTGTGAGTTGGAAAGATGACAGGAACACTGTTTCTGCAGGTAGCTGGACTAAAACTCTTTAAACAGTAAAAAAACACGTCCTCAAACCTCCAGCCAGAAACACCTTTTACGACTGACAACACAGCAATGTGAAAAGGAAATACACCCCAAAAAAAGGTGAGCCCTTCTTAGCCATGGGCATCGGCTGTAGCCCTACACTGGCTAAACATCCAAACTTGGATTTTAATCATGGACAGCTACAGGCTACAAAGATGCAATGAAGCTTTTGGCTGGATACGTTGTAGATTAAATGTTGCTTCACGAGTGACTCTCTGTCTTTCAGGAGAAAGAGGAATTGGGAAAATACGGTTTGCAGGCAAACTAAAGACCTCCAGGTAAAAAAAATAAAAATAAAAAAATCATTTGCACGCTATCCAGCCTTAGCTACACTTACTGGCAATTACCCTGACATTGTCACAGAGGCAGACGTCTGAATTTTGAGAAGATATGCGCGAGACTAGCTGATGGCTAATGGTGGTGCTAGTGTTAGTGCTAGTGCTAGTTCTCGAGTCTCCCGCGAGTTGCCATGTAAACACAGCACTCCTGCAGGGCAGGCTAACTGACTACAGTGGGAAATTATGCTATAAAAGTGGAGTAAATTACATCAGTTTTGCATGCCGCGGCTTCAGGGCACTTGGATTACGACGGACGAGCCGTTCTGCCATTTTTGAAATGCATTAGCAGAGTTTTATTACATTTTTAAAATGTGGGTTCCATGCACTTCAGATGTAGCTGTTATTCTGGCTAGCTGTTATCCTCTGATACCCCAAACGAGTTTTGTGGATTAAAAAACTACACTGGACTTCTTGTCGGCATGAGGGTCTGTAAGTACTGTCTGTATTTTCATTCTAAAGTGGCCATTTCCTTTAAGGGGTGTAACAGAAAAGTCATATAACAAGTAGTGTAATGTATTACTGTTGGCAGGAAGTTTTTGTAATGAAATGAGGAGGTATCATGCTGACAAAACTTCAGCTGAAAAGGGCACACAATGTCACTCAGGGCCAGTTAGGCCACCTCTTTCATCAGCCACCAGCCTTTGGTTTACTTAACTCTGCCATGCCTCTTCTCCTCAGCCTGAAAACACATGAAATTTCTAGTAAACAAACACAACGTGCTCCGCTCATCCTCTGCTCACCTCTACTGAAATTTGATCTCCTTCATGTTGCTGGTGCTCAGGTTGGCAATGAATTGCGGATGACCTGTCAGATACTAGTTACTCTATTAGTCCGTTATTATGTTAATACTGTTGTCATACTACTTCTAACACTAACCCTAACTGTGATGCTGTCAGCACAAGATGGTGATATAGGCAACTTTTTAATTTGCCAGAACGTTTTACAATGACAAACGATAGTTCATCTGGTTTCCATAAACTCAAACCAGTTAAGGCTTTTACACCAGACCAGACCAGGCAAAACTGGAAGTCGACCCAACTCTTGTTTTTTGCATGTCCAGTTGCTATGTGCGGAGCAGAAGGAAAACTGTCAAACCTTGCTATCATCATTTATGGTAAGACACTTACCTGTCAACTTTTGCACACTATGCAAGTAACTATATGGTATAAGCAAGTGCACTTACAGCCGCTACAAGGAACTTTTAAGTGGATATGCAAAAGTCTCTTGTTTCTGCTGATGTCTGTGCGTGACCTACAACAGCAAATGAGACCATCGGTGTGAAGATAAGCTATTTCTATATAGTGTATATTCATACCTTTAGGAAACTATCTCTGTGTCCGCCCCAGGTCGCTTCCAGGACGATACGATTTACGGCACACGTCATCTTACCTAGCTGTTTACATTTATAGTGACTCTTATAAATAGTCGCTATTCCTCCTCCTCGACCCGACGTCCACGGGGAGTTAAAATAGCAGCAATCATCAGGTAAAAGTTCTGTGAAAGCACTGGACAGTCAGCCACGTCTCAGTCACACAGAGAAAATCCAATTCTTGGATAGTCAGGAAATCCTTCAGGATAAACGTTTTGTTCGCTAGCAATCTAGCATTTACCAGCCCAATCCTGGCAGGAGCCGGCGCGTCCACGGTGTTAGCTGTCCGGGGAGCCACACACAGAGGCCGTAGTTTAAACAGATTCACCCCGCACCAGCGGGGAAGAGGAGAGCAGGGGCCGCGGGGCTGGAACACCTCATCCGGGCCGACGACAGGTACCAGCCAGGTCTCGACAGGGTCCAGCGAATGGCGAGAAATAAGGAAGCGAGGCACCGCTCCATACTGAGTCCAAGAAGCCGTGGAAGTGCTCGCTAAACAGGCCTTCAGCCTTACCAGCCGACCGCTGCATTTACCCAGGCGGTGGTGGTGCTTACGCCAGAGAGGTGGAGCTGGGGTGTGGCAGAGGTGAGCTGGGATCCCCGATAGGAGCGGGGGCAAAGTTTTCCCATCTTGTTGTTTCATTCATCCCCAAAACAAACACATGCACGAGCCAGGTAAGCGTCTTTACGACAATACAAGCTAGAGCTCATGGGAAATGTAGGCTTCATTCCGGCAAAACACTGCCGCTTTTGTCCACAGGGTCGCCAAAATCAACTCAAAATGAAAGTTCCTTGTAGGGGCTTTAACGGAAATATCAGATTTGGGACTCAGCAAATGTGGAAATGTTGATGTTTAGGATGCTGGTGTTCAGCAGATAACAATGATGTCTGGGAAACATGCATGTCTGTCAAATGTGCCAATCCAATAGATGCCAAGCTATTTAGGAATACGAGAAAACTTTGACCTGTAGGTGGCACGAGGGTAAAAGTCAGAAGATCATTAGTCAGTAGGGTTTATTATCTGAGGACCATGAATATCTGAACCAAATCTCATGGCAATCCATCCAATAGCTTTTAAGACATTTCAGCCTGCACCAAATTGGTGAATGGACCAAACAATCGACCAACCAACATTATCATTCTTAAAGACTGGCTGAATATTATTCCAGGTTTCAGCTTTTCCAGCTTCATACAAGTAACCTTGAAAAGCAGGCATGTAATAACACATATTGTAACACTTCTAATAACATGAGATGCAAGGAGAGTCAAGAAAAGAAGGGAAAAAAGGCAAAATCAAACAAAATAAAAATGGACAAAGATTATAAAAATCTACTAGATACAGAAGACTAAGATGGTTGGCAAGAGAGACAAAAGGATGGCACGATGAAGCAGGATGAAGCAGATAAATGGAGAGAGTTGAAGCAAGCAAACAGTTTGGACTCTCCTGGGAAGGATCTGTTCATCCCACACATATCGAGGGATGAAGGAGAACAAATGTTCCCGGGCCCACAAGTCACATAACAAAGATCGGACCGTGCCACAGCTCCATCAGATTCCTCTGAGCTTCTATTGTTAGAGCACAATCCCCACAAGACGCCATGAGAGCAAGCGTGGATAAGCAGCTCAACCTTTAGAAAAATATGTCTCCTTTTTCTCAGACTAATGATCAGAGGTTGTGGTGGGATGCTGGGACACTGTGTGCACACTGAGGGTGAGATCTGACCGGAGACCAGAGATAAAATTTACAGGAAGGAGACATTTTAACTTATTTGTTACAGTAACCCATGCCAGTGAGCCAGCATGGACAATACAAGGGCATTGACAATGTCCAAACTAAATGGGATACAGTCCTTAAATTTAGTTTTTAATAAAGCTATTCATTACACTGTCAGTGTGCTGTTAAAAACAACTTACTTAAGAATCCATCACAGGAAACTTAAAATTTAAAATTATAGCTGTGACAACACAAAAATACATTCACACTGTATGCAGCAAAGCCAAGCAGAAATTGTTTCTACAGGAATTTAGTGCACACAGCAGTCAGCCAATTTACATGATATTGCTTTTGTCACTGTATGCAGACAAGTGGCAGGAAGACAACAGGTAGCACACGTCAGAAACAGATTTCAGGCAGGATGGAGGCAACAGGAGCACTAATTGGAGATGAGGAGCAGCTGGGAAGGCAGGCAGCAGATCACCCCTGATTAGGGATGAGTCACAGGTGTGAAGGACAGGGGAGCACACCGAGGGCATCTGGTGGACAGGTGAGGAATGGCCCAGACAGAAAAGTGCAGGCAGAAAAAAACAGAGACAGCAGGAAAGAAGACAGAGAGGACAGACCAGCTGTGCCTTAACAACCACACATAGGAAACACATTCAATCTACAGTACTGACAACCATCTGACAAAATTACACATAGAAGGGATTTAATTCTTTTAAGAAAGTCATTATTAAAAGGCAAAAAAAACCCTCTTTCCTATGCGCCTGCCACCATACAACCACAGGCATATACACGTTCTTTATAAAGTAACCCAGTGTTTTCCAAACTTTGATTTACTTAATCGCATGTTGCAGTTGTATGCAGCACATTAGGGCTGCACAATTCTGGAAAAAATGAGAATCACGATTTTTTGGCTTATAATTAAGATCACGATTCTCTCACGATATATAAATAAATAATAAAAAAATATCATTAAATAACAAAACCTATGATTGTGCCTGATGCGAGAGACACAATGCACATAAACTCTGGTCAGCAGAGAGGGAAAACTCCTTTTTTTAGCCTGCCTTTAGACAGCCTGACACTGACCGTAAAAACAATAAACTTTAGTCTATTAGTCTTCAATGTTGAACAACATTTTTCTGAGGTAGTTATTCCAGGCCTGGAATTAAGTCATTTTTAGGGCAAGGCGACTTTGGCCTTTGATAAATACAAATTTATTGGGGCATCACGGCCAAAATGTGGGGCACCAAGGCCAAAACCAATGGCGCAATAACAATATGTGCTAATTACATTAAATGAAGACAAAACAATATGTGTTGAAAAACAGTACTGAGTTTATAAACTGTAAACTGAACATTTGACTTTTCCACAAATTGCTGTGTGATAAATGTGTTCAATTTATTAAAAGAAAAAACAAAAAAACGTTTTGGTGAACCCTGCAGCAAAGTGAACCCTCTTCCTCAGAGAGGATCTTTGCCTCCCAGTTTGTTCCTGGCGGCAGAGCAGAGTGATCTGTCTTTCTTCTCAGAGGATATTTGTCCCATCTCTGTGTCCGCAGTGTAAACAACTTTTGCTGGCGATTTGACAGTCACTAGAAGCACATTATGACCCTCTGTAAAAGTTTCTCTGTGGTACCTGTGTTGTACATGAGCTAACGTTAGCGGCT
Organism: Epinephelus awoara; assembly: GCA_035609425.1. Taxonomy (NCBI): domain Eukaryota; kingdom Metazoa; phylum Chordata; class Actinopteri; order Perciformes; family Serranidae; genus Epinephelus; species Epinephelus awoara. The sequence goes on from CM069312.1 coordinate 25,401,519, forward strand.
AAAGACTGAGAAGTTGTCCGATTAATAAACGATTAATCGTGCAGCCCTACAGCACATTCACCCAGACCTTTGTTGCCCCACTCTTTCTCTCTGTTTATCAGACCACAAATGTGACAAGAATTAGCTAGCAAGCCAATTCTCTCTGCCTCGCCCCCCGACGCTGAGGACTGCTTTGTAGGGAGGAGCGCAGGCAGCAGCTTGGGAGACGAACCCTCGGTCAGCAGCTGTAGCAGCTCGAATTCATCCAGCGCAAACCCCCCAGTGCTGGGTGTCAAAGTGGGCTGGTGGCCAGCAGCAGCGCCAGGTCTAACATGTGTAACGGCAGCAACAGAAAGTTTGCTGATGTGGCAGAGAGTCGGCTGTTGATTTCCTGGAACTGGGGTTTGTTCTGGCTGGATTCAGGTTGCTGTAACAGCTGACTGGGGGCCTGTCTTCAGAGCGGCGAGAAGTGAGGCAGAGGACACACTGTGATTCATGGCTCTGGCTAACGTTAGCTACATACATGTGAACATGAAGCCACAGCTGTTAGCCATTGGCTCTGGTCAGCCAAAGGCTAAACTAAATGCAACATTTTTTCTACTTCTCACTTTGCTAATACTGACATGTTTCATTTTGTTCATTGACAGACTCTCTTTTTAATAAGTCCGTCTGTAGGTCTTTATGCCATTGAACCAAGGTTTCATCAAAGGGGAGTGCACATGCATTTATGTGTATAGAACAGCCAACAGCAATGCCCTCTCTCTGAACTGATCTGTGATTGGCCAAAATCTCCCATCATGGGCTAGACTTTCTAAAGACTGGAAGCAAAGCCAAAAGGGTGCAGAGGTCTAGTTTTCTCACAAACCACTTGAATTACAATATGTTAAGTTTATAATTGTATTTTTGCCCAGTAATGCCAAGATGAAACTGACTATCCCTGCTTTAAGATGGCAAGTTCTTGCTGTGGAGCAAGCAATAGCTGCACCCAACCAATGTACTTTTCAAAATAAATAAATAAAAAATAACAGTCCTCAAAAGCTCGCAGAGGTCACCAAAAACAGAGAAGATGAACAATTGTCAGAAAATGTGTCAGCTTTTTATTATTATTATTTTGAGAACAGACAGAATATTAATACTCACATACAGAAACTGGCGCACTGGATGAATAATAACCAACCTAACCTTGTTGAGAATTATATGCTCCTAACCTTCAAAAGCAGAATTTTCTCTGGGTAAAAAGCCTGTGAACTTAAGCACAGAGCCACAGAAGTGACACAACAATGGCACACTTATCAAATATGAATTATGGTCTCCCTTGACAACCAAAAACCATGCCATTTAAAAAATCTTTCTGGGTGAGAGGTGATCAGAAATACATGTGGAATAGAAGAGTGCAGCAGCTGTCCTGTTCTGTCGACGGGTTAGCTCAGACATGTCAGACATGACGGAGACGGACTGAACGGTGTGGACATTTTTAGACAGCAGAGATTACTGACCTAAAAGATTGGGGGGAAAAAACGCTATTAGAGAGTGAAACTACATTGACGATAAAATAAGTACTTGTGCTGCCACACTGATCAATCTTCTCGGGGGCTGTTGTTTTTTTTCAAAACTGTTTAACTTGGATTCAAAAAAGTTTCAATTCCTTTTAGGAAGTACTGCACTGGATGCCAGTCAGTGCTTCCCAATTGGTGGGTCGTGGTCCAAAAGTGGCTTGCAGGTCCACTCTGAATGGACGGCAAGTGACTCACGAACATGTCAAGTTTGTAAAAAACACACTTCATTTTTAAGTACAGTAGACTTATGACACAGAGTTTTTATTTTGTAGTGGTGTGTCCAGTTGTAGAGTGAGCTACTGGACAGAGACAGCAAACCAGCTGAACAACATGGCCAAGCACAAGTATGACGCTGAATGTATTAAACTGTGAGGGCCTTGACCTAATGACTAAGGAGAAATCTGGACCCCATGTCAGGACCAGATGGGAACCACTGCACTAGGTCATAAATTCAGCTCTCTATAGCTAACTTAGCTTATCCTAACTCTAGCAAGCATATGCTTATGAATGATATAATATTCCCTGCATTAGAGGTCAAACAAATAAGATATTTGAGGACAAATTCCTGTTGATACTGATGTCATAGATTTAGAGGGTTTTTGTTTCAAATTTAATACAGTTGAAGTTCTTCAAACTAGAGTTGCTACCCTGTGGCTGTTTGCTTCCGTGAACCAGTCAAGTTGCAGATACAGTTTACATTTATGTCCATCCAGACTCATATGTAGCCATGACTGCTGACAATGCTTCAAATATGAATGTTGTGGCAAACAAGCTACAAATTCTAAAACATGGATGCTTCAAACACATCTTCATCTGAGCAGCAAAGAAGATCTATACAATCAGCACAGTTTCAAGTTGGACACCCAAGATTAGTCTCACCAATTCAGCCTCTGATCAAACGTCTCCCCTTCTGGTGTTAATGGCCAGAAAAGTATTTTTGCAGAACATTAGAATGTCACAATGAAACTAACCTTTGAACTTATAGATATAAATTGTCATCACTTCACTATTTTATTCTATTAGAGATGTGTGTGAAATGTTGTCATAGTTTGTGTATGAATTCTTGAGTTATGACCAAAACATGTTTTGTGAGGTCACAGTGACCTTGACCTTTGACAACCAAATTCTAATCAGTTCATCGTTGAGTCTAAGTGAACCTTTGTGCCAAATTTCAGGAAAGTCCTTCAAGGTGTTCTTGAGATATCAGGTTAACGTGAATAAGACGGACACAAAGTCACAGTGCTTTGACCTTTAACCACAAAATTCTGATCAGTTCATCCCTGAGTCCAAGTGGATGTTCGCGCCAAATTTAAAGAAATTATCTCAAGATGTCATTGAGATATCTTGTTTATGAGGATGGAATGGATGGACAGACAACTCAAACAAATAATGCCTTGAGCCATAGCTATCATCAGCGTGGAAGCATAAAAAGCATTGCGCATCGATTGGGAGAAAGTGGACTTCATGTACTTCTGCATTGCTTCAAAACTCAGCTGTATTGGTTGCTGCTCAGGAGCCAGGCGATGCACTTAAATGTGTTTAAATGGAATAATTTAGACACCCAGAGTATACAATATGGTACAGTAAGTACCTTCAAAAGGAAAAGGACATGGAGATGTGATTCCCACCTCACGGTTCAGCGGTTTCATTCTCTGCTTTTAGTTGTGCAGGTCTCACAACAAACATATTGATCGTGTTTACATTAATGGGTACGTGAGGAGCTGCAGAGGAGAGGCCCGCCCTGCCTTTGCTGCAAACCTGGGATCACTCAGACAGAGGCGGGCTAATCTCTTGGCCAGACCTCCACCCACTACCTGCTTCATTCCCACCCTAAATGGACAGAGGAGGTACTCCTACTAACACCCACCACCTCTGCCCCATCATTCTAAGTCTGCATGCTGTGGGAAAATACTCAAACACTGGTAAGCCTGTGACTGATCAAAGCACATGCATATACACAGACTGAACCTATATAGAAAGCACAAAAAAGTGAAAAACACAGAAAAGTACAGAGCTATATGTATAGGGAGGTGTACATGCTGTATAAAGGAAGGAAACAAACAACACACACACACACCCTTTGAGGAGCCACGACCCCAGCAGACAGACTTAAAAGCATGAAGGAAATCAACCAGTTGTGGTAGGGCAGAAAAAATAATTGCATGAGGATCAATGTTCTTTGTCTAGGTCTAATAAGGGAGATATCAGAGAGTGGCAGAAGAAATGCTTTTAAATCTTGCAACCTTTGGTCTGCACTGAAGTCATCCATTGAACCCCGGCAGTGTGCAGCTACTGTAGGGTGCTGGGTCTTATGGTAATTAGCAGAGGTTCCATCTCAGACTGTCACTGGTGGCACTGGGTTCTGATGAGCTGCCGTTGATGTATGTTCACAGGCATGTTTAAAGGCTTTTGATGCAAGGGGGAAAAGAAAGGCAAAAGGCCACAAAACACTGCACGGTCAGGACTGATGTTTGGCAGCGACCACAGAAACAATTTGTGTATGAAATCAAATGGAAAGTCAAACTGAGCATTGCCTTTAGATGTATGATACTTGTTTTCGGAGAAGAAATACTATATTCCAACCTAAATTAATAATTTCTAAAATACACGTGTTACCATTATCAGGTAGCACCAATTAGGACCTCAATGTTTTTAATAGGCTTGCATTATCAAATTGTGGCATTGACATAAATGTATTGTGACAATTAATTTAGAAGTGCAAAAAAAAAAAAAAAAAGAATAATAAAATATTAAATAAAACTTCTTACTGTATATTCAGCTTCACCTATAGTTTTTAAAATCAGCCTGAAATGTAGAATAGTAAAGAAAAGTGACGCACAAAACTCTTAATGACCTACGTTTAGATTTATTTGCTGATGTGTTCATTAATTTGTCATTTTGAGTTTTGTCAATTTGTATTCCAACATTTCATTGTGTTCGTTTTGCTATTTTGTTTTATGAAGTGTCGTTTGGTGCAGTCATTATGATAATGATGAGCATGGATACTATTACAGGACATTGTGCAAACACACACACACACACACACACACACACAGAAATATAATATAATATAAATAGATTCCTCCAATCTCATATCCATTTCCCTCGTATCCCCCGAAGTTGACCCATGACCTGTTGGATGTAGAGCTTCCAAAGACACAAGCCTCATTACCCAGGCTCCTCTCTGGCAGAGCGGGGTCTTATTTACCCCCGAGGAAGGACAGAAATAAACAAAGACCACCGCTGATCGAGTGATGGAAACAAAACACCGCTGCAGTTAAAGGTCAGAGTGGCCATCTTCCTGTTTAGTGCCCACTGGCTTTCAATCATAACAAAAAAACTTCAGAGTGACGCTCATCTGATATTGTCTCGGTAATGAAAGAAATGTCACAGCATCTACACGTCAGTTATATCACACTGAATGCTTTCAGTCTGAAACTGGCATTACTGACATGTTACAGACAGTCTGCTGTCAACAGTAAAAATTTTACACAATAAAAAAGTTCTGGTTAAGAATGCGTGTTGTACTACATCATTAGAGAGTAACAGATTACACAATAAACATTTCAGAAGTGTCAAATTCACAGCATACAACAGGATTTCTGAGACTGCTGGCCCAAGAAAAAAAACAGCACTCATTTTAGCAAAAGCATGAAAACAATGAAAGTTGAGTGACAAACCCTCTTGTGGCTGTAGGAAACTCTTGTCCATTGGGAGCAAAAGAGGAAGTAGTGTAAAGTTATTATAGAGCCACAAAGTCCACAGAGGGAGGAGGTGTAGGTCAGAAAAGTTGGACTTTAACGAGAGAGACTGCTGCTCGTTTCCCGTTTCTTACAGACAGCCAGTGTGAGTTTCTTTTAAAGGTACAGCTTGACCCCTAGTCAAATATATATTTAACATGTAGAGCTATTTGTCAGTCTAAATTGTTTTGGTGTGACCTGCAGAGTGTTGTAGATATTGGCCTTAGAGATGTCTCCCTTCGGTATCACTGCTCAGAGGGAAGGGTGCATTTGCTCACAGACGAGAGGCTCTTGGTTGTGGTAGTGCGAGATGTAAACATTAATGGTATACTCCTACGCTAAGCTATTACGTTAGCTGTCTCGGTTAAATGTGGTGACACGGATGGTGGGTGTAGTTCAGCAGAAATTAAGTAGTTCCTACATGAAACTGTTCACAACAAGATCTGTGGATTACCGTGAGTAACCAAGTCATAATTTCTGGAAAGAGACATTGCTGTTGAGTTTTCCGAAAGTATTTTTTTGGCACTTTGATCACCACAAGCCGAGTGCCATCTAGTTCCATTATATATGATAAAACGCAGACATCTTTACAGACGATATCTCCAACACTTAGCAACTCAAGCCAGAACAATCAAGACTGAAGAGGAGGATTTGAAGGTAAACTCTCCCTTTAACGACGAAAGTGGTCATTCCCCAACCTTACAAAAGTGGTTATGATTGTAAATATACCAACGAAAGTCTGCTAACCTTAATGAAGTAATAATTTTAGCCAAACTCAAATCATCTTTCCCAGGCCCTGTTTTGGTGAGAAACAATGGTGACTTGATGATTGGGTATCAGATCAGAAAATACCCAAACTGCATCTGTCACTCTGAAGAGCAAAGACAAATGACAGCGAGCCTTGTGAGTTAAGTTTTAGGTCTTTGATGACAAGGGCTGGTGAAAAGCTCTTTGCCTTTACAAACATCAACAGCACTGTTCATACATACAGATAAACAAAGTAGATAAAACTTCAATCACTTCTGACTTATTCCACCATTCCCTGTATTAAAACATGACATAATAAGACCTCTAAGAGCTGCTCTCACTGCCCAATGTCACTGCCTCCAGCTGGTGAAATGGATAGGCACTATATGTAGATAGACGGATGAACGGCGTTCACAGGTGACGGAGAGGGGTCAGTGTGGCGGAAGAACCTCTGGGTGGGACGAGGGCGAGGTTGTATGAGCAAATCAATGAGACGAAAAGCTGGTATTGATCCTGCTGGATTTATCCCCCCCAATGTCAACACGGAGCGTCAGTCTGAAGAAGAGACTGTGCCCTGTTTGCCCTGAGAGCAGCAGGATAAATCTCATTCTCTCCTCTACAGCTCATTTAATGAAGGATATAATGGTGTGAGTAGGCTGAACGACTGTTAGCAGACCATTCTGGTGAATAGACTGTAAATCTTTTATCCTCCTCTAGACCTGACTTTAATTTGCTGCTAAGCCCGAGTTATAAATCTGAAATGGCATATAAGTGGCTACGCAGCCACATGGCAAATAATGTGTTCATCTTTGGTTACATGAACTTTTGAGATTCAATATTCCCAATCAGTGTTGAATAGTAACTACTGCCAGAGCAAAAGCACTTAATTCATACTGATGTAATGACTGCTAAAATAAATCAATAAACACCACCATAAAAAGGGAAGAGTCAATAAAAGTTGAAAGTGTTAAATCAGGATATCTCGGCCCTCTCTCACCTACAATGCCATTTTGAGGTCCTTCCGACTTTCATATTTTATCTTCAAGAGCATGGATAGAGGAAATTATACAGAAATGATGATAGCATCCCACACCTAATTAATTAATTTCCAGTTTAAAATTTATCAAATAAACATCAATTTCTGAGTAGATAAAATCTTCCTTGACTTAGTCTGCATATCAAAAGAATCAGATGGTGACCCCTAAGCTGAGATAGCTGTATTAAAGGGACACTCCACTGATTTTATATGTCAACGTCACCTTACTGCTCATAGGAAATACTAACTTGTGAAAAAAGTTATATAGTCTTCTGTGGAACTGGAGGGGCTTTTCAACTAAAAAAAAACCCCCAAACCTTTATGTTGTGGTTGCATCATGGGAATTGTAGGATCTAGTTTTTTGAATCATGGTTTCAAAGAAGTACAAATAAGACACAATATCAGGATTAGAGGTCAGATAAATCAACACCGATTGGAGGTTTTACAAACTATCGTTATCGGCAGAACTTGGTTTCAATAGTGGCCAATAACTGCAAGCTCTCCACTAGTCATGAAAGGACATACGTCATTGACCGGAGCTGAAGAGGGAAGGGTTGTGTTGAATTGGGCAAAAAGGAGCTTGACTAGTGAGCACAGGCGTAGGATTGGGTAGGGACGGTAGGGACACGTCTCTACCAATATTCAGCCCCTTCTGTATTGTCCCTACCAATATGATGTTGGCGTCCGCTCAATATGGTACACAAAGAGTTAACAATCATTGGTGTCTACCATACGTCCCGCCTCTAACCTCGTATTGCTCATCGATTGGCTCTACTGTTATTTTGGTAACATGCGATTGGTCCTCCCCAGCGCCGCTCTCTCCACTGACTTTGTGTGTGCGCGTCACTGTACAGTTCACGCAGGTTCGTGAAGGAACGACACATACACGCGCGTCACCGTTAGCGCTCCACACCGGTTGGTTCAGTAAATACGCTGAACACACACCTGATGATGTTAGGCTAACTGAATGGCGCTCCTTGGCAACTCTTTGCTAGATAATGAGATGCTAACGAGCTAATACTAGCTGAGCTACGTTTGGCAACTATTAGATCAATATTATATGCCAGAGAACATGAAATTCCACTTCACATGCTCCATCAGCAATCATAGATGTCATGTAGTGATGACACAGTTCAAATGAATGTTTGTAGTAAGATGACATGATAGAAACAGTCTGAATAAATAAAGTGTAAACACTATAAATAATAGCTCCTTCAGTGACAGTCTTCAGCATCCATGGTGTGTGAAGGAGAGACTCAGGAGAATAGACATCCACTGCTCCCAGTAAAAACACTGAGTCATATTCATGTAATAGATATTGGGTGTAAGCGCAACATTTTGCACACAGTTGTATTATAATGATTTTGGAGCATTTACATTTTTGTTAATTTATTTTATTTATGTCTAACATGATGAAGCTGACTAACTTGTGTTGACATTATGGCTGTTCTTTAGCCTATATACATTCAGATGTTGTTTAATGAATTACATAATTGTAAAACATACAGTATGTTTTCCTCAGGCTACAACAATCAAACAATCAAAATCTATGACTGTTGCATCTCAGATTGTCCCACTGTTCACATGTCTTGCATCAGTATATTTTTTGTCAGATGACAAGTAGGAGAGACACTGGAGGAGATGGAGGAGGAGAGGCAGTAAGAGAGACAGAAGGAAATGGAAGACAGACAGGGGGAGATAGAGGAGAGACAGGAGCCTCACAGGTGAGATTGAATCGTGAAGGATATATGTTGATAGTGAGATTCAGCATTGTGACTAGGGGTAAGTAAAAATATTGATTCATGCATAACATATGTTTTTACCCGATATCAATATCAATTCAGATCACTGTTACCAACCCAACTGCAGACCACAGGCTGGTACTGAAGTTAAGCCCCTTCGGAGTATATTGTTATTATTATAGTTTACCCTGGGAAGCACATACGGACAGATGTGGTGAAGTTATCAGTGTATATTCATGTAACTGATAACATTAGAGAATACATTAACCAAGACATTCTTGCATTTAGTGTAGATATCTAAATATGCATTATAAAGCAGAGATCAGTTTCACATAACGTGAAATTGCATTAAAAAAAATCAACGTACAGGTTGCCACCATGGAGCACTTTTATGTCCCTACCAATGTGAAAATCAAACCTACGCCCTTGCTGGTGAGTACAGCTCCAGAGAAAGCAGGTCGCTCCTGCTGTGTGACTGTGTGTGTACTCTTTTTTCATTTTAACACAAAGTTTCTGGCCAGACCGCAACAGCTGTGACTGAGTGAATGCCAACACTTCCTGTTTCAAATTAAAAGCCCTCCAGCATTTCATACACATCCCAGCCATATACTTGGTTTTGACCTAGATTTGTTTTTTTTTTCATGTTTTATGTATCATGGAGAATGGAGATTTTAAAAATAAAAATTACTCTTGTTTCAAATTACATTTGAATGTTCACAGGCCTGTTAAATACCTATTGCAAGAGACTAAAATAATTGAAATATACATTTCAAACACAATTAATACAAGTAACAGAAACACTGCCCAACCCTGATCACTGTTTTTTATTAAGGCTCCATACATGAACTCAAGGTAATATTACTGTCATTGAGAATCTCAGGTTGACTTTAAGTTAAGACAATAAATAGATTTTTTTACGGTTAGTTGGATGTTCAGTTGCAGATTTATTTAATTACTTTGAGGTTGATGTTTAGTTTAGAATTTATATATTTATTTAGATATGTATTACTACTTTGTTTGATATTCAGTGATCCAGATTCATTTTCTTTATTTAGGTATTTGTTACTTTAATATTGTTCATTTCCAACACTGAAATATTAGCCTTTTAAAATCAGTCTCAACCTCTAGTCAGGATATCTCTACTACTGTATAAGGACTTTTCAACCTTCCCTTTTTAATTCTCTCAAATTTATGGTAGTGCAGTATTAAATCTCTGGAGTAGTCTTTTGGATGAAGATTTGATATTGCTCTTTCTTTATCAACCTGTCCTTTTCAATTTGATGATTTACCTTTCCACTTAAGTGTAAGAGAGCAAGTCAGTAAGTAGAAGACAAAGATCAAGAAAGTGAGTTAGTGAATAAGCAAGTCTGTCTACACACTGTTTCTTCACAGGGTTTTGCTGTGTATGTACACACAGCAAAAGAGGCAAAATAAAGTATGCTCAAAAAGGTCAGACTGTATACCAAAAAAACCCACTTGATTTCTGAGTGGTATTTCCCCATGATGCACTGCACAAAGGAAATGGAGGGGCTGCTGGCAACAAAATCAAAATGTACATGGTGTAGAAACAGCTTCAGGAACCTGTCAAAAAACAACTAGAATTACAACCCTGAGGTTGTTTGCCTCTGTGAACCAGTCCAGTTGCCGTAACAATTTACTTCCATGCCTGTCCAGACTCATATGTAGCCATGACAGTTAACAGTGCTTCAAATCTGGATGTTGCTGCAAAGAAGCTACAATTTCTAAAACAATGATGCTTTACAAAAGTTTCCCACCCAGCAGCACAATGTTTACAATCTCCACAGTTTCAAGGTAGATTCAGGATTAGTGTCACTAATTTAATATCTGACCAAATGTCTCCATTTCTGTTCTTGAGATATGGTATTAAGCAATGGCCTTTCTTTTTGCAGAAAATTATGATGTCACAGTGAAGCTCACTTTTGACCTTTTAAATATAAAAAGTCATCACTTAATCATTTTATCCTATTAGACACTTGTGTAAAATATTTGCCATAATTAGCAAATTAATTCCTAAATTTTGGACAAAAATATGTTTTGTGGGGTCACAGTGACCTTGACCTTTGACCACCAAACTTAAATCAGTTCATTCTTAAGTCCAAGTCGATGTTTGTGCCAAATTTGAGGAAATTCCCTCAAGGCTTTCTTGAGATATCATGTTCACGAGAATGAGTCAGGCACAAGGTCACAGTGCCTTGAACTTTGACCACCAAACTTGAATCAGTTCATTGTACGAGTCCAAGTGGATGTTTGTGCCAAATTTGAGGAGATTCCTTTCTTGAGATATTTTGTTCAAGAGAATGAGTCAGGCACAAAGTCACAGTGCCTTGACATTTGATCACCAAATGTGAATCGGTTCATTGTATGAGTCCAAGTGGACGTATGTCCCAAATCTGAAGATAGACCTTCAAAGCGTTCTAAAGATACTGCTTTCATGAGAATGAGACGGACGAACTGACAACCCAAAAACTGCTGTTGCCAGCACAGATGCATGAAAATAACTATTTTAAGTTTAACTGAAAGATGTGTCCCCTGTGAGTAAATGAACTTAACAAAAACTGGCAAATATGTGAGTGAGGTGAACGAGGTTGTGTACAGCGAGTGCATCAATGGCATGTTTCATGCTTGTGAAAGCACATCTTTGTTGTATCCATACTATTTCAGCAGTACAACCGTCAACATATGTAAACCAGACCTTAAATCACACGGGCAATTAACTACTGTGGGAGCGAGAGTGAATGAGTGAGTGAGTCAGTGAACAATGAGCTCACTCATTCACTCAACGCATGAATGAGTAAGTGAGCAGTGCGACCGTTTGAGCAACTGCATCAGTCATGTCGACGGAGAGTGCAGCTTCACATCTGGTGACGTGACAGATGAGCAAGTGAGGAGAAATGAGGAAGTGAATGACTAATTGATTGATCCGTTGAGTAAGAGGGTGAGCGAGAGGCTGGGTTTGTTACCGTAACCTTCAGTGGCGACAGACACTTTGCAGCGTTGGAGAGCAGAGACAAGTGTGTGCGTGTGTATGTGTGTGTGTGCGTGTCTGAAAGGCACCTCCAGAGGTTTGCATCGATCACTGGATCACACGGGGACACTGAGGAGGTTCAGTCACACCGCGGCCGACAAGCAGAAAAGAGGCCACTGCACACATACTGTACAGCACCTGCACACACACAAATGTGTACCTCACACATGGATTCACCTTTCACACCCCGGCAACGCTGCACACACACGCTCAAAACAAGTATAAACAATGCCTCTTTTGTATGCTCAACCCCTCTCGCACACAAACACACACACCACAGTAGATTAGTGTTTCTGCTGCTGGCCCAGTGTGGGACAGGACACCAACCGGGCCCTCCGCAGATGCTGTTAAATCTCAGAGTCGACGGCTTGTCATCCCTCCTTATAAAGTGACTGCTATGCGATGTAGAAGGATGAGCCCTCAGGTGTTATTTCTGCTCATTACAGCTCACTTCTTTTGGCTGCTTAACGGCTGCATCCACTCCCGACCCATAAGCCTTCTCAGGACAAAAACCACCAGGGAGGTGAACCTAAAACTCTATTAACATAGTGGAAAGAGGAGAAAAAAGGAAGAAAAACTGCTGGTGGTGTTAATATTTTTTGGGCTTGACTGGGTAAAAGGATTAGATGTGGTTTGTGGGATCGAGGTGAAATGTGCTTGTGTTTCAGGGTCACTCCAAGGTTATTTCTGGTTTCCCTGGTGGGCAAACACCTGATGTAAGTGAAAAGAGCATCACTCCCAAGGTAGGACCACTAATTAGGAGTTGCTAGGAGACCATGATTGGTGTATGTGTGCGTGTACACGTGTGCACGTGCTCGTGTATGTCTCTCTCTCTCTTTCTCTCTCTGTCTCTCTATCTGTGTCTATTCCTTTTCTGGAGGACCCATCTGGTTGTACAATAAACATCATATGTTCATAGTGACAGGTGTTCTGATGTCTGTGAGGCCCACATAAGGCTTAATGACCAAAAAGGAAAAACATGAAATCTTGGTTATTAAACCAATCAAACCTTAAAAAACAAAACAAAAAAAACAACATTAAAGATGAGCAAATATTGACACGCAGCTTGATCTAAGTATTTCTTCATCAGATGAACTATTAAAGATAGAAAAAAATTCTAATTTATTCAACTGAATCTCCCAGGAAATTGGGGAATATCTGAAATAAACAAACTAGAAAGTGATTCGTCTGACAAGAGCACTCTAACAATTTAGCATTTCACTCCTGCAACATTTATTGTCATGATCAACAGGCAAAACTAGACTGTCCTGACTGCCATGACAGATGACACTGCTTAAAATATGGATGCTGCCGCAAAGAAGCTACAAATTCTAAAATGTGGATGCTTCACACACATTCTCAGCACATAAGATCTGCACAATCACCAATATTAGTGTCAGTAATTTAGTTTCTGACCAAATGTCTCCCCTTCTGTTCCTGAGTTATGATGCTGAGTTATGACCAGCAAAGTGTTTCTGCAGAACATTATGTTGTCAAAGTGAAGCTGACCTTTGTCCTTTTGGATGTAAAATGTCATCACTTCATCATTTTTATTCCATTAGACATTTGTGTGATTTTCATTTTTACAATTAGCCTATGAATTGTTGAGAAATGCCCATCAGAACATTGTTGAGATCAAGTGAAGATCAAGCTGTTTGTGCCAAACTTGAGAAAATTCTCTCCAGGCCTTCGAGATATTTCATTTACAAGAATGAGACAGACGTAAGGTCACAGTGACCCTTGACTTTGGAGCACCAAAATCTAATCAGTTTATCGTAGAGATTTGTTCCAAATTTGAGGAAATTCCCTCAAGGTGTTTTTGATATAGCGCATTTACAAGACTGGGAAAAATGGACTGATGGACAGACACCTCAAACGCCTCAGGCCACAGTGGTCATCAGAAGCATAAAACAAGAGTAAACATTGATGAAGAAGCAGAAGCAGAGATATTGTCCTTTATTCAGCACAATTTTCTTCCTTGTCAAAATCTGGCACCTACATTACCCACCATGCTCTCAACCGCAGACAATTTGGTCTGAAATTCAGGTGCATTATTCAGGGTTTCCTTAACATTCATTTATTTGTGGCGGCCTGCCATAACACCAGCATTTGCCATCACATATTGATATTCTATTTTCTGGACCGGTAATTCGTAACGCTGATGGAATATATATTCTATTCACTTATTCACAAACCACACTCTCGGAGTGCAGTGTGAACTCTGGCTGCAGAACACCAGCTTAATTGCTCATTAATTCATATGGAAATATATATGAATATACTCCCTATTTCTTAGAACAACACCCACAAACTGATCGATCAGTGCTCTACCCCGCGACTCAAAATCAACAAACTGCTGCTGCTCCCTCGTCAACAACTATATACACTTATGTTAGCCTCAAGCTGCTAGCCTCAAGCATGAGGAGTGGGCTACAGAGATCTGCCAGCCTCACCTCTAACTCCACACCCTCTGATTTCTTTTTGTTGCACTTTCAAACTTGTGGTCTTCAGCCGAAACTGATGCTTCATCGATGTTTATCAGATTTTGTGCAGTCACAAAAGACTTCTACAACTTTTTTCACATATCCAGACCTGGAAACACACTCTGATGTTTAAAACCAGTGTATTTCCCCTTCCCCTAAATATATCTTCTCGTAGATATATGGCGCTGTGAGCTGATGGGACTCTTGTGGAGTTTTTTAAAGACATTAGCCTGTGTCTACTGTACTGTATCTGAGTGTGTGTGTGCGCGAGTGTCTGTGTGTGAGTGTGTGAGTGTGTGCATATGTGTGAGTGTGTTTGTTTTGTGCGCGAGTGTCTGTATGCGTGATTACATTCTGGCCATCTGGTCAAAGCATTTCATGATGGATAGATAAATTATTTCTGATCATGCACAACTTGTTTGGGGGCCTTCCCAAAGTTCCAAACTGATTTATGTGAGAGCGTGACTCCCGCAGAAGTTGACTTTTGCGTCATCCTTTCGACAAAGAGAGAGAGAGAGAGGAGGGAGAGAGAGAGACAGAGGGTGAGAGAGAGGGAGGGCGGGATGAGGCTCGTCCTGAACCTTGTCCAAACTCTGCAGGCTGCCACGATGAAGGGTATATTTTTTATCAAGGTCTGCCAGCCAGGCTACTCTGACAGTTCTATCCTCTGCCAAAACACAACACGGAGAGAGTTAGAGTGAAAGAGAGGGAGAGTATAGAGAAAGATGGAGAGTGACAAAAAAAAAAGAGAAAAAACAAGAGGACGATCTTGTCATCTGATTTTTGCCACTCACTGACACTCAGCGTTTGACACAACTTTTCAGATTTGGTGAACACACTGCAGGGAGCCCAATGATTCACAGAGCAGATTTCTATATAAACTGTTCAATCAATCACAGAAATTACATAATACTCACATGCAGCCGATTCAGCCAATAAAATCCGTTTTCCAAAAAGGATGTCTAATTTTACACTGCCTACTTTGAACACAGCATGGTCGACTCCCTAACTCTGTTGCAGGAAATGAATGCAGCAATGCCCTGTTGTGCTACATAGTGTAGTGTGTACAGGTCTATTAGCCAGGACAGCCTGTTCTATTGTTATTGATGCTCTTATTTAGTTAGACATAATTGAATTCCAAAATACAATATCACTCATTCATCATGTTGAGGGTTGACATTTCTATCAGGTTATTGATGCACATTCAAGTGAATTTAGTTAAAGTGTCAAAGCTCACATAGATGTAGAAAATGTGTCGTTGGCTAAATATGATCATGATTTTGGTTAGAGGCACAGAGAGAGGAGTAAAGCATAGAGGCTGCACAAAATGCTATCAGCGTCACTGCCTACACATGTAATCCTTATCCATTTGTGAAATAAACGTTTGGAGCTTAATCATACTAAGTCACGTTTCAAGCGCGGCTGACGCTCTCTGACCGTCGCTGAATCAGTGATGAACCTCTGCTTTAAATCACTCACACTAAGAGAGCGAGAGGAAGAATAGGCAGGAGAGTTTGTTGCACAAGGTCTCAATTTTTGTGAAATCAGAAGAGTTTTGATAGTGAAATGTAAGGTCTTTTTGTAGTTTTCCTCCACCTCTAACAAATGACATGTAGTTTGTGTTTCATCTTTATCTCAGAGGCCGAATTCAGCGGGCCTCTTTTTTCCCTTCACCCTGGTGCAGTGTCGATTAAAGGCCTGTGTTATTCTATATCAAGAGCCTGTAAATGCAGCAAATGCCATATTTTTGATGCTCAATTGATCCTTAAGGGGGGAATTTGTCTGGCCCCATTCACACTGCACTGGGGGGGGGGGTCTTCTCCTCTAAAAACCCCTCAGCAGTACAAGAGGGGTTAAGTCTCATCTCAAAGATGCGAAAGGAGAGGGAAGGCCCTGCAAGGACAAACTATCGATCCTCTCCTGGGTGTACTGCCAGTGTTTCATACAGAGGTTCATAATTTCCACTGAATCATACCTCTCTTTCTCCCTCTGCCCCCCTTGTCTTTTGGCCTCTCTCCTCTTCTGTTGCCCTAAAATGTGACCAGAGGTGTGAATTATGTAAGCCCAAATGCATGTCATTCACCTCTGAAGTGTGAATTACGGTGTCCTGGCTCGCTATGAACTGATTATACACATCTGCTCCTGTGTTGGCAGTACAATGGTGTTAGTTACTTCAGTGGTTTCCAAAATGAGCTGCAGGGACCTCTGGGGTTCTTGAGGATGATGCGGCAGGTTCCCAGCAGAATGAGGGATTGTTAAAATTCACATCTGTGTCATTTCATATTAACTGCCATGAAGAGAGGGCTCAGATAACTGGTTTAAGTGTCTACTGGTGGGAGAAGCACACAAATCACACAAATAAATACCCTCATAAAATAGTACTATAGGAAAAGTAGCGGTCCTCCATTCAGAATTCAGTTTAAGTAGAAAATTATCTGACATTTAATCTACTTAAGTATAAAAAGCAAAAGTACTCATTATGTTGCTCTTGTAGTTCAGTGCTCAGGAGCATTCAATACTCAATGCACTGACCTCTAAGCATTACATCATTTTAAAATGGTAGGTGGTCCAGTTATACTGGCTCCTATTACTTTCAGTTACAGTTGTCCATCTTTAAATTCAAAAACATTTTCATTAACTTCTTATTTGCTTTGTATAAAAAAAGAATATTGCTATATTTTTTAGGGTACATTGTGATACAAAATATATCTCTCGATATTTTGAAATCTCTAAACTATTGTAAACTACTAAAATAAAAAATTATTAAATGAACTACAGTTACAATAAAACGGGACAGTCCCTCATCTCGGGAGAGAAATGTTGGTGTTTTTGCTGTGAACTTGAACCTTTCGGTCAACAGTTAGATGGTAGCAGTTTGCAGAAAGTTAAACTGTTGCCGCTGCACCTTTAAATATCAAGTTCATATATAAATAGTATTTGCAAGTTACACTGGTGCTCCATGGTCACAAAATGTAACGAAGTAATCACAGTGTGGAGTCCTGCAGGTGAAAAAATACACAGCTCATCTGTTTACACTATTGTTAAACTCATAAAGTTAAAGTATTACCATGGCAACGTTAAATGTGATGATTTATTTACTGTAAACTCAAAACAAATTAACAGCTCTCCAGTCCATATAGCAATAATATTTGCAAGTCATGGTGGTGCTCTGTGGTTGCAGAATACAATTAAATAGTAGCAGTCTGGAGCCCTGCAGATGAGACACACGCTTCACCCACTCACACACTATCACTCAGGAGAAAGTGATTTGGATGGGCGGAGGAGTGTCTGTGACCTATCATGTTTGTAAGTCTTTCTTTGTGTGTGTGTGTATCTGTGAGAGGGAGAGAGCCATAAGCGACAAACGAAACACTCTCATACCGGTGGATTAGAAAAACAATGACAGTACTTGAGTAAAAATACTTTTACTTTCCACCTCTGGTATCCACATATTACCATTGTGAATACCACCACCCCTAAAGTAATGAAATGTCTACCAATGACTCATCTTTACCAGCTACACCTTTTCAATAGGTTGATTTATTTTTTCTTGATTCATTCGTACATTTTTAGACGTCAGATTATCCAGGAATCATTAAGTAAAACCTCAAGATTAAAAGGGTACTTCAGGGGCGTCAGTGGCGTGGTGAGTGGTGCCGGCGCCCCATGTGCAGAGGCGATGCCTCACTGCAGCTGTCATGGGTTCGACTCCAAAAGCCCCCCCCCCCCAAAAAAGGTACTTCAGCATAAAGACAACGTACAGACTAAAGAGTAACTTAACACCAGGCTGTCAAGTGTAAAAGCAGTGTAAAAGTGTGCTTTGTAGCACCTGTAACCACACCTAACGGTGATGTCATGGAGTGCAGACTAGGGCTGTCAAAAGCACCATGAAATTGAGTTCGAATATTTTCAAATTAATTTAGTATAGTTTGAATAATATTCGAATTTATTATTATTTTTTATTAATGTATTATTATTATTATTATTATATTTTTTATTATTTAAAAAACAAAAACAAAAAACACAAATATAAATAAGATGCTTATTGCTAGTGCAATATGAACGTGACACTCGGATGAAAACACCCGTTCTGACTGCAGTGTTTGAATACTTCAGTGCGCCTGTAGTTTTCCACCACAAGAGTGGATCCTGTTCAGCTCGTAGTGGTGTCTCATTCTGGTAACGTTTCATTTCTTCTTCAAAAGGGGTAGGCAGGGAGGCAGCAGGTGCACCACTCTCCCTGTATGTCTCCCTGAACAGGTCACACATCACGGACAGCGCAGTGGGTGTTGTTGGCGTAGCGGGTCCTCCGTCCGTGCCTCTCTCTCCGTCTCTCGCAGGAATGCCACTGGATGCGGGTCCATTGCGAAACGGCTGCGCTAGTTATCCGCTGCGTGCACAGACGCAACCAACACGCATCTGGTGGAATCTGGGGGTCTGCGTCCCTCTCTGGCCCGGCTTGTGCGCGAGCCATTTCTGCCCGAACGGGATTTGCCATGATATACGATGTTATTAATAGTATGAATTATTAATGATATTCGAATGATCAAATGTAGGTTCGAACTTATAAAAAATAAATATATTCGAATATATTTCTAACTTCAAATTTTTTTTTGACAGCCCTAGTGCAGACACATCCTGGAGTGCATGTCTACGTCACTACAGCATGGTAAGATGATAAACCACCAGAGGTCAGTAAAACAAGATGTTCATGGGGTGGTAAGTTGCTCTAAATCGAAGCAGCAGAGACCATGAGATTATATATCTAGTCTTTAGTATGTGTCTAGTTCCACCTATGCTCGAACCTACATTTCCCATAATACAATTCAATAGTGTCTTTCATAAGAGACACTCCGCCTCTTATGGTACATTCAGACTGCAGGTAAGAGTGGCTCCAATCTGGTTTTCTTGACAGTATGAACAGCACAAATCACATGATATCTGATCTTTCAAGTCCGTTTTGGGCCACTGTCATTTGTGCTCCTACATCAGATACAGGTTGGAATTTTTTGCAGTGTGACCTGAGTTTGAACAGTCATATCGAAAGTGATGCAACTTTTACCTCACTCACAGATGGGTCGCCTGAACTGAGTGTCTTGCCACAAGAATCTTTTAGAGAGTCGCTGACAGATGTAGTTAAAAGCAGAAAATTTGGATGAAGTCCGTTTCAGTGATGTCATTCACATCACCATCCCGCCACTCCTGGCTCTGACTGCATCCACACACACCTCCATACAGAAGCAGTAGCCATTGCTCAACAGAAAGCCATAATTTGAAATGTGTCTGTCTTTCTCTTTGTTATTATCTGCTCACCGACTTGCTGGCTTCTACTGCAGATCAACCTCTAAATGAAACCCAGTGTATTGCATACATTTATTTATTTGTGGCAGCTCGCCACAATATCAACAATGAGCACTGCCAAGAGACTACTGTTGTGGGAGAGTGAGCTCGCACCTGGGGACAGTTGGTGAGAGTCCGCCTGCACACTTAGTGGCAGGGTTAACTGCTAGCATCACATGGCTAACATTATACTTCCTAAAAGAATCAATTTAACAACAGAGTCAAGCCGTTCCTGTGTCTGTGTGAGTTTGTTGGGATCGACTGCCGGCCCGTTTAGCCGCTGCTACTATGTTAGCACGGGAGGAGAGTGGCTTTGGAGACAGTGATTTAGTGCTGCATCTAATGCCTGGTACACACTACATGATATCAGCCCGATTCTAACCCAACGCAGCGACGTACGGTGTCGGCATGGATCGTAAACGACAATGAGTGTCGTACACGATAATCCATCGTTTCATCTCATGTCGTGTGTCATAGTTAACGACAACCGACACCACGTCTGGGATGTCTCATGACGTTCCAACAGGAAATCTAGCATGTTTGATTTTCTTTTTGTTGTTTATGACTGCTCCCGTCACGGCTGTCACTTTGACCCACAGGAACATAGAGTGATCTCCTGCAGTAGACAGCTGTACATCAGCAACAGCCCAGCCTTTTTAATATTTCCTCCAGGGATGGAAAAATGATGATTTGAAACAGCACAAGTACTTAAGCATCCTGCTGAGTACTGCCATTAGCATCAAGCTAGCTAACAATGTAATTTCTTCATAATGGAGGACATAAAAGTAGGGAATTTAATAAATAGTTGCTTTTACTCACCACAACTGCAGATGCTACCAGCTTCATGTGAAACGGACTACATAATTAACAGTCAGTTATTTATTATTCCCTCTGTATTCTTAAATCTTTACTTTTTATCCGCTCACGCCATCAGTTCAAACTCAACACTTCCTGTATCTGTTTCAAATTAAAAGCCCCATATAACTTCGGTTGAGAGAATCCTTTCATTTTTTAAAAAGGCTTTTATTGTGAAAGATTTGCAGGAACTTGTTGTGGAGGATTCAGTGACTTGTATTTTGCGTACGGAACTTCAAATGTAGCTCCTTCCCTCTGCTGGCACTCTTAACATTACTACAACAACGTTATTGGCACATGAACAGACACAGTGACTGAAATAATAGTAAAAGTAATAAAAACAGGACAAGGGAATAACTGGTGTGTACCATCGTGTAGTGTCCACCCAGGTCAGGTACCACCACAAATGGAATCAAATTTTATGGGAAACACTGAAACATACACTGACTTCAGTGGCCTCCATGTTTACTTCTGAACGTCAGCGTGCTGCGTGATGTCTCTGTAACTGTTAAGCACAAAGATTTGCAGTGTAAACGTGGCCCGAAATATCTACTTTGGTTGATCATCACAACTCGTTTGTCGAGAGGTTTCTGTTGGGCTGATGACATCATCAGGGTCACTTTCTAAAACTTTTTGAAAGGTCCCTCCAGACCTAAATTAGATATTACGCAACTAATTTACAGACTGGGTAGTACTACTCCTTATGAGTAAACTGAGGTATGTGTGAAAAATCAGTGGAGTGTCCCTTTAAACAAACAAACATAACCCTGCTTAGCTGCACCCCCAAGTTGGGAAACACTGAATTACCCTAAACCATGCATAGTTTTTAACTCCATGGACTATTAAACAATGGAAAACAACAACAAACAACAGCTGAATCTGATTGTCAGTTTCAGCTATGAGGGGAGATTTAAGGAATACGTCACCCACAAACTGACCCTTTGTACATCAGTTACTCATGCCGTGTTACCTTAAATACGTTAAGAAAACTTTGATTTTCTCACATACCTCCTTGGCAAACAGCAAATACATTGATTTATTAGTTGACTATAAACAAAACTTGGATAATACTGAAGCAGTTGTGTGGGAATTTGATATGGGACCACGTTTAACAACAGCAGACCTATATCAAAACATCCATTTACAATCAATAAATCAATATGTTCATCATTTTCCATGGAGGATTGCAAGAAAAAGTTTTCACAGTAGGACCAACTGATATACGAATGGTCATGTTGTGGGTGAAGTGCTCCTTTAATGTGAGTCCTCTGCATGTGGAGCTAAAGGCCCTGCCTCATATCAGCACCACGGACAGCGCACCGCTCTGCAGCAGGATGGAACCGTTACACAGGTCTGCACCTGTCCTGTGTACATTTGAAGTATAACGTCAGATCCACTGATAATCCTGTTTAATGACCCTATACATAATTAATATTAATGCAGGCTGAAAAAACACAGCAAAAGTTAATATCTATAATATCTTATGGGGAAGTTGTACAGCAGCATTATAGGAGATAAATAATAGACTAAAGTAAGAAAAGGTCAGACTACAAGTCCCATATGGAGTATTAGAGAAGCATCTATTCTGATGCAGGGACAGCTGTGAGTTCACCCTGCAAGTAAACAGTGTGTACAGTACTGTGTTTTGTTTTGCTGTTGTTGTTTTTTTACACATCTGGACATATTAAGGGCAAGAGTACAGTAACACCGGGCCCCCTCCTTCTCCCACTGGTCCTTTAAGCCGAGCAGGGTGCAGACCGGACCTGCTGGGGAACAGTTTGGAGCAGCAGCAGCAGCAGAGAGGGGAAGTTGCACCGCCCTGGTTCAGGCAGCAGGGCTGATAAAAGCTCAGATAGTGATTGAAAGTGATGGTAAAAGGATTTAGCCTGGGCATTAACAGAGAGAGAGAGAGAGAGAGAGAGAGAGAGGGAGGGAGAGAGAGAGAGAGAGAGAGAGAGGGAGGGAGGAGGAGAAGGAGGGAGGGTGATATTTTCCATAAAGCCTTTTTTTTCTCTCTTTCTTTCTGCCCTTGAGCATCCCGGGTAAACCCGAGCTTGTAAAGTGGGAAGAGGAGGAGGAGAGGGGGGAAGAAGGGCGGGCACAACCCTTTCCTCAAAGTCAATATTTTATACTTTTGATACTCCTTGACGCTGGATTTCAGTCCTCTTTTCCCAGCCGTTTCCAGATCTAGGACACCGATCTACCGGGCGCAGCCATCTACGGTGTGATAAAAAAGTATCCGGCAGAAGGCAAAAACAAACAGCGAGCCGGGGCAGGCAGATAACGGGAGTATAGTGAGGACCGCGGCGGGGAGCGAGTACAGTGGATGATCGGGGGGGATCTTCTTTTTTTTTTTTTTTTTTTGAAACCCAAAGAGGGAGACGTGCACCAACGCCACGCAAAGTGCTGACCTGTCTCGCGGATGCATGTTAGAAGTAAGTGCTTTATCTGATTTGATAAAAAAACATCTCGCAACACGATGCATTTAGCTAAAGCTCTTTGAAGTCTGCACCGAGAAACTGCTCTGAGTGCTCTGACAATATCCGGACCACTCCGGGATAATCAGAGTGCTGGGGGGACTTTCGGCTTAATTTACACCGTTTCAGACAAACGCATTAATGCATCTATTTCTAAATATACTACCTGCATATAATGCGAGCGATGCTGCGCAGTGGGATGCACTACACTGTAGAAAAACTGACACACCCCTACAACACTGTCAGAGCCGGGAAATAGCTTTGGCGACTTCACTTGTCAGCTGAACTAAGTCAGAGTCCACAGGGCTGTGTGGGATAGGCTGTGCAAGGACCCGGCTGCTGTCAGTGTGGGATGACAGTCGGATTATGATCAACGAGGGCACGGTGCAAAAAAAAAAAATGTCAACCATATTTATTCATTTATTCATGTATTCAGTTGAAAATCGAATTACAATTAAATTAAGTGAATAAATCCGGCATAAGGCCACTTCCAGTGCAGTTTTTATAGCTTAAAGTTTATTATTAAATTAAAGACAGTGTGCTGAAGTAAGTCAGAGTAGTGAATAGGCCTGTAATCAATAAACTCCCAAGGAAATTATACTTGATTAAAGAGAATGAAGTTGGTTTGTGCGTAAAATTCTCTCTCCTCTCTGGCATATTTTCTCATATTCTAAGAACATGTTTAATAAAGGCTGTTAAATGTCTCCATCATATTGATATTTTGTTTCAGTGCAATTATTAAGAAAACATCTGTAGCCCACTCTTCACCTCCAGCACAGGAGAGCTCTAGGAGCAATTACAACTCTGGCACGCACAGGCGGCACCCGGCAGCAGCACGTGTTTTTACGCACAAGGTTATCCACACAATGCGGCGCTTTTTAGTGCCTTTTAAATGTGCAGCTCTTCATGTTAAATATCACCGAATTGCACCGCATGTTAGAGGCGGGTTTAACCAAACTTGCTCTCCTAAACTTGCTGTGCCACACATTCGCATAAAAGTTCTCCTCCTGTAGTCTGAGGATAAATGTGATGGGTTTTTTCTCTCACTTTCCAAGATTAATTACCAAGTTACTACATAATAATTAAGGAGTTAATTATGCCACAAAATAAGAACGCAACCCACTCATCCTGCATGTATATTTCAAAGACCCGGCATTAAACTTTTATTCATGCGAAAGAGAAATACCGTGCAGGATACATTTCATCTCAAGCCGAGCACTGAAAAATTATATCCCTGCATTTACAGTAAGACTCAGGATGTGCTGAATTGATGAGGATACATTACTCATCACACTAACTCCCTACTTCGCTCACATTTGTCCTCATTTCGCCCCCAGGACAATCAGGAGGAGCTCGGCCAGTGTGACACGTCCAATGGATATACCTGAAGACGCAGCAACTTCTCCTTTATCCTCCCCGACCAGCTCCACTGTCTCCCAGCAGGACACCGCTCTCTAAACCATGGATCCACGTTAACATCTTCCACCCAACTCCCTGCAACACTATGGTTAAAGTGTATGCCGAGATCAATCTCTGTAACATTATCTGCCTCTCCACCCACCGCCCATCTTCCTCAGGAAGTCAGCCGTCAAAACAAGAAAGCGTCCCTCTCTCGGCTGTCTGGGGGCCGTCAATATCTGTGAAGAGACACTGAGCGAAAGTTGCCGATACAGTGTTCTCCTGTCATCTGGGAAATTTATCAGCCTGGAGGCGAGTAGTGTCAATTTACTTCCACCTCTCCATCCGCAGTACAGCAGTATGGTGATGGGGTTGTCCACTGTTTCCTTATGATCACCGCTCCATGCGCGTCACCTCTCCTCTGAGCTCCGTGGCCCCCTCACCCTGCGCCGGACCTCGCTCCAAACACCCCCCCAGCCTGCCATGCTCCTCCAGGCTGTGTTTCTGCTGCTGCTGCACTGCTTGGCCTCCACTCTGGGCCAGTACGAACTGTGCAAGTCCCTGGTGAGCACGGATGAGGGCTCGGTGTGGGAGCAGTACGCGTGCCAGCCAAAACCCGCGTCCATGAAAGACTACATGCGGATCAAGGTGGATCCGCCCGGAATCACTTGTGGAAACCCGCCCGAGAGGTTCTGCACTCTGGTGAGTTCATGTCCTGACTTATACAGCATATTTTATACATTTAATAAAAACTTAAAATGTATGGAAATACTAATATTTAAAAGTGGTAAGAGTGCACACAATGCAAACATGCTCTACACTTGGTTAGTATTCAGTAAAATATAGTGTAAAAAGTTGAAAACTATTATGTTTTAAAATCAACAAGGTCACAGGGTCATGCAATTGAGCTGAATAGTGACAACAGGGAAAAGTAATGACAGGGGGAAAAGGTCTAATTAAAGTCAGAGAAGGATTCACACTACAAAAGCTATAGGGAGCTAAAAGGGATGACATAAGTGCAATGACTTGGCAGGGCTCGACCTCTCTCGCAGAGGTCCGGAGGTGTTGTTTACATTAGTATGGACTTGGCAGCCTGGGATCCGGTTTGATTTGGGCTTCTAGAGGACCTCACATTTCCTCTGGTAAAATGCATATAGCGGGACCTTTTTAGTTCCAAGGACACTGAAGGGTGAGCTGCAGGAAAACTCGTTAAAATGTCTGCTACAGCAATATTTAACACACTTTAGCCTGCAGGCTAGTTCCCATCCCGGCTAATGTAAGTGTAATAATTTGAAATAAGGGTTATAAAATCATTGTAATCCTAAGAAGACTGCAATTAAACTTCCCCCTGCCTCTTCAGAGGAAAGTTTTATATTTGAGGTTTGACTCATAAAGATTTGACTCAGTGTGTGTGTGTGTGTGTGTGTGTGAGACTTCAAGTTCGTCCTCTTGATGATTGCCAATGACTGTCCACTCACTGAGCTGGCCAGTATTGAAGGTGCCAGACTTGTGTCAACAGCCATGAGTCAAGATCTCACAACAAGTGTTTCTGAAGAGTGTTTAAGCTCGTCTACGTCACATTGTACAACCATGTCATGTTGTTAATTAGGTGTTTGTATGCCATGTGACTGGAGATCTGTTACCTTTAGACAGATTTTGCAAACAACCAACCTCCCCCCTGTCTCCCTCCCTTCCTCTCACTGAGACTAATAACAGTACTTGGGGTCATTTGACAGGAGCAGGAAAGGATATTGTGCACCTTGGATACCTAATGGTTAATGATTTGTTTAATGTAGAAGGAGCGGAAACCACTGTCGTCTTGAGAAAGCCTCTCCGATGACTTTCTCTTGAGACGGGAGACGGACGGAGGCAAGGGAGGAGAGGGGGGGAGAGGCGAAGAGAGATGCTCACTGCCATAACGTATTGACGTCTGCCCCCTAATGGCCCCAGCCTGGAAACTTCTATAACTATGTTTCTGAGTGAGCAATGATGAAATATTGATGGGCTCCTTAATGGGCTTCCTTACAAGGGTTGGCCAGCGTTGCTCCATCCCAAGGATCCAGAGTGCGCTGCTAGGCTGATGAGAGAGAAAGAACGAGAGGGACAGAGGGCGGGACAGGAAGGAGGCCGGTCTTAGTCAGCACTTTTGCATCGGACGGGGTCTTTACTGTATAGTGGAAAGTTCTGGTTCCTCTCAGGTCATTTGTGGCTGTAGGGATTGAACCAGGCCCCCTAGTGCACCAGCTGGGGATTTAGGGAGCGAAGAAGCTGTGGGATGAAAGTTTACTTAAGAAGTGAGGGATGTCAGACTCAAGTCCTACATAATGAGGGAGCAGAGCGGGTTTAATGCTGTCACTAGATAATTATTTGACAAATTTTGGGCTATTTAGGATCCTATTAAGCAAAAAGTTGCTTTTGTGGCATGTTACAAGCCATACTTTTGTATTTAACTGACAGAAAATCTCAGCATTTTGGGTTAAAAAACACTACATATTATTTTCTCCTAACAGAGGACACCTCAGCAAGGCCATTACATCGCTTCCGTCTTTTTTTGGACCCACCAACGGAGTATTACTTGAGGGTTATTGGTATACAGATCATTTATTTTCAGGCAAGAAGCATTTTTCCCCCCTCCTCATGCCCCCGGATTTGGCAGCTTTACAGAAAAGCTGGTTTCTTATCTAATTGGTGTACATTTACATTCACTCATTCAGCAATCCCACAAGTCAAGGGAAAGTCGGGGCACTGGAAAAAAAAAAAGACTGCATCGCCCAATGCGCAGAGCTGCTCATCCCTAATAAGACTTGAGACATACTGCGGAAGATGCAAAATAATTTTTTCCCCTCTTCTTTCACCCTATGAATGCTACCGTGTGTTCCTAAAAACTATGGGAGAATTCACTTTTTTGGGGGGAGTTTGATGTTTGAGGCATACTGTAGCTTTCCCTGCTTGCATAGGTTTACAGTAGTTTTTGGTCCCTCCATCTCCACAGGGACGCATTTTTTCCTCACTCAATTTATCTCTCTCATTCCCTGGGAATGCAGCATCCTTCCTCCTCAGCCAAAAAGGCCAGCATGTTGGCTTCTTTCAACATGACAGGCTTCCAGCACTTTGACAAAGATGCTACTGTAACTAGTGCCGTGTTAGGAGCTTCAGTAGTTGCTTTGTAGTTTCTCTGTATGATAGCTACTATAGAGCTTGCAGTTGGGGATGATGGAGTAAGGAGGTATGAGGGGGGTGAGGCAGTGTGTTGCAGAGGGGGATAGCTAATGATGAGGGAGAGGTGAGGAAGATCCAAGCTTAGCTAAGCAGAAAGATGAAATCAGACCACAGTTCCACAGTAGTACACACAGTGTCGATATAAAAATGCATTCAAAAAGGTCTCGCTGTGCTGTTGTTTGTTATTTCGCTTTTTGGTTTTGAACCGAAACCTTCAATCAACCGTCTCCCTTGGGTACCGAGAACAGAGAGCAGCCGAATGCAAATGGCATGCGTGCATGTGTACGGGAATGTACAGTGTGCTGTGACGTTAGCGGGACCAGCAGGGGTGTGTGAAACATGTGCACGGGTTGGCCGACAGCGCACGGTAGTATGTCTAAGAAAGACAAAAAAAAACACACACACACCTTCCTGTTCCACAACACATTTGCCCGTTTTAGAAGGTAGAAATCAGCCAGCTCTAAAAATAGACATGAGAAGAGAGAGAAGCCGCGCAGCAGCGGAAGGGGAGCATGCAGGAAGGGGAGGAAGATGGCAGCTGGTAGCGTGGATCAGTGCTTCCCAGACTGGGCCTATGGCCATCCTTCATACTCCCTGCCCAGTGTAGACCTGCCAGGCCCGGCCTGGCCTGCCCTGCCCAGCGGTGGGCCATCGAGGCCATGCAAAAGGGCCACTCACACCCAGCAATGGGCCATCCCTGATGCCCCTCTCTGGAGTAAAAGCCAGCCCAGGTGGCCTGTGTCCTAATAATACACCCACGGAGGGGGATCTGGGCGCAGCACGAGCAAGTTTGACAGTACGGAGTGTAATTAACGAAGGGAACAGAGAGAAAGAAACAGATAGCTAAAGAGAGCGACAGAGAGAGTGACTGTACGAACAAGGGAGGTGGGGGAGGGTGTAGTGATGTAATGGCATGGCTTGCTTCCCCATTAGGACACAGTTGAAAGTGATCAGAGAGTGTTTAGATGTGTTGGCAGAACGGGAGGATAGTTATAAGTGAGATTTATCCCTGACTAAGGTGATACTAAGAGGGATTGGCCGCAGGGGCTTAGACAGCCTGAGGTGAACTTCGCAAACTGCCTTGTCTCGCCCATCAGGATCTCAGGACTGATGGCTGTTTGGAGAGGAGAGACCACAAGGACAGAAGCTACAGAGCCAGTGTTTGTGTGTTTGTGCATGTGTGAGAGATGGACTGGCAATAATATTTGAGTGATAATTCAAAGGGAAATTTTTTACCTGGTTGTTATTATCATATCTGTGTCCCTCATGACTACTATTCATGATGAAATTTTACTCACCACCTCCACTGTGAAGATTTGGGAAATACAGACAGGTGTGAGGAAACATGAGCATCTTACAGTAGCTTTCCAACAAAACTTCAATGCAACAGAATCCGTCTCAAAAATACAGACAGAAAGCAGTCCCCTGGAAATACCTGACAGACAAGTATTTGAGGTCATTTCTGTTATTTAAAATGTTTGGAAAGCTGCTGGAGATTCACAGTCTTTGCCACAATTAAGGCCCCGTCTACATGGATACAGACATATCGTAAAACTGATAACCTCCTCTATGCTTTAGCCTTTCGTCCACATGCAAAAGGAGTTTAAGGTCACTATAACAGAGTAAAACTCTTGTTACTGTGTATTCATGTGGGCATGTAAGACATGGTGTTTGGAAAACAATGATGTCAACTCCTTAACTGGTCCATGCCCGTTGTTGCTTTGCATAATGAGCATGCACCAGAAACAGCACACATTAATGGCAGACTACTGGTTTCTTTCCATTTTATTAACACTGCTTGGTCTAACATCTACTTTATAATGGAACCTATTATTGCTGCACCACTTCACAGACGAATGGAGGCGCCTGCTGTACTCAATGTTATTTGGTCCACCTCAGCATCATGGGTGGCTTACTAAATGAGCCTACGAGGCGCAGGGACCTGGGGCCCAAAGTTTCAGGGGATGCCCTGGCCTTCACCTGCAAAATGTCACTTAAATTAACACATACTGATCAGGAAGTAGAGCTTAGATTGGGCCCAAAAAATCCAGCCCGACCCCACCCGAGCCCGTGCCTGTTCTGTCCGAGCTCGTCCCGTCCCTTTAACTGTAATTATGAGCCTGAGCCCGGTTTAAACCAGACATTTTTTTTAAGGATACGAACATGGACATTGAAGGCTGATTCTCGTCTTCCTTTCCACAGCAAGCCTTCATCATGTGTCTCTTGAGTGTCGAGGTCCCCGTCTTTTTGCTCTCATATACCAACATCATGCTTGCACTTGGTACACTCGACGAAGTGCCACACATGTTGTCACCGTCGACAATTCACATGTGCGCAGCCAGTGGCGCTGTCAAGGGGGGACGCCATAGCCTAGGTCTATTATGAGGAGCCTGACCTGTCCGAACCCGAGGATAGTGGCGGGAAATTACGGCCCGACCCGGCCCACGGGTGCAAAATAGCCACAATTGACCAAATACAACATATAATGATGTCAAAGAGACATAAAATGACTTTAAAGATACACAATATGACCTCCAGGAGACAAAACAACTACAATGAGACACAAAATAGCCACAAGGAGACACAAAATAGCTTCAAAGAGACAGGAAAAAAAGAGGCAAAACCACCACGAAGGCTGTGCCTCTGTCGCAAAAGTAGAGGTATCGAGGGCTTTGCCATGTCTGTGCCCAGGGGCCCATCATCTCATAACCTAATTGTCCACTGTTTAAAATCTGCCAGAAACAAGAGTTTTGGATCAGTGGATAATCCAGAACCAGACAACTGATCTGGAGATCATCTCTACCTACTAGTTTTTAGTGTGGACGGAGATATTTTGTAAAACGAAAGTCATGTGGACAGTTTTTTTTTTAATGGAAGGGGAAAATATCCGTACACATGTAGACAGGGCCCAGGATTGTTCCTTAAGTTGTCAACATTCCCCAAAGTTGTACAAGTAGAAATGTGGGCTCTAAGAAGAACTATCGGCGAGGAGCATCAGTCTCTACAGGGATACACTGTGTGTTTAAGTCAGACTCAAAGTGTTTAAGATGATTGCTATTGATTTAAAACCCTCTGAAAATCTACAACAGACACATGCGCTCATTGCACCAACTAACATTGTTCTTCCTGTAGTCTGTATTGTACAAAAGCCTGTATAATAGAGGTGGTGAGAAAACGCTGTCATAACCAAGAAACGTGATAACACTGAGATTGAGAAATACCACAGATTCCCTTTAACACCTCTAACACAGCTCCTCAATTAAAGGGGAAGTCTGCTGAAGTTACACGTCACAGTTTTTTTTAGGTGTTGCGAAGTACCACTGCATATGTGAAAAAAAAAGTTGTACAAAACCTGCTGTGTCTGCAGAGGGAACTGTGCAAAGTCTGATAGGTTGCCTCAAGTCATGTCAAATAAGTCAGCGTCAGTCAGGACTGAAGACTACAAGTGTGAGAATAAAAAAAATCGAGCGAACCTCTCTGACTTCTGTAGGCCCCTCCCCATCGCTTTTAAAGGCTCGGGGCTCGACGCCACATTAGCCACTACTAGCATAAAACACATGCATCTCTGAACTGTTGGTGCTTGAGTTGTATTGTAGGTTATGAAGGTGCAAGGTTTTATAAAATAAGAGGATATCTCTGGTTCTGCTGCTGCAGGATGTTGATCCTTCCTTTCTCTTCTCTTTTTAAAACTGCCCATTGTAAGTCTGAGAATGTTCCGGGAGTTCAATGCTAAATCAGTGCAGTACTTTTTAAGAAACACATGAAGTATAATATAAAGATCTCTGTTGCACAATTCACGCCATCCGTCTCAAAGCTTAAAATCCTTTCCCAGCTCGTCTGCCTCCCTTTATCTACATCTCCTTTGTGATTGGTTTAGATTTAATAACAGACATCAATAAAAGATAATAGCTTTTACCTGAATTCACCTCATCAGTGCAGGGGAAAAAAAACAACTCTTCCTGATATTTTGTTCTGTCAGTGCTCTGTCTCTGCTGTAAGCATTACCTGAATTCTAAGATAAGTTCTTAATATAACTCGTCCTGGTCCGACTGTGGTGATCTGAGCAGGACAAGCTCTGCTGCTGCTTTGGAGCAGCATGGTGTCCCTGCTCTGTCCTTCTTCTCTCCTCCTCCAGCACAGTCACACATTGCCTACAGTAAACATTTACTTTTGCTTGCACGCACACACGCACACACACACACACCGACACACAGACATAAACAACACCCGCCCACGCAAACACACACCTAAGACACATTTACACTTGCCGACTGCTGTTTTGTGAGACATTTTTACAGCGAGCGAATAATCGCTGTTTCAGGTGATCAAAGTAAAAAGGATCTGTAATTCGATACATCACTTATACGCACTTATGTTCAGTATGTACATTTTATTGGCAACACTCTCTCACACACACACACACACACACACACACACACACACACACACACACACACACACACACACACACACACACCATCTTCACTCAGGGTAACTAGAACCTCCAGTATGATGGAAAAACCTCCAACAAAATAAAAGATTAACGTTATAAGTGAAAAAGCAATATCCCTTTCTCTTCCCCTCTGTGGCCTTTTTAATGGGAGGGTCATTTCATTCGATATTTCTCCAAAACAAAATAAATTGTGCTCTCTGAGTGTGTGTCCCTACCTTTATTCCCCTTGCTAGCAATATAACTTAGAAACTTCTATAAGTGGAGGAAGAAATAAAGAGGAGAGAGAGGGCACGGCAGTGACAGAAAATATTTTGGGTGAATGCTCGTAAAAGCGATGAAAGAGACAGGCAGAGCACAATTTTTTTTCATGCTTTATTTTCGTGTGAATGCATAACGGCAGCTTGTTATTTCTGCAGGCAACCAGTAATGTTTTATTACCGCTGTTGTGTTTAAACACTGAAATAACTGGCTTATAAACTGATGTTTGTGTAAGATGATTTCTTAGGAGGTCAGAGAGCTCACTCACAATCAGTCCTCGTAGCTGTAGCGCGAGGACAACTTTAGCACTTGAGGAGTTATTAATGACTGTTTGGAATCCCATTGTTATCCCACGAGTGAAAACAAGGAAGTCACTCATCGCAGAGGCATCATGGCGGCTGTTGTCGTGGAGACAGGATCCCAGCGAGGATAATTGCTGGAGGGGCTTAGCAGTGCGGGCCACCTGCCGCAGCAGTTGGCCGGGATCTGTGTGTGTATATGTATGCGTGTGGGAGAGTGTGTTTGCGGGCGTGTGTGTATCCTGGCATAGATATAGTGGGCCGGGGCAGAGTAGTGGCAGGAGGCAGAGTGGGATAAGGAGGACAGGGCACACAAAGGGCTTAAACATAACCTCGCGCGTAAGTCTCTCATGGGGGATAAAAATCTTCCCGCCTATATTACAATACATATCACCTCTACTGTAGCTAATCCTAATGGGCTCCGAGAGGTCAGAGCAGACTGGTGAACAGCAACATGCAGCTTTTTGACCCAACGCTCAAATCCAACAAAGAGACGAACAAGATGTACAAAAAATATATAATATTGTATTGATCTTTGCCTTTATGTTTCAGATCTGCCTGCACACAAACACACTTTCTCTCAGACACGTACAAGCTGTCACAAACACACTTCTGCAGCTAACCTATATGGAGTATCTGGGACAGTGTGACAGTGCGATCATTTTCAATAGGATTTGTAGGTCGAGGGTCATCCCCAGAACAACAGCCTACTAATCCAGTCCCGTGTGTGTAAACGTGTGTCTGGACTAAGGTCAGGGGATGCACTAATGGAGGGAACAAAAGCAGCAAGGCCGCTACAGTACAGAGTCGCTTTCCTCTAACAGCAGCAAGTAAAACTACCCTTCATCTCATTCTCATTACCTGTTCCGGTTGCAGTTGTTTATGAGCATTGTAGATTATCATCCTAAGTACGTTTGCACCGACAGTGATCTCTATCTGAGTCAGTGCAAGAGAGATAATTGGGTTATCAGATAGAGGACAATGCTACTATGTCGTTCCGGTGAGGAGAGAGATAGATTATCTGCAGGTTTTGGTGTAGAGATACTGTTGTTGCGCTGCTGTGTCTTCACATGCATTATGATCCTGTATAGTGTCTTCTGTGCCGTACAGCTTCCCTCAGCACCGGCCCAGTGTTTGCTTATGTTTGGAGTTTTCCCACTCTGCGTTGTCACCATAAATCAGATGATTTATAATCTCAGCCTCGCAGAATTGTAACTTTTGCTTTTGTTATTAGACCACTAGAGTGGGTTTGACTGACTGCTCACTTTCCCCTCGGTACAGTCCAATGACTTTATTCAGAAGGCAGAACCGTCTGCTGCTTCTTGGCAATAGACGAGAGAAAGTGAGCGTCTGAAAAGAAGCGGGGACACATGATCTGTTCCTTCACTGTACATCGATGCTTTGCAGTACTGCTGTTAAAAAGGCCAGCTATTTCATGGTCAGACTGTAATTATGTTTAGGCTGTAGCTAAGCGCCCCCTACTGGACATTTGGACATTTATATTTAGGCAGACCCATGGTCACCCAAATTAGTGGGATTTTCATGATGTGGTGTGCTGCTGGGTCCCTGCATGTTCGAGTAGTTATACCTTGTTTAGCCACAACTACAGTCTAGAGTGTTGTCTGTGTGTGTAGTTAAAGGCTGATTTACAGTTGTGTGTTCTATGCAGAGCCTATGCTGTAGCCTATGGAGTGGCCTACGCCATTGTCAGTATATGTGCGGCAGTGTGCCTGCGTTGCTCTGCGATCACACAAGTTGGCGATGGGGCTTCCATGCCGTTGTGTTGAGTTTCTGTGATGTGCACTAAAGTTTGATTGATTCAACTAACACACCTAAAACACACATTAAACATGGCTTAATAGTAACAATATTCAACAAAAATACAAAATTTGGCTCCATTATAACTTACAAGTTTCACTGATGAAACATTTGACTTGTGCCAGACATGTTTTCCCAACATATACAACATGCTAACAATGTTAGCATAAGCCTATGACATTTCCCATTGCAAAAATTAGCCTAGTGGTTAGCGGACTAGTCTTCGACTCATGTGAAGCCAGGATAAATCACACACAAGCCTTTAATGTTATTTTGTGGGGGCTTTATTGTCTTCACAACAAAAATAAAAGCTTTGTCTGCTGAGAAAAAGGTTTTTAGTACACAAAAATAAACAGGAAGTCTGCATCACCGCAAAGTATAGTTAAATATCTGGGGAGGCGCATGTCAGGCTACAAAGAGCCTATGCACACCTAACCTGAGTAGTAGCAGCAACAGAAAGTTTGCTGATCTGACGGGAAGTCAGGGCGGTCCAGATCTAGCGGCTGAATTCGAGTTGCTACAGTCGCTGCTAACTGGTCCGTAAACTGTAGTTCTGGCACAATGTTGCTTTAACGTCTTCAGTGAGTGTTTAATACTTCAAAGATTGATTTGGAACGTAACATCACTTGATAGACATTATGCAATCTAACTGTGCTGGGCTGAACTGAAAGCAGTTGTACCATGACATTATATTAGTGTTCCATTAATTACATAATTTGTGTTCTCAGTATATTTTCAGGATCTTTGTCAAACCTACATGATAAATGGCTAAGAAGGCGAGTTAATGTTATGCATCACTCTGATCAGAGTAAGCTTGAGTCTGCATAAAACATTTCCCTCTATATTGCCAGGATTTTCGCCCACTGCGATGTGTCTTTCTGTAAATTTTCCTGGAGTTTAATGTTTTATAAGGTTTAGAAATCTCTGGCCATCATCAAGGAAAAGGCACATTAATATAAAGTGTATTATCATTAGGGCCTGTGTTCATCTTTAACTGCTAAATATCAAACTTGGGAATTAGGAGAAAGATTAAAGTGACTTTATGAAGTGTTAGAACTTTTTATCAGACTTCTTTGGGTTTTAAAATGCTAAATTCAAGAGAGCTTCATGTGTGATTCAGCATTGGGTAGTTTCAGCCGAGTATTTGCTTTTGATTTTGATTTCATATCACTTATTTTTCTCAATGTTCCGCAGCTATGTAGCAGCTGAGCTGTGCCTGATCAACACTGCTAGCGAACACACTGAGGCTGCTTTAGGGCTGGGACACATACCGCATCTTTAACCCCCCCAAAAAACACAACGTCTGTGCTAACTTTTAAGGGCGTGGAGGTAGGCTGCGTCTCAAGTAGTGAAACAACCATAACCAGCACCATATTCTACTAACCAGAAATACTTAGTTCAGAGCAGATCTTGTTTTTGAAATGTGTTTTAGGCCTGAAATGTTGTCCGTGGATATTTACCGGCTGTGATTGGTTCTCCTTGTATCCAAAAGTTCAACTTTGTTAAAATCAGGGTGCAGCCATCACGCCCTGAAAACAGACAGATGGGTCTGCTTACATGTCGGGATGGCGTCGCTCTCGCTGTCTTTCTGTCGACATTGACAATGTGTTTCAGTGATTCAGGTTCTGCAACACACACTCATGCAGGCAGTGTGGCGCGGGTGTAAGGGGCAGATGTAAAGTAATTCCTTGTCTTTGTTTGGCTCTTTGTGCTCTGAGTGTACATGTTACCAATCATATGATCACTTAAGAGTCGTTCTGAAAGGTGACTACTGCTCTTTGCTCTGAGTATGAGTAAGTTGCTTTATAAATGCGTCTTATTATTCACTTTTGTTTCAAGCATTATTGACTGTAATTCTGAAACATCTATACAAAATCAGTGACACACCAAACTGACTACAGGGTTAAAAACACACAGTAGAAAGTTTTTATTAGACCAACATTAAAAGGATAAAACTGGTATGTAAACAGTTTGTTGTAAACAAGCTACTGTTATTCATTCCTTTGTCACGTGCAGGTCAAATGTTAAAGCTGCAAATATTTGATGTCACTGGAGCTTAGATTTGCCTGCTTTTCCTCTTACTACTGCTTGTCATTTCTGCTGTCATGTTATATTTAAATATCTAAAAATATTCCAAAAATAATTAAAGTAAATCTGCTTTTTTTTCTGTAGTTGTTGTTGCTAACATAATTTCCATTACCTTACCAAACAGCATTTCAAGATGAGCTGGTCGCAATCTTAAACACTACAATTAGAAGTAGTAATAACACCAACAGCAAAAATAATAAAAGGAACAAAACAAAGAAGAAAGGGGAGGAAGGAGGAGGTGGAGGTGGGAGGAAAAAAAGAGGATATTTTAAGATATACTCTGCACTCCATCAAGAGCTTGTTAGGAATGCAGTAAAATTTAGAAAGACTATTGGATTCTCAATAAATAAAAGACGAAGGATAACATCAGCTATAAAATGTAATCAGTTCGTGCAGAAAACAGGGAGGAGGTTGGAAACACAGTCGAATGGAAATTTCACAGGCATCAGCAGTTAATTCTTAACCTAAATAAAACTGATGTGTTGTATTTAGAGCAGAAAACTGTGGAGGATTTTTTTTTGGACAATGAAATGTATCAGTCAGTAACACAACAGCATGATGGCAGAGATGGAAATGACAGTTTTAGGGGTTGGAATTATCTAGAAATGCTACAAATGTGCAGTATAATGAAATAAACCAGTGCCTGTGTGTGATAAAGTAGACAAGTAATACAAATAATGACCCTTTGATACAATGAACGAATGTGACTAAATATAGGAGAAAATAATAACCCCTTCTCAGTCTAATTAGTACATCCTGGGGGCACGATGAGCCTTCTGAATGTGATAGAATCCAAACAGCGTCAGAGCTGCGTTTTGCAAATTAAGCACCAGGAGAGATGACTGTGAGGATCTCTGGGATTTCTATGTGTAAATATTTAACTTCTGTGGTGATGTGGATGTCAGACAACTGGCTTACAACAGTAAGCTACATCAATTTTACTGAAATGTCTGCAAATGTCTCAATATGACGAGCCAGGAATTGTGGAATTAGGGATTCTGGGGAAACTTATCTGAGGGGAAGGGTTTTAAATTTCAAAGTTTGGTGAGAACTCTCAGT
This sequence comes from Epinephelus awoara, assembly GCA_035609425.1. Classification (NCBI taxonomy): domain Eukaryota; kingdom Metazoa; phylum Chordata; class Actinopteri; order Perciformes; family Serranidae; genus Epinephelus; species Epinephelus awoara. Next base: position 25,439,112 of record CM069312.1, read on the forward strand.
AAAAGGTCATGGGAGGTACAGGACCTGACATTTTTTGGAACATGGAAATGTAGAAATCTGAATGTGCTTATAATAAATTTGTCTTTTCGATAGAAAAAAAGACGACGAGAGGCATGAGATGTCCTAACGGAGAGTGAAAGGCATTTTGTGGTGCAGGTAGAAAGAGGCTCTGTGTGTGAGGAGTGTGAATAATCCCGTTGACTTCTGAGTTGTGTAGAGGGGCCGCGGCTTGAAAGTCTTGGCATCACTAGAAGAGAAAGATCAATTCTCTGGAGTTAAAAGTGCAGCAGCACTCTGCTGTCTATGCAAAGACAGTGATGATGCACGATCCTCTTGACCTTCACACTTCCTGTTGTGTTGTTTGGCAAGTTTACTTTTAAGCTCTCTGTCCCTCAGTGCCTTGGCGAGGAGTTGAAGGCATTCCTCATTTAGACACACGCAATGCTTTGCGGGAACAATATGGACGTTTTTGTGGAGAGTCATAGACGCAGCAGAAAAAGCACACATGATTTGAATCAGTACTGATATATAATCACATTCAGGGGAACATTCATACTTTATCTGGAAGACTGTGGGAAGAAAATGTAATTCCTTGCCTTAACCAAGACCACAAATACTCCGTGAGCGGCACATCCACTCAAACCACAGCATTTTTAAAACACTGAGCTAAAACCTTATGTTCTCTCATCAAGTGAGACATTTTAGCTGAAATTACACCTTGAAAATGTCTCTGTGAGGTTGGGTTACCAAATAGACAAAGCAGGGAACTGCCCCAGGGACACCAAAGGCCCCATGTTCACTGTGAGGCAATTACATTGTAGTAATTTGATTAATTGCAATTTTGGTAGGGAGATATGCACAATCAAAGGACATAATGAATTGAAATAATAAGGCTATTAAGACCTTTATTATATCAGTTCATGTTTATAGAATATGATGTTTACTAAAATTACCACTAATTAACAACAAGCCAAACTGGGGCCACTTTATATTCCAGCATTGTAGTACTTGTTGGTTTTTAGGGTACTGGGCAAAATATAATGAAACTTTCCTGTGAAGTCTGCAGTGTGCTCTGTGCCTGATGGGTACTTACAGGCAATGGACACCTGTACAAAGAGTCAGGGGGAAGCTGGGAGTTGAGTTTAACTTGCCACAGGACACCTTAGGAGCTTAATGTCCCAGAGTCTGTGGCTTGTTTAGATATAGATGTGGTTTTGCTCTTATTTTTTGCAGGTTTAAGTTAAAGATATAACACTTTTTAATGCATTCAATAGATACAGTTCTTTTAAATTTTGGTTGTAAATTTGATAAAAATCTGTGTCAGTAAGCACTTCTCCTTTTTCCAAGATAATTCATCTATCTGACAGGCATGGCGTATCAAAATGCTAATCAAACAGCATCCTTACTACACAGGTGTGCCATGGGATGGTCACAGTGAAACGCCACTTTAAAATGTGCAGTTTTATCACACAACACAAGGCTGCAGATGTCCCAAGTTTTGAGGGAGCTTGCCGTTGGCATGCTGACTGCAGGAATGTTCACCAGAGCTGTTGCCCGTGAACTGAATGTTCTTTTTACTGCCATAAGCCGTCTCCAATGTTTCTAGTGTCCGTGAAATTGGCGGTGCATCCAACCAGCCTCACAACCGCAAACTACATGTAATCACACCAGCTCAGATCCTCCACATCCAGTGTCCTCATCAGCAAGATTGACTGAGACTAGCTACCAAAACAGGTGATGCAACATCTGGTTTGCATTAGCAAAGAATTTCTGCAAAAATTGTAAAAGCAGTTCATCATTATAACTGACCTTTGAGGCTGGTTGGATGTACTGCCAAATTCACAACTATTGGTACTGGCTGATATTTGCTTTAAAGTCGGAATCTGCAAACATGCCTTTTCTTATTTTGCACAATGAATGCATATTACATACATTTAATAGCATTCTGTTTCATATCTCCATCTGCTGGTGAGCCATCACGATAAGAGTTTGCATGCATAATATGATGTTAATTCCACTACATAAGAGACTTGATGATCATTAGGTGGGGAAAAACGTGGATATATCCAGCAGTATCGGTTATCGGCCCAATAAGTTGTTATATATTGGCATATCGGATATCAGCAAAAAATTCAATATTGTGCATCTCTAATAAATATAGATATACATTCTACCTACTACAATCAGAAATACACTGATGTGAATTCTCAAACCCTGACTGATGTATTTCTGCTCTGTCATCTTTTAGGAGAACCCATACCTGTGCAGTGACGAGTGTGATGCCTCTAACCCAGACTTGGCCCACCCTCCTCAGCTGATGCAGGACAAAGAACGCAACAGTCTAATCACCTACTGGCAGACAGTCACATGGAGTCGCCACCCAGAGCCACTGCTGGCCAACATCACCATGTCCTGGAACAAGAGTCTGGAGCTCACAGACGACATCCAGATCACCTTCGAGTACGGCCGACCTACTATCATGGTACTGGATAAGTCCATGGACCACGGACGCTCCTGGCAGCCCTACCAGTTCTACGCTGACGACTGTATGGACGCCTTCAACATGCCACCCAAACGTGTGCGTGACCTCTCGCCCGCAAACATCACGCGGGTCATTTGCACCGAGCAGTACTCACGCTGGGTTGGCTCCAAGAATGACAAGAATGTGAAGTTGGAGGTGCGGGCGCGCTTTGCTGTGTTTGCAGGACCGCGGCTACAGAACATGGACAGCCTGTACACTCGCATGGAAAGTATGAAGGGATTGAGGGACTTCTTCACCTTCACCAACCTTAGGATGAGGCTTCTCAGGCCTGCCCTTGGAGGCACCTATGTCCAGAGAGACAACCTGCTGAAGTACTTCTATGCCATCTCCAACATCGAGGTACCTGCCAGGTGAGGGTCAATGCTGACTTGATTAGGGATGCACATGTTCATTCCTTTTAACATAATAACAGAATTAAGTTGGAAACAAATGGAAAACTGCAGTATACTCTCAAATAAGATTTCTGTTTGTTACTATTACCAACATTGTTTTTACTAATTAAGAAAAAGGGAGCTTCATTATTCAGTTCACACGAGCTAACGCTGCAGCAGTGGCTAACATCCAACACCAAGCCGTTAAATGGTCCCAAACTCACACCGATGCCAAAATGGCTCAACTCTGAAGTTGGGTAAAGTTAGCCATGTGATGCTAACAGTTAGCTCCGTCTCTAGCTCTGTGTGTGTGTGTGTGTGTGGGCGGACCCTCACCAACTGTCTCTGGTGCAGAGCAGAGCTCTCATGATAAACAAAGAGAAAGAGAGTGAGGCAACCCCCCACCCCCACCCCAAAAACCCAAATATTCAAAACCCAAATTGAAAACCAAATTCCTACCCAACAAGCTAATATCAAAATAGTCAAATATGCGGGTCCAGCCCTACTATCTGCATGGCTATAGTAGGTGTCACTAGGTGTATGTGGAAAACATCTTTTCATAAATTGGGTGGATGGACTGTTTAAACATATCCACTAAAATAATACAGATTTACATATCAGAACGCTAACAGATTGTTCAAATGGCCAAGCACCATTCATGTGTATCTGCTGAAATGACACTGGCTAAAACTAATCAATAACAAATTATACGTTTAGCAGATTATAATGATAAAGCAAACTGTATATCGTTGAATGTCTTTTCTAGACCATGACATGTAAAGAAAAACCATCTGGTGATGAACAAACCCTCTGATCTCACACTCATGCACACACACACTCTCACACGGCCTTTCTGATCTGAGGGCGTTAAAAATGACCCTCTCTCTCTCTCAACATGAATCCTGGCCTGCCTGTCACTGGCCCGTGAGGACAATGATTAATGACAGAAACATACGGCCTCGGTGGTCTAACGTAAACCGCCATCCACATTCTGCCAGCGGAGCCGGGAACCCTTACATGGCAACTTTGTGACAGTGAAGGATGCTCGGGGCCGTCACGCGCCTGCTTAGCATCAACAAGCCATCTCTCCTACCTTTCAGAATTATCATTCCAATCAATACGGGAGGCTGACATTTGAATGGTATTTAACATCCGTGTTGGGATGGCTTGGAATGGGAGGGGGGAGGTGTGAATCTGTGTGTGTGTCTGTGTGTGTGTGTGTGTGTGAGAGAGATGGGAATCGTGGGTGAGAAGGGGAAAGTGAAAATGAGTGACTGTTTGAGAGGGGCGTTGGCCGATGGGGGCGTCGTGTGTTTATGTGTGTGTGGAGTCGAGGTACAGGGCTTGTTTGATAAAGTCCTGAGTGGATGCTGACACAGCACACACACGCGCACACATACACACATAAACAGCCCTCTGGCACTGTGGAAAGGGCCTGCAGGTATTGATCACAGCCACTTTTCAGGCTCAGCACAGAATCACAGAGAGAAGGAGAGCTCAGCCCAATACCCTGGGGGTGAAACAGTCCATCACCACGCCACAACCTCCACCACAGCCGGCAAATTTAATAATCAACCATGCCTGTTTTGAAATATTTGTGCTTATTTCTTTATTTAGTAGTCCGCAAGTGCACCACATCTAAGAATTTATCATCCGTCTCGTATTCCCTGCTGAGCCGCTTTGCTTGAAACAACCCCCTGCACTGTGAGCTCTCAAAGGTTTCTCTTCATATTTATACTTCCAGAAAACTTTCTTAATTTCTCTCCTCACCCAGAGAGCAGGGCTGATGGCTGGTGGCAGCTGGAGATAGTGTCAGTGTGCGCTGGATCTGGTAACAGAGGACCCAAATTTAGCCCAGTGGAGATGACTGAGGCCAGTCCGTCTTCCGCCCCGGCCACCCACACCTCCCGTAACATAATCACTAATCAATAAGTTATTCTGGGCAGCCAGCAGGAGTATTAGGTGATAGTGGTGGGGGGTCTTCAACAGTACAGTACAATCAAGAGTGTCTGATGCTTACGGCTGGGAAATTGATTTTGGGGAGCGAGACGATTAGTCAATGTTCCCTGGACAAAAGGCTAAGCTATTTCATCTCATCTCATCTGGCCTTAGTAACATATTGGGATTTCCAATGCTTAAAATTTGAATAATGAATATTCCACTCCGCTGGTGCTCCGGCGGGGACGGCACACTGAAATGGGTTTTATATGATCAAGACTGAATGGCAGTGTACCGCAGGTCGCCACAGTAATGAGATATGCTGGTGTTATCGATGGAGAGAGGATTGTAGTCACTTCCTGGCTGTATTGTATGTCCCCAGGCCTCTATCTGTGGCTCTCTGGATGAACCCAGTTAAAAGTAATTATTATTAGTTAACTCTTCTTAATGACCTGGGTTGAGCCCAGACAGAGACAGCAAACAAGCCCTTTTCCCATCAACCAGTGTAAGATGCTACCTCTATGGGACATGTTTTATCTGACGCTGCATTGTCAGAGTGACTGGCCAAGCTCTAAAGAGCTGGCGCAGGTATGCGGGAAGCCAGGTACTCAGGGCTAAATAGTGCTGCTTTATCAATAAAAAGGTTACCGGATAGGCCATTAAGTGCAAACGCAGGGAAGCTAGCTTTGATAGAAGGGGGGTTGTAAATTTAGATTTGTGGACGCGTTGAAAACACTCAGCAAACTGGATCTTGAGCAAGCTGTGAGAGGGCATTTAGGGTAGAGGGCAGCCAGAGGTGGAGCAGGGATTTTGAAGGGAGAAGAAGGTCAAACAGAGGCAAAGTCGAATTGGATAGAGTTGATAGAATATTATATGATTCAGCATCACTCACTTTGTGTCACAAAGTTCTCCCAAGGTTAACTGTAATGAGCTACAGTACTGACTACAATATAAACTCTAAGCCAAGGTGTTTGGGGTTTTGAAAGCCTCAGGCCTCATGCTCATTTTACAGGCTATATTCAACCCTTAGATGTGGCCATTTCCATATCACTGATGGGCCATGTGAAAGCTATCTCCAACCATCAAAGATAGAGGAGCAAAGCCTCAACTCTATCATCATTTACATCAGTGAAATCATATTCACCGGGAAGCTTTACTCATAAGCGGAGCTCTCAAATTCCCCCATTCATTGGACCTCCATCTCTCCATCCCTGTTCAGTGTTCTCTCTGTCACATCTGTCAGCCGCCCCGCTGGACTGTGGTGTGGACTATAGGCTAGCCTGTAGTCTGCATTATGGATTAGACGTGGGGTCACGGATTGGGCCATTTTAATGAAATAAGCAGCAGGTCGTACGGTGGGTCTTTATAATGGAATAAAGGAAAGGCTGTAAGCTCAGGAAGAGCCAACTAAGTGGATTAGGGCCAGGACGGGGAGAAGGAGATGGAGCAGAATGAGGGGGAAGGCAAAGTCTGCATCGTTTTTCTCTCCTGGCTGGTAGTCGCTGCAACATCAGGTCTTCTTCTCCCCGACTTCTGAATTTAATTTGATTGGATGACGGGGGTAGAATGACATTTAAGAGAAGCCAAGTATGCAGTCCAAGTATCTTATTCCCCGATGTCTTTCGGCTGAGCAAGAAAACATTCAGCACATGTTGTGAATGTATAGCACTGTTGTGGTTGATGTCAACACAGATTATCATTTTTCCATTGTAATTTACATTTTGACTGATAAATGTGCCCACAGAATTCATTAAATCCTATCAAACTGAATTAAAAGATGAACCCACTGTTGGCAAATCAGTGTTTTACTTTTAAATCTTTTTTTTCAAAAGTTTACAGTTCTGCTGTAAGTATTTTATAATTACTTTATTTTTAAATTGTCCTAACTGGCCTCTGCAAGCTGCTAAACAAACAGTGAAGAAAGAAAAAATCTTTGTTTTGCCACAATATATACAGCTATATAGCAGCAAATTTGTATGGCCTGAAGGAATTTATTTGTTAACAGTGACATTAACGTTATTTTGCTGACTGTCCTCATATTTCTTGTGAAATAAGAAACTAACATAATTTCTATCATGTACAATATCTATTATAAATTGTAACAAGACGAAGGGTGCTTTCACACCTAAACAGGTTTACTTCAGTTAAAACAAACTCAAGTCTGTTTGCCCAGTTAATGCAGCTCATTTAGACTGGTACAAAAGCTATCAATCAAACAAGATTCAAGAGTCAATACTTTATTGCCATGTCGACATGTCGATAGGAATTTGTTTCAGTGGAGCTTCACGCACTGACAAAGAAACACTAGCTCAATATGTTACACAATAAGATAAATACATAAAAATAAGATAAAATCCAGACCATAAAAGGGAATAAATACTAAAATAATAAAATAATATTAAGGCACCTGTAGCGGGATTAGCAGCATCAATACAGTATAAAGTGCACAATAAAAATGAGTAAAAAAAATAAGATGAAAATATAGTCATTGCACATAAAACAGTTCAGATTGTATTGCTAGTGGAGACAAAAAAAAAACTGAACTGAGACCACTTGAAAAGAGGGGTCTTGGTCAGCTATCAAGCGGACTGTGGTGCAGTTTATTGAAAGCAGACGAACCAGCCACGAGATTTAATCATAGCAGATTATGATGATTTTATCAAAAGCTAAATTAATAAATACATCTACTGATTGTGAAATCTGTTCACGATCTCATAACTTATCTCTATGAGGTAGGGCATGAACGACTTTGATTTTTTTCACGTTGACTTATCTGTCAATAAAGTCGAAGTCGGACATCACGGACATTTTTACAGGAAACTACAACGCGGAAATGAATGACTGCGGACATTCCTCGCGGAGTCCGCTCCGCTTATAGTACCCCCGAGTTCACTTAGTCAAGGATAAAGTATCAGCGTAAGCACAGAGAGAGAGAGAGAGAGAGAGAGAGAGAGAGAGAGAGAGAGAGAGAGGGAAAAAACACACGACTTGTCGACTCCTCCCAGGGGGCGTCGACTTGTGCCACTGACATCGACAAATCGACTGTTCTGTTAATGCCCTACTATGAGGCCATGTATATAACCTATTTATACAAATAGTTTGATAACTATGGTAAGACATATGCACGTCAATGCAGGTAACTTCCTTGATTAACATGTCAAAAGCTGTTAAAACTGCTGTTCTTGTATCCAACTGTGTACTTTTTTAATTTTAAGTCCATAAAAAATATATTATATACACTTATTATAATATTAATAATGTTTATAATGCTTAGAAATTATACTGGACTACAGGTGTGAAAGCACAGCACTAGTGGCTCTGTAGGCTATATACTGTACAGAGCAGTGCTGTACAGAGGGTATGTGAGCTAAATGCTAACATCCGCATGCTAACATGCTCACAATGACAACGCTAACTGATGTTTAGCAGGTACAATGTTTACCATGATCTTAGTTTAGTGTGTTAGCATGCTAATATTTGCTAATCAGCACTAAAGAGTAAGTAGCCTACAGCTGCGGTTGATGGAAATTTCATTAGTTTTGCAGATATTTGGTCATAAACCAAAAGCATTTCTCATTAAAATTCTGATCTGATGATGAAGTTATTACAATTCACCCTAAATGGAGCTTGAATTTCTGTATCACATTTCAAAGCAATCCATTCAATAACTTTTTAAACATTTCACACAAAACCACAAACATCATGGTGGCACCAGGGGACAGTCAGGGGATCACCAAAGTCATTCAGATTAATCACCTGGGGAGTCTGATAGTCTGAACCAGATTTTAAGCCAATCCATTTAAGTGTTGAGTAAAGAGTATTAATAACATTAATACCACCACTACTTCTTCTGCTACTAGCAATCGGCTACAGAACAATGAAGTAATATAGTTCTGTGGGTTTTAACCACTAATTGCATCTGAAAGGCCCGGTCTTGTCTGAAGGCCTTAACTTTCATCAACAACTAATTATTTTCCAGTAGTGAAAATTAGTTAAGAGCAAGCCTGCCAGAAAACAAACCGTATAAATGCTAATGATATTCAGAGTGTTTTTACATGGTCATGTTGTTTCATGCCTGCTTGACTCATTTATTGGTCATGTGTCTGCGTTTCTCTCAGTGCCATCCTGGCCCCCTGCTGACAGAGCTAATGTGCTGAGAGGTTTAAGCTCTCCATCTCCTCACAGACTGGAACAGACTGCAACATGTTAATGAACACCAGTAAAGTTTTCTGTGCCAGAGAGTAGAGAAAGGACAGTCGAAGCAGTTTTCAGGACGATGACTTTCATTTTTTCTGCTGGTTTTTTTTATTTGTTTGTGGTTATATCATGACAGCCGGAGCAGCAGAAGTCTTTTGTAAAAATATGAAAACTAAAACACACACACACACACACACACACACACAAAATTTGCAACTGTAGTCATGAATGTTGGCGAAACTTGAGACTTATTTCTGTAGTTCTTGGGTCCCATTTACCCGTGGTATGAACATGTGACCATGTCTAGATACAGCATCTGGATAACATCTGATCTGATCTCAGAGCTTTTGAATTTACACCTGGTGTTTTCATGATCTCAATTGCGCTTGCATTCTGGTCGGATCTCAATATGGAAATTATTAAGGCGTAGCTGGCGGACTTTTGCGAGGGAGGTCTTTATAATTATGTAAGGAAAATGCTCAACAGCAAACACTGAAATGAAGAGACTCGGAGAACCATAGAGAGAAGTTACAGCCAACAGGATTACTTTAATTGCAGAATACACTCAGCAGCACAGGTTGAGAACACTAGGGCTGTACCCAAATATTTGGATATTCAAATATTCGTTTCTATGAGTAGGTATTTGTTGTAAAAAATTTGGTATTCGATATTCGGTTTTTTTTATTTACTTTTTTTTTTTTTTTTTTTTACATATTTTTTGGTGCTAAATGTAGTCTTTTTGTTGTTGGTAAATGTAGGTTCAATAAAAATCAAAACTTTTAAATTGCATTGTTAAAAATGTGAAAATATAGTATGGCCTACCCAACGGAGCTTGTGCGCACGACACGCTTGAGCGCATCTGTCTGAGGCTGTGGATCAATGCCAAGTTTTACCAGTTTATCACTATTCCCTCTAACTTGTAGCTGTTTTTTCATTATTTTTTGAATTTAATATGAATTATTAATTAATAATTATTAATAATTATTATTAATTGGAACCGTTTTTGTCAACATTTGTTTCCCCCGTTTTGTACAATAAATTATTGTTTAAAGTTTCAACAAGTTTCTTTTGGAGTGCGTGACACAAGTGTGTTTTGAAAACTGTCACCTGTTCAACGCATCAGTACCTTCGGATGCCATGACAGTAATAGATTTTAGATTAACAGATTATAATAATAATGTCAAAATATCATTTACAGAGCGATTTAACAGACGATCACTGCTGCCCGACCCGCAGGTCCATTTGCAGGTCCCGTGGGTTACGGGTCGACCCGCGCATCACTACTCAGCTCAGTCTATAAAAGGCTGTTCACAACAGTAGACATTATATTCCATTCAGGCCGGCAGAACCAGCAGCGCATCGGCTCTACAGTGTACGAGTGTCTGCCAGCAACCAGTTACTTGCAGAGGCTTCCTGCAACTTGTTTCAACAGTTCTGATTTAATCAGGAGACAAATTAAACAGGATGACTAGCCAATGTGAAAATCAAAAGAAAGCATAGAATAATGTACTGAAGGAGACTGTTGTGCCGGTTTGAGAGCAAAGATCCGGTCGCCAAAACTCCGCAACCCAATTAGGTCCGAAAAAACCCCGGAGGAGTGCTTCGCAAGGAGTCTTTGTAAGGAGCCGAGCCTGGCGTAACACCAGAGAGAGCAGGCCGCACGCGCACCAAAATCTGAACCGAAATCTGACATCTGGTCCACTGTTTCTAAGACCTCTTGCAACTGACATTATTTTCACCTTTGATATGGAGTAATACATTATCTGCCTCTACAATTACCGCCTAGCAAGAAGAAACAGAGTTAAGTGATCTATCACTTTGCAGGGTCCGGGTTTTTCTCAGGGATGTTTCATACAAGAATTTTGTTATATGTGAAAACAATACTGTGCGTGTGGGCCACAAATGCTCAGCACATGTATGATCAGATAGGCTCTTTTTTTAAATCACACTGCTGAAAAATGAAAAATGAAAATTCAGATACCTGATTTTGAGGATATGACATTAAAGTGACCAGAAAACTACGAGATCCGGCCCCATTTACACCTGATATTAACGTGTGATGTATATGTGGATACACTGTCAGGATTATGATCCACAGATCTTTGCATTTACACCTGGTATAAGCAAATGTTTCTGTTATTTTGATACTGCACATGTTGTCATTGGATATGACTGCGCAAGTTCAGATGTGGTCTAGCTGATCTGAGTGCAGTCTGATCACAGTGCAACCTATATGCAGTTACACTTTGCATTTACATGGATTTTCTACAGATCCAAATAGGATATCCAGATACAATTGCGAACAGGGTAAAAGAGTTACTTGTTCTTGGCCCACGTGGAGCCACATCTAAATCATGTTTATTATGATTAAAACCTAAACCCAAATCTACAAGACAATTATTATATTTAAGCAAATATTTGGAAAATAAAATAGAAACTTTAACAAATGGAAAGAGAAAGGTGCTGTGTAACCTGTTTCACCCACATCAGCTCAATCAGTGGGTGGGTCAGGACCCCTTCAAGGGATCCTAAGATAAATCTAAAAGGTCACAAGATGCTTAGAAGGGGACTTGCCGAGTTTTTACACATCGTCCAGTTAACTTTTTAGAGCTGTAAATTCCGGTCAGTGAGTACTACAAACTGCCGTTCAGTGTTTTGGTGTCTGATAAGCCTTTAAACGCATTAATCTGTTACTCCAGCTGGACCTCACAGATCTTATTCCATTGTCTCACCGGTGCCCTAAACACGCCCTCACCAATGCAGCCCTCCCCCCTACTGAAACCCTGCCTGGAGTTGCATTGTAGGTAATATAGGCACCAGGTTTTGACAAGAATGTGTAGAATAAAAAAGATAAACTCTCTACAGCATGATCCTTTTGATCATTTTTCTAAAAGCTGACAGTGAAGTGGAGTGCAAAGCCAGGTACTGAAGTAGTTTTAACAAAACAGGGAAGAAGAAGAAAACAAACCACACCAGCTGAAACACTCTGATCATTTATGCAACAGAAACAACAACAAACCTAATTTAAATTGTAACTGCGACATACTCAATTAAACTTGGAAATCAGAAATCTCTAGCGAACCCTGATCTGTACTTTGGCAGTCATGCTGCCTCCTGAAGGATGGACTAATTAGACTCTGAGTTGTGGCTAAATCGGACTGTTACAAAGGCTTTTGTTGTACTGGAAGCATGAATCTCTGTGGCCTCGAGGCTTGTCCATCATCTCCACTGGAGAACAAGGAAGAACAGATGCTTCTCCTCTGCTCCCTTTTTGGAGCCTCCATCTTTTTGTGTCTTGGTTATCCATGTAGGGTGACTTTGACTTTGGAGACTGTCACCACTACTTTTGAATTACACTAAAGTTTTCTTTCGTGTCCTTTGCCGAGTGAAGGTGAGAGCATGGTAGGTATAAGCCTGGATCAGGGAGAGAGGGAGAGAAAGAAAAGAGGGAGGCAGATGATGGATTAACTCCTAGTTTCATGGGACTAGCTGGGGTGTGTGAATTTGTGATGAATGATGTGAGGTGTGATGCTCTGTAAATATTATTCTCTAGTTCACACGATCACCACAGAGCAGAGTCTCTGCACATATTCTCTGTATTTTCCACCGTTGGTTGAAAACTTTAGCCGTCTATTCCGTTTCATGAGGAAAGCGCTTTGCACTTGAATACTGCCACCTTCTCCCTCATGAATGAAATATATGATCCGTACTTGATGTGTGATGAGGAGTGTGTTCTTGCCGGAGACAGGAAGCCTTCATGCATGGTCCCTCCCACCCTCCTCAGACTCCTCCCCTCTGAGCTCCTCTTCCTCCGAGGCAGCCGAGGCACGGAAACAGATCACTTTTTAAATCATTCATGAGCACTCCACAGAAAAGAAAGGCATGCAGAAAGCTGAGGGACCGCAATGAGGAATGTGTCATTGTTCCCCTCATATGCGATGATTTATGACACAATGGTTGTAACTGATTTGATAATCACAGTTTATTTCCCCTCAGAAGGGAAGAAAGTTAAAGTCAGCGTTTTCTCCTGTTTTCCTTTCATTCCCCGTCTTTTGTTTCACAGATGAACGTCTCTTTTTTCATCCCCTCCCTCTTCAATAGATTTTTCTTTTCTTCCTCCACCTTCCCACCCCTCCTCTTTACTCATCCCATAAATATCCTTTTAAATTCACAAATACAATAAAGAATTCTCCCCACTAGCGCCTGCACTGTGCCTTACCCAGCATCTGGTGAGAGGGGAATCTCTTGATACCGCAAGCGTGCTTTAAAGCTGAAAAGCATGCTGGGAATTGTAAGTGGGAGAACATGAGGTAGAGGGAGGGTGTCCTTGGAAAGATGGTTTGTTCTCAGTCAGCCACATTAATTAGCATAGCATTATTACAGGCATGGTGTGTTCAAAAAACACACGGAGTCTTTACTGTCACTGTCATTACGAGCATGTAGACGGGCACGGATAAACAACTCATCAATTCGGAGAGACAGAAAAGGAGCCCATGTGCTTGTCAATGAGAAACACCCCAGCTCATACTGTGATCAGTTGTTTTTTTTGATGTCAGTGTTGTCCCAACATGGGCCGTGGAGGGACAAGAGTGCAAGTTTTCAGTCCTGCTTTACAAGTCAGCAGGTGATATGATGAACGTTGTTCAGTTTGGAATAAGACAAAAAAGATCTAGGGTTGTAACAAACTACGAATTAATTAACAACTTAAAAGTAGAGAACTCTCAAAGGATTATTTAGCTGATAATTATCACTTGATTGCTTGAGGACTGACTGAATGTACTATGATGCTATTATTGATGAAACAATTTCAACTCGAGGTCCAATAACTTGCCTTATCCAATAACCTCTTGTGATTGCTGTCCTAAAAGTTGGGCTTCATCTGCCAGGCCGTGTAGTTTAATCAAAAGCTCTGTAACAAGTGAGTAAGTGGAGTTTGGGGCAAGATTATTTTGTAAGCTTCTATTTCCAAGGTCAAGAATGTAATGTCAGGGTTGCACTACGATAATGTACCAATGTGATTATTAGTTTCTGAGAATCTACATGCTGACTACTTTCAATATATAATTATTATTACTCTTATCAGCTGGTAAATTGCATATAACCTACAAGTAATCATTCCTTCCTTTTAATGTACATGTAAGGGGCTTTTTTTTTACCCTGTCAAATACCCTCACCCCTTACTTGTATATTAATTACTCACCCAATATTACACTGAAATCTTCATTATCAATAAACAGGAATGCAGTGTATTAGATTTAAACCTTCGACACAGAACGTATTTTGCAGGGGCAAAAAGCTAGAAAAAAATTTATTAAATAATGCAACATTGAACTACTGCTTTGTGTTTAATTACAATTAGTTAATTAACTTATTAGTCAATCAACAACTATCGAGACAAGCCAACATTTACTAAATGTACTGAGCAGAAATGCCAAATATTCCCCTGTTCCATATTCTCAATTGTGAGCATTTGCATTGTCTTGTGTGATATCAACATCATGATATGAGATTAGAGTAGATCTATTTTAGATTTTATATATCGTAATATAAGTTTAGTCTTTTCCTGGTTTTAAAGGCTGCATAACAGTAAAGTGATGTAATTTTCTTAACTTTCCAGACTGTCCTAGCCATTCTACCCAATTAGTCATTATATCCACATTACTGATTATTTATCAAAAATCCAGTGAAAGCACCAGTATTCAACCAGTCAATATTGCTGCAACATCAATAGAGGTATTTGGTAAAAAAAAAAATGTTGGGATATTACTTAGCTACTTCTTTCTGGCATTTTCTAAAAAAAAAAAACAATTGCCAGATTAGGAGATAATGAAAACCATCGGCTGTAGTGGCAGCCCTCGTTTGATTTCTATTCATGGGGTCAAATTGATGCTGCATCTCCATCAGCAGGTTCCCCACACCTTCAGCTACTTAAACATCAAAGGATATTCAAGGACTTTTCAAGGACTTTGCAGCCCAATTCCTTCAAATTCAAAAACCCAACATGGCATAGTTTGAGAGACAGATCAAGGTTAATTAATGATAACTTGCAGAGTGCCGTCCTGTGTGATGCCTCGTCAGCATGCGCCAAAGCTGCTTTGCCCATGGCGTAAAATTCTATTGATTGGCTGCAGGCTCTGCATCGGGCATACGAATGTCCTGATCTTTAACAAAGCAGCAGAACGTAGCTCATTTACTGACATGAAGTAAACAGAAAATCAAAAGAACTTTCTATTCTTGCACTACATACATAGATTTAAGCACTTTAAATTACCCATGTCTAGTTATATTGACTTTCAAATAACTTTCAAGGCGTTGATTTCCTCCCCTCAGGGATTTCAAGGACCTATGAGAACCTTGTGTTAGTCAGTCATATTTATGTCATACAAAGTCACTAAAATCCCCCCCAACAAAATCTAGTACAGAGTGAAGAGATAGAAATAGATGCATAAAGTTTTCTCACCTTCCTCATGGATTTTAACTGAAGTGTAATTGATCAGTGTTATCGGCCCTAAAAGGCACATGTTTGAAGATCTGCCCTTTAATCTATCTGTCCATTTCCTGGCCTCTAAGCGCACTCACAAAAAATACTGAGTCCTTCAGTTACTACAGCTTCATAACAAATCTGCACAAACCAGAGGTCATTTCATTAATTACTAAATAATGCTGAGCTTTGGCTACACAGGAGTATCATTATGGGTTCAGTTCAGATACGAATCAGATTGCTAAACCATTTCACCAAAAGTAATTCAATTATATAGAGATTATTAAGCAAAATATCATAATTACTGAATAAGCAAAGCAGTTTCTGCGACAGCTCCAAGCGCTGGTAAACACTGCCCTCCCTGTTTTTTTCTTATAACAAAGACCCCCAAGTTTTAGTCCTTGTACTAATTGTCTTGCTAACTGCACTGGTGTGTTTTGAAGCTGGCCCCTCCTTCTCCCCCTCCTTCTCCTCCTCTGTTCCTCTGTCCTCACCTCCTCTCCTCCTCTGGCCCGCGGCTCGGACGACTCTTTTCTCTCTATGACTAATGATGTTCTTTCAGTCTCAAGGTTTTAGCAGGATAATTATATTAACCCCTGTCCTCTGGCTGATCCCAGCTCAGTTTCTCTTCCCCAGGCATCCTCCCCTGCGCGGTCTCAACGGAATTAGAAACTAATACACACATGGCTATACAGGAACACGCATTATGTGAGTTGTATGTGTGTTTTGTATTAGGTTTTGTCCGCAGGTGTGTGTGTTTGTGTGTGAGTTTTGGTGACTTTTTGGATACTTTCTCCAAATGAATTCACATTTAAATTAGAGGAAATGCAACTGAGGAAATGAGATAAAGTAAAGTAAAAATTAGGTGCACGGGTGAAGATGGGTGAGGGCCTGCGGGTTTGTGTGTGTTGGTGTGCTAATTTATAATAACATGCCTTCACACATTAGAGGTTCAAAAGTGCGTCTCTAAAGTTCGTGAGGCGGGCATATTGTCTCAGAGAGAAGGCGCTGAGTGTATTCTGTTCTCCGCTCCAGAGTTTTTCATATACACACATAACAAACATAAAGATCCTACAAAGATCCATATCGCCCCTGGGGGTCTGCAGACTCTGTGGGGGACTGCACAACAGGAAGAACCTCCCACCAAACCTCCATGTAGTTTCTGTCTCTTCATCACTTTTTCATTCCTCCCATCGCCTCTCAACTCCCTTTACTTCTTCTTCCTCGTTCATATCTTAAATAAGAGGAGGATGTATAATAATGCCCCCCCCCCCAACTCACGCCCAATTTCCTCTCTCCCCAGGTGTTACTCTTTGCTGTAGTGTTCATTAAAACACATTCAGCAGCGGTAAGGACTCTGCAGGGAGGTTACACTCTAATATCCAGCACTGTTACGCAGTGATCTCAGGACGATCGGGGCCGGATGGAGCAAGGCCAAACTGTCTTTAGAAGAAGCAGCCTTACGATGCGGTGACATGGCTGCATCAGGAAGAACGGTGTCAGCCATTCTGCATCATTCATGCTGCATCATGCTGCATGAATATTACAATGCAGGCATGCAATGCTTAAATTACCACCCGCCAAGTGCCAAATGCCAGTAACATATGTCTTGAGTGGACGAATTAATGAGGGTCACCCACCACGGTGGTCAGTGAGTTTTGAGAGTGGGTCTATTCATAGGTGCTAACATTCAGCATATGTTATTTATAGGACAATAACTTTTTATTATTATTTACATCTGCATGCTAAGCACAGATATAAACTTTATTACTGGATTCTTATTTATTTTGTGCAAGAAAGACACGCTTTGTTTTTCTTTATGATTTGGTTTTTGGATTTGCAACTGACTTTGTTCTGGCTTAGACTGTGATGACAATAACATTCGACTTAGTGGGTGTTCAGATCAAAAATAGCCCTGCTTTAAAAACATGCAAGGGGTTGAGTTGGGGGGGCGTGTTTACTGGGGCTCCAGTGAGACAATAAAATACGACCCAGGTAGTCCAAGTTGAGTAATAGATCCAGGAGATTGAAGGCTTGTCAGACACCAAAACACTGCACTCTTAACACTCTGACACAGAATTGTGCAATTTTTCTTACAGCGCTAAAGCTGAACATGTTCTAATGCAGTCTTTGGTCTACTGTATACAGGGCCTAACTCCCACTTTTTTTGTAGAAGAAGATTTTGCAAAAACAAACAAGTATCAAGACCTTTTTTTTCCCCGCTCTGGAGCATCGGTAGTAATCAACAGCAAATACTCAAAACTTCAGCCAGGGAGTGGGAGGGGTGGCTGAACATTAGTGCTTATAATAAAAGGCTCCAAATTCAGGGCAACACCTGACAAAGCTGTGAAACAAAAGCGCTGAATCAGCCTACTACCTCCAACGAATTTGAGATTTGAGATTTATATATATAAGATTCAGTGTTTCTGTTAACACAGGTTAGACATAATGCTGGAGCCATTCTCCTTCTGGCCAACGGTCAGTTCACCATCTGCCTGGTTAACATAGCAGCAGCTAACATACAACACCAAGCCACGAAACGATCCCAACAGACTGAAACTGGCACAGAAATGCCTCAACTTTTATCGTTAGACCCATTAATAACTACGAGGCAACGTTAGCTGTATGAGGCTAACAGTTAGCTCTGTCACTGTGTGAGTGGGTGGACTCAACAACTGTCCCCAGCATGGAGTGGAGCTCTCATGAAAAACAGAGAGGGGGTTCTGAGCGAATCGATAGGCTACACACAGCTCTACAGTGAAGTAGATTTTTGCCCACTTTAAATAGTAACAATGGTACTGCAGTGGGCTGCCAAAAGTAAATCAAAGTATGGGAAAAAAATATATATAAATTGTAATTTCTTAAATGTCATTTCTCAGAATAAAAAGATAAAGCAAACAAGAAAACCCCAAAATGAATAACCAAATCCCCAAATTAAAAACCAAATACCTACCCAATAAATAAATAGCTGAATTTTCTGGTCCAAACAAGAGACAATTAGACTCTGACCCACAACAAAAAAGGTACCAGAGTAGTAAATAATTGTCCATGCATGCCTAAATATGCTCTGCTGTCCAAAGCCACCGTGACGTAAATCTACACACAGCCTAGATTATGATATTATATTATGCTATTCTCAAGTGACGCACATACTTCAACATACACTACTTAGTTGCAGCTGAGTCCATCTGCTCTCTGATATAATTAATAAAAGTACCCCAAATTTCACAGACAAACATTTACAGTATGAGTACCTGATACTCTTTGAATAAAGACTAAAAACCAGGAACTTCTTGAAACAAGAGTTACACCAACTGATGAAGTGGCTGAGAAAGTTATTTACAAATTGTATTTCATGCTCATACACAATGTATCAGTGGAAACAGCCAGGGTGACAAAATCCTTTGAAAGCTGCATATTAATTACCCCTGCAGTTTGAAAGGCCAGCAAAAACAGTACATTTTACACAGCTGGCATGTAACCCACACCTGAACTATTCCAGTATCTCTCTCTCTCTAACTCACACACGCACACACGCACACACACACACACACACACAGTCTCTGCTGTGCTCATGAGAGCGGTCCTCTGAGGTCTGGACTGGAGAACAGGATGTGCCCAGGCTCCATTATTTAGTTATTTGGTCCTGTGCATACAGTACATACTTCAGAGAGCAGGTAGCTCAAAGTGGGCCTGACTCTGCCTGCTGCTCTTTACACGACCAAAACCAACCAATCAGGGAGATGCTCTCAGGACTGGGCACGCACGCAATAGTCATTTACTGTATCCTGTGTAAATAATTTACTCGTACGCTTAGTCACACACAATATCTCCCTCTCCTTCTCTCTCTCTCTGTCCCTCTATCTAGTGCATCACTAACTAAAAGACACACTTTTTAACTCAGAGCAAACTGTGCTAATATAATGAATCCTCCCACATACACACCGGGGAGGTCACACATCCCCCTACACTGCATAGTAGGCACACACACACACACACACACAACAAACACACACAGGGTGTGGATTGCAAAGACAATCAAGGTCATTCCTGCACTTTGAATAATTTAAGATGTCTTTTGCTGGACAATTTCCCTCCTCTTTTTTTTCCCCACAGGCCAAAAACATCTCAACATTGAACATATAGTATATAATGATTGCAGACATGTGTGTGTTGTGGAGACCTCAAACACACAGTCCCTTTGGCTGCCTTAGATGCTCCAGTGGGAAGTGTTTTCTCTCTTTTGCATAAAAAAAGGATAGAAAACTGAGAAACTAAAGAGATGGAGGGAGAGTGAAACAACATGAAAGGCAGAAAATCTATCTAAAACATTTGTGCTCTCAACAGCTTTCATTAGATAATGACAGATAATGATCTCGGTTGGAATGATTTGTTTAAAAGTGGCATCAGTTCTGCTATTGATGAATGAGAGTGAGAGTGGCTTGACAGAAACGTATGAAAGAACTGTTGTGGTTATGAAAAGCGGAATGGTGTAATCCCTTCACACCACATGATTGCAGGGGAGGTCAGTTATAGATTACCTGTTTAGTCTAGAGGGAGACAGAAGAGAGCACATGTGAGAGAAAGGAGGGATGGTTGAGAGGGGGGTAAAAAGGTGGAGAGGAGAGGGAAGGTTTGAAGAGACTCATGCTGCTCCCCTGCTACGGGAGGCTGCACTCGAGGAAAATCGATCCTCTCCCTTCAGAGAAAGAAATTTATGAAGCTGGAACATAAACGCAGTCATGTCCAATTAGCTGCTCTGAATTTACGAGGCACGGCAAAGGAGGAAGTGGGAGGGGACGTGGTGATAAAGACTTCAGCAGAAGCCAATAAGGCGTGCTGCTGATCAATGAGCCCAGCTTTACGCAACACCCACTCCTCGCTTGATCGCTTCCCACCGCGCTCAGCATACACTGTGTCCGAGGGCTCAGCCTTTCAGCGGGCTGCCGTCCAGCAATCAGATTTGAATTTGTGGACATGCTTAGATATCGCCTCCAGATATGTTATCTCTTATATGTTCTTTCACCAAAAATGTATTTGCCTTTTTAAAATGACATCTAATCTTTCTCTTCCATTGAAAGTTTTAAGTCTGGACACAACATGTCTCCTACTTAACTAGAAAGTCCATTCTAAGTGTATGTGCAGTGGACGCTTAAAGTTTATCATACTTAGGGGGGCAAAGTATGACGTAGGGTTGACATATTTCAGTTGGTTGGTCAATTAGTTGGCAGACATGCTCTTGTCCAACCAAACTGTCCCTGGTTGGACAACCGCTGGTGTTCCTTTGTGTCCACCACAATGTTTTTTTTCCCTCCTGAAAACACCAGGTGTTCCACTTTGAAAACACCCAGCAGCATTTTTTTCAGCTTAGATGCTTTGAATGCATCCGGTTGCCATTAGGGCTGATCCACATGCTTCAAAGCTTCTTTGCCATGGTCAAATATCCTTACATGGTAGAGTACTTGCTCTGGCTCACCGGTCTATGTGAACAGCAGTGTTAATTGCTGCATTTCTACATATGACATGTGGCGATTGGTCTTTGTCGTATTTGTCCCACCTCTCCTCCACTGTGACTGGACAGCTGAGTAGAAAGTGACAGTGACGAGCACAGCCCTTTACTGAAAGTTAAACATTTTTCAACTTAGGCAACCAGAAAAAACACAAGAATCAATATAATGACACGAAGCGCTCAGTGAATACATGCTCAGCGCCTTGTCATGCTGCTGCTGTTTGCAGCATAGTGTAAATACATGACACTCCCATTAGAAAGAATATTTTTAAAAAATCATGTTTTTCTTTTGTTGACTACGGCCCTGTTGCATACTGGACCATGATTGGCTTTCAAGACGAGGTGTCACAAAATCATGATTGTAAAAACACGTCTTAAACTCAGATTTAAGATGAGCATAAAGACAGTTTTCCCCTTCATCAGATCAATGTGTATTAACAGCCTTCTGGTGTCAAACTCTGCATCATTCTGCACAGTGAAGGTCGAACATCCAAGCAAAGTAACAAACACATTTTTTATTGGAGAGGGACTTTAATCTTCGGATACAAAAGGACATAAGAGTGAAATTGAGAAAAAGTATCCATACAAAGTACAACCCTCAAAACTTAGAACACGAGTTGAATCAAGTCCTCTGTTTATTGAAAATCAGATATTGTACTTTTGACAAGAGTTGGGCTAACTGTAGTGTTAGTGTGTTTGATTGTATTATATTGTCATTTCTGGCTTATTTTCCTGCTATTTTATTTATCCCCAGCATTTGTACAAAGACCTCCGTGTCATCAGTCAGCCCTGCTTTGGGTGTTAAGTCTCTCTCTGACAAAAGCACTGACACTCATTGCCCATTAGGCTCTCACTCTACTATTTACTCCAGCAGGTTGTGTAGCCGGTTGTGTATTTTGTGGTATCAGGGGAGAAAGCTGTTGTGAATAGCGAGTGGGCCTTCTCAGTGACGGCTGATCGAACACAGAGTAGAAGAGGAGGGAGATCTCCTGCTGGGTCAGAGCCGCATCGATGCGGTCTGTCATCACAGGTTAGAGCACGTCAATGCGGACCCTCCTCCTGCTCCTCCTCCGAGTCTCACCACTGTAGTCGGGGAGGGAGGCAGACTGTCAGGGCTTTGACACAACTGCCCTACTCCCTTCTATACCGACTGCTCAGCCCCCTGCACTGTCTATACCCCCCTATTTTTTCCTCCACCCACTCCTCTCAAACACATGTCCACAACCCAATTTACCCAATGCGCTCCTCAGTGAGCACTGGTGCAACCGGCAGTAGCAAAAGCTAAAGGGGTAAGGGCTACATAGTCAGACAGACAGGAGAGAAAAAGAAGAAAGAAAGAGAATGAACAAACAAAAAAGATGTGGGATAATATGGTAGATCAAAGAGGGAGAGCAAAAGAAAAGACTGGAGCACTGGAACGGTCACAGTGGATGGAATTTGGGAGCAATAGTAAAGAATACAGTGGGAGGAGAGAGCAAAACCGAAAATAAGAGAGCAGGAGTGATAGCTGTGTCCCCGGAGGGAAATAGAGGAATAGGCGTCGACTTCAGTAAAGAGACAGATAAAGCCCCATTAACTGCTGCTTCCAGCTGCTTTCTCAGGCTCTGCCACCACATGACTCCCCCTTGATGTTTGTTTATCTTTCTTATTATTTATTCCCCTAATTGCTGCGTCTCTGCCGTCTAAAACAGGCAGTCGTCGCATCATTAAATACACAGGGCCGACATGACTTCACAGCGACAGACGGCACTGTGAATGGACAGAGAAACACATGACACACATAGGCTGACAACGAGTGGATCTGTCTCTTACTGGATCATTATTGGTTAGTGTGAGCGTGCAGATACGTAGATAATGCATTACACGTGTACCAATCACAACGCAAAAGAATTTTGTTTGTATCTACTAAATAGTTTTGCCTTGTATGTTTAGGAGGAAACGTAAATGCTGGCTGGATTATGTTCACTGGAAACATCTGTCCTCAAAGTGTGACTTCTTGTACCACACAGACATCACAGGGAGGTGGTCTGGGTACATAGTCCAGGCCTTTAACGCCAGGATTCACATTCTGCACAAGGTTAGGTTTAGGTTGTTGAACTTTTTTGTAAAGTTTACTGCAACCACACACTTTATCTAAACGTAAAGTGCATTGAGTTGCCTAAACACAATCAATAAATAGGAAAAATAATTACATATGATGAGCATTCTGCAGTTATGTTCACAACATTTTGCAACTTTAGAGTTATATTCATTAAACAGTTAATTATTCTGTTCCTACAAATCATAATCCAGCATTATATTTCTGTTGAAACACATGCTGTGCACATTAGAAATATGTATTTGTAATTTTTAAGAAACAGGGATGCCAAGCTACAGTATTAAATGAGTAATGCTTTCATCCGTAGGTTGGACCACTTTACTTGAGGGAGACACAAAAAGTGACTAATATGTATGTTATGGCATTTAGAAGCTGATTCAGAGTTGATCAGGAATGATCTACTGAGGAATTGGTCAGAAAGTAGTTACTTACTGGTTCATTAATATTCAACAGTCTTTTCTCAAGTACCTTATCTACTTTATACTCGCTGACTTATTTCAGCATTTTGCAACTTTGCAAATACATTTATTTCTAGCCAGCTTTTTTTTTCCTCATTTTTTTTGTATTCTGCCTCTAAATATACTACATTTCATTATCCGTGACAGAGTCCGCCTTTCCCGCATGGGATTTAAATTGTCTACCCACAAATGAATCCACAGGAGACAGTGAATGCACGCATTGGAAGTGATACGGAAGACAAAAGCAAGTGTACGCCTGTATTTCACATAATGGGGGAAGACAACATTCAGTGTAGGACGACACTACTGAGTGCCTTCTGCAGTCGTCTTTAGTAAAGCAGCGTGATGCAGTGAATTCTCTCGGTCCGTGTGTTACTGTTTGGCTGCACTGTAAACGGAGCCACTCAATGTATGTTTACTGTCCCCAGTGGTTGATACACATCAGCATTTTCGAACTAAGATCTGGACCAATCCGTCCTAATTCCCAACACGTCAAATGCTGATGCTTGGTCGGTGGCCCTTGTCATCAGTTATCAAAATACACAGGCACCCTCTGTGTCTGTATGCCATGTAGCTGGCCTCATCATTATCTGAGGCTCTGGGCAACTGCTGTAGTATATAGAGTAAGAAAGTCAAAGTAGGGTGGGTGGGAGTTGTGAGGGACAGGTTAAACAAACAGCGGACTTTCACCCAGGAGACCACTGTTTGTGTCCTGTGTGAAAGTAAAATTGAACAGTGAGTTATTTCGGCAATGTAGCGATGCATGTCATGCCACAGATGTGACGTATGTCACGTGACATACATGACGTTATATTTAGTTAGCAAGATGTACCTATTTTAACCCAAACCATGATCTTTTTTCTAAACCTAACCATGTACTTTTGTTGCCTAAGAAAGTTAAATACCAATGTGAAGGTTTATTTTTGAACAAGACTATATTCATTTAACACATAGAAACTGTACACTGAAAGTGTACACTGTAAACTGAAAGTTTATTTTGAGAAGACAATGCATGTAACTTGACACGAAGTCCCTGAGCATCAAAAAGTGACGCTGGAAGTGTAGCTAGAGCGTCATAGTTTGATGTGTAGGGCCACTGACTGAACATATTATAGAAATGTCCTAACTAGCTATTACCACCAGCAATCACAGGTGTCACCAGAACAACCAGGACTGAAATCCTCAGGATTCTAACTTGAAGGCAACATAGCCAACAGCCCAGGATTTCCCCTAAATTAAACGACAAAATACACTGTTGGTCCAATTCCTCCAGAACAACACAATTTCTTATCTAACAACACTATCATTGGATGACATCACCATTTCAAAAGTAAAATAGTAGCTGTTACACTGCTATGGTGGTGGTGGGGGTGGAAGTGTTAGAGAAAAGTCATGGTTTGGGATGGTGAAGGTTAGGGAATGACTGCGGTCATGGTTAAAAGGCTTTCAGTCGGAACAATAAAACAAACTGCAGTCTCCAGCAGTAAAGTCTTATATTTTGCCGGCCCATCCATCTACCCCAACTTCCTTCCTCTGCAGACTTTGTGGCTCT
Organism: Epinephelus awoara; assembly: GCA_035609425.1. NCBI lineage: Eukaryota > Metazoa > Chordata > Actinopteri > Perciformes > Serranidae > Epinephelus > Epinephelus awoara. The sequence continues at coordinate 25,464,258 of CM069312.1, forward strand.
ATAATAACATCACCCGACTTCCTCCTTTGCTACCAGCAGACGAGTTGCAGTGTGCGCGGCTGCTAGAGGCTTTGTTGCTTAAATGTAAATATAAGCCGTTTTTGCCCATTTGCTGAAACCAGTGATACTCTCATTTTTCTTCAGAGAACAGTCTCCAACAGACTGATAAACAGAGGTATTGACCCATAATTACACCAGCTAATTAAAACACCACCTTGTGTGTGTGGTTTCTAATGTAGACTGGAATACATTTGAATCACTTATTTCCTTCTGCTCCTAGACTCTTTCTCACCCAGCTTTCTCTTGCCCTTCTTTGTCTTTTCCTCCACTCACCTTCTCTAATTTCATCTCTCCTCTCTCTCTCTCTCTAAGTAAATAGACAGGGTTGTGATGGATCCAGCTGTCCCGTCTTAACTTCCTTCAGCTCAGAGCTGCTACTCCCACTTTGATGACTTTGCAGTGAAGGCAGACATCTTGCACATTAACATATGATTGTGCCCATGTATTATTTCTGTGTGGAGGGACCGAAGAAGGGGGATCGAGAGAAATCCCAGTGCAAGCTGTCATCCGAAAGAGAGAGAGCTAAAGAGACACGGCACTTGAAAAAGTCGGAGTGTCACATCAGTCATGCGGAAGGAGTGCAAGGCAAGAAGTACTCCTGGTCTTCCTGGGCTGTGCTATGTGGCAGGAGTCAGAAAAGCAGGTCAAGGGGATGGAGTGTCAAAGTCGTGAAAGTTTCAACCTGCAAGCAAATTTTTCCTTTAATAATTAAATTAGTTAGTATTTAGTTAATAATATGACTCCAGTGACATTTCATCACGGGACATTTATAGATTCAGGCTCATCTGCTCATGCAGGCTTTAACCTCAACTATATGTCAACTGTCCAGATAATTGACAAGAGTGAAGCCATTTCCTCTAATACGCTGCAGCCATTAGGCCTGAGAGACACAAACTGCACAGAGCATACCTCGAAAATCACTCTGTTCTTCAGTATTGATTTTAAGTTACAACTTCTAGTTCCTGCACTCAGTGGCGCTTCCACTTTTAAGATGAGACAGATGAGATTTATCACCGACGACGCAGGAGATGAGAAGCGGTGATATGTTCGGCGCTGTCAGTCACTCAATCCAGGCATTAGTCACTGCGCCTCTGCTTCTCTGATCTGTTGTCTGTCATCGCGGCTCTCAGACAAATGCATCACAATCACACAAAGCAGGAACACACACGCGCGCGCACACGCCCACATGCACACACACCTGTCTCATTTCACACACACTCGCTCTCCCTCTATTTCCTCCATGAAAAAGAGATGTTCAATTTCCCGCTTTGCTAAGTGGACAGCTCGTGTCCTTCAGAAAGCGTGCAGGAAACAAGGCCTTGTCGAAGGATGGATTCTCCCTGGCACGTCCTGTCAGCTCGTCCAGGTGATCAGAGAGAAACGTGGGTAATTTATAGGACTGCGAGCAACAATGTGATGCGAGACACAACTCACCATGATCGACTGTCTCCATTTCTTTTCCCGTGAAGCTTACTGTGCGTCTCTAAGTTTCAGTCATCGTTATTCTGCATGTAAAGCATTGTCATGAAACTAGGATTGAGGTTGGTGGGCCGACAGCATGAACCACAAAAAAAAAAAAAAAAAGGAAAAAGAAAAACTGATGAGAAAGCGCAGATTAGTGTGAGGAAGGAAGATTGAAGTAGTCATCTCACCAGAATACAGGGGCCATTCTTTGAATATTTGATGCAGACGGATAGCTGTTCACTCCAGTGGAACAAACTGGATTGGAGTCCAGTCGCTCATCTGGAAAAGGCTGTAATTTAAAGTCGTAGCTGCCACGAATGTCCTTAAGATCCTCATTTCCTTCCCAGCAGAACTTCGACCTCTGGATCAGCCCACCTGGGCCCTGCCCTCTGCCGAGGTCGCACTGTGCACACGCACGCGTATGCACACATTATGTTTATGCATGCATGCACACTCATACACAAATACACTTGAGATACTTGAATTTCACAGGCAGTAATTGTAAACAACAATTTGCTCCTCAATGGCAGTCTTGGATAGACAGAGGGAAAACAGATTACCAACTTGAACCTACAATAATCCATTCAACTTTTTGAAAGTGTATAATATTTTTCCACTTTACATATTGCTGTTTGTTTACCTGTGCTCCAGAATTATTTACAAAGAAAAACGCAACAAGCAATACCTACTTGACATTTATGTTCTGTATAAAATTGAAATTTCTCTTTAAAATTGTGAAATAAATGGAAAGAAATACTGCAAAACTACTAGTTTTAGTTTTACTACTACTACTACTACTACTAGTGTAAAGATACAGGAATAAAGCTTCTGATGAAATCAAATTAAACTGAATCAGGTAAACTGGCAACTGTACAAACTGCACGAGCAAACATCAATATAGAAATGGATGTTGTAGCTCTGCCAGTGGCTTCTGAGAGAAAACTGAATTTGAGACCAAAACATTAACACTTAACATAGTAACTGTGATATTTGTCTTTATATAATTGTGCTATTTTAGTCAATTAATCTTGATGGCATTGCATATTGAGATTTCTGAGTCTGTTTTAACTCTCGTTTCTGCTTTCTGAAACATTTTCTGATTGCATATGTGTACAGTATGCACACTCATACCACCACAAACAGTATAGTCTGACTCAGCGGTTGACTGTCATTGAGCTACTGATTTCAACCGGCATAGTCCCTTCCTTATGCTATCTGCATGTTACGGTTTCTAAATCCCCTTTGCCATGGGAAACAACACCACAAACTTCCGAGCTAACAAGTAACACACTGAAAATGGCAGGTTTTGACAAAGATTTGGATCATGCAAAAAGGCATGTCTGCTTTGTCCTTTGGGTGAATTGTTGTAAAGATCGACAACAAATAAATAAACTTGTGAATGTGCCTTGGAAAAGCCTGGATTCCGTCTCTCAGGACTCTCATGCCTGGTGTTGCATGATCCACTTTGTGACTCGGCCAGAGTTGATTTGCCACATCTTTTAACTCTGGCAGTGGCATGCACCAGTGAAAGTGACTCCACTAATGTACCGATGCGCGTCACTTCACACAAGCTTCTGTGAAGTGTCATAATAATGTTTTTCTAGAGCCACACACAGCCAGCAAATCTTCTGCAGATCCAATAAGCCCCTTCAGAGCTAAAAATATAGTCAGGCTTCACCTTGAGTGCACTGATTATCAAGTTACATTTGTCTTTTTTATCAGTAAATGTTGAATCATAAAATCATAAAGTGACATGCGACTGTTTAACTTTTGTGGGGCCATTTCGACCTCCCACGTGCAAATGTTTCACCAAATAAGTTCTCTTTAAAAACTATTTAGCAAGAGCCCTGTTGCTGCATCCTGGGCTCAGAATTGCCCCAAGGCGACTGATTGGTTTAAAGAAACAAAAACAACCCAAAGCGTTTTTCCCCCTATAGCAGAAAGATACTCTGTGATTCCAGACCTTTCTATAGCGCTGACACAGCGCTGTGGAGATAGGTCTGGCTAAGCGAGTCTACACAAAGTATAAATGCATGCACACACACACACACACACACACACACACACACACACAGAAAGTTACTTCTGATCACGAGTTTCTCTTACTTTTTACTGTTTGTTAGGTGTACAGTGTGATTTACAGTGTCTACTCAGTAAAACAACAAATTACGTAAAACCTTGCGTACCTTAATCCTACAATCATAATCTTGTTTAATCTTGTTTTACATTAATTACTGTAATGCAATTCACCCGTAATAGATTTGTGTTCCATCTCTGCTGCACGTCTCTAACACTCAGTACTTGCACTTGTCTTTTTTTTCCTTGGTGTAAAAATCCTATAATATCTGACATAATTAACACTTACCAGTGTGTGATTACAACTTTCACTTTCTATCTCATGTCATCTCATCTCACCTTTGTTATCTGTATGTTCTCCTTTGTTTTAAAGGTGCAAGTGTAACCTCCATGCCGCCCAGTGCCTGCTGCAGGATGGGAACCTCCAGTGCCAGTGTGAACACAACACCACCGGCCAGGACTGCCAGCGCTGCAGGAAGGGCTTCAAAGCCAAATCCTGGAAGGCTGGTTCCTACCTGCCAACACCCAATGGAACCCCCAACTCCTGTACGTACATTAAACATGTTTATCTGTTCCTATTGAGTTGATCCAACTCATCAATCTGGCACTCGGTTAGATACAATACTGCCGAGTCTCTGCCGAGCTCTAGCTGTCTAGCAGCTTGCTTTACTGTATTATGTATGGATACGACTATTACCAGTAATTGGTTTGATTTGCCACACACACTTACAGTAAATATGCAGCAATACAATACTACAGAAAGGGAATGTGTCCTGTAAGGGACCTAAACACTGCTGCAGAATTAGGACGATTTATTCTGCTTTTAGAAGCATGTTTACACCTGGTATTCACACATGTTTCAGGTGATCTGATCACAAATGGTCTGCTCACACCAAAAATGCTTTTCCACATGTGTCTCCAGTGACCACATGTGATCAGATCTCACTTCGCTGCTCTGTATGCATCACATGTATACACACATACATCATTTCGTTCACCATCATTAGGAGACTACTCCTGTGGGAGTGTGAGCTCCAAGCTGGGGATAGTTAGTGAGAGTCCACACACACACACGCACACGCACACACACACACACACACACACACAGCTAATGTTAACGGTTATTAACAGGTTTTAAGACAGAGTCAAGCTGTTTTGGTGTCATTGTGAGTTTACTGGTACAGTTTAACAGCCGCTGCTGCTGCTGTGTTAACTCTTGCTAACCGGGCAGACTTGAACTGACCATTCACCACAAGGAAAGAGGTTGCTGAGATGGTCTCTCAGTGCTGCATCTAACCTGTGTAACGGCAGCAACAGAAAGTTTGCTTGTCCAGTAGGGCAAGGACATCAGATGAGTAGTTGGTCCTCCAGTGTGGTCCAGGACACATTAGCATACACACTCTTAAAGGAATGTTGTCGTACTGCATGCGGCTCAGACCACCTCCGAATATGGTCTGAACGGTGCATTTGGGTGCATTTCCATCTGTATTAGAGCTATCCACTTCCAGTTCCAATCACCCAACACGCATGTTAATACCAGGTGCAAACGAGGCCTAATACTCCGCTTTCTGAACAAGAACTAGATAAGAAGATAGTTATAAAATAATAAATAAACAAGACGCTTAGATCCATGAAATAGTCAAACACAAAGCCCTGCGTAAAACGGCAAATTGTCATCTTTACACTCTTTTTTGCGGATTAAAAAAATGAGATGAATCATATTGATCAGTGAGCTTTAGTTGGCAGCTTTTGTTACCGTTTTGAAGAGCCAGACTCGCTGTTTCCCTGTTGTCAGTCTTTATGCTAAGCTAAGATAACCACCTGCTCGCTGTAGCTTATTTACCTCACACACATGATCATCAGTCTTCTCATCTAACTAACAATAAGAAAGCAAATATGTTTTTTTCACTGAAGATGAAATAAGGGCAATGAAAGCAGTGAAAATGAACCACAACAGTAAAGCTGAAAGATGCTGAAGCGCTTTGTATCGCTGATGGGAACTGCAAAGTCAGGTGAAATGTGCCTTTGACGAAAGAAAAACTGCGATGGTCACAATATATTAGCAAAGATTCCTCTACACCAAAGGGAACATTTTAATCCAACAGCAAAAATGTTGTTCTTTAATTGTTAATATTTAACTTAAAGTGTTTATTCTCTTCTCTTATCCTACTCTCATTTTTACGACTACAATAATCCCAGATTCCCCCGCAGCATCAATACAATTCATTTCAGTCTTTCAAAACGAATATACATGCAGTTATTTAAAATTCTTCAGCACTCTCGATTGATGGATGTATAGGTTTTGTCATCACTCTGAGGTCCTGAATGAAAAGCAGGATCAAGGGAACAAGTTGAAAAGAAAGGAGAAGTGGAGAGAAGACGATGGAGAGGCTGAGCTCTCTGAGTTGTAGTCACCTCGGTGCAGAGAGCAGATCAGAACTGTGGAACAACGTGGGAGTGCGTGGGGGGAAATCCTCTTGGAGAGTGTAGCCAGCTACAGTAGCTAGCTATGATAAAATAATAATCTAGGGCAGCCCCTCCCTACTTTTCTCCTTTCAAACAAGCATTCACACACTCACATGAGCAGAGAGAGAGAAACACAGGCAGAAACACACTCACATACACCTGTACCTGCACTCAGTGCAGAGAATGACTATTGTCAGCTGTGTTGTTTTTTTTACATCATACTCTTGTTTCCAACCCAGTTCTAATGGCACTGACACACACCTTCAGAGCTCATCACCACCCTTTTAAACTCCTGAATCCCATTAGTGGAATTTAAAAATTAAAATGTTTGCAACTTGCTCGGCTGAAATGCTACACAAAATGGCACACGAAACAGTTTGGTCTCTGCAGATTGCATTATGCATGCCAAGCTAAGCTAACTATAAATACAATCTCGGAAAACATGCAAGAGAGGCAAAAAGTTTTGATTCGAGCATAGCGGAGTGGTAGCGCTCTCTTAAAACATACATATATGATGAGGCCCTCTGCATTTGAGGATTTGGGGGAAGTGTAACAGGTTAAATAAGGGGGGATGGAGGGAGATGGCGCAGACCCAGTAATGTCTCCAGGACATTGAGAGGTGGTCCACAACAAACCCTTATTTTGCAGAACAGCTCTTAAGCTCTCTCTGCCACCTGAGTCTGATGAATGAGGCAGAGTCAAGTCTTTAGGCAAATTGAATGCATAAATAAACAAGCTCTCATCTCCTCTCCCTTTTCTTATTCTCTTTCAGGTACAATTGCTGGTTCCCCCTCCGGTTCTAGTAAGTAATAATGCAAAGCAAAGCAGAGGAGTTGGTATTCCACTCTCTCTCTCTCTCTCTCTTTTCCTCTCTCTCTCCCTGTATTGTCTCTCCACCTTTTTGTTGCATTGTTTTTAAAATGTAAGTTTTAACCCCATACCTCGCTTCCTGCATGTCTCCTAAACTCTCCCTCTCCCCTGTGATGTTCAGCTGGCTCTCTAGTCACTCATTTCTCTTTTTCCTGCATCTCCTCTCTCAGTGCTGCAGCTTGGGCCCTGTGTGCTTCATTATTAATAGGCCTCTCTGTCGCCATGTCCTTTCATCACAGCACATCACACTAACCTGCACAGGAGGAATTCTTCCACAGTTCTGCTTTTCTTATTTCGACTAAAGACAGTGCTGTGGATGGATTGAAGAAACGGGGGATGAGAGAGAGAGAGCTGGGTGCGAATGGGCGGTGGATTGGAGCAGCAAAGGGAGCTGAGAGAGAAAAGACAGACAGAGAGAGAAATGGTGGAGAAGGATGTGGGCATATGTTAGTGTGTTGTAATGCAGTGTGATTCCGGGTGAGGAGCTCGGGGAGGCAGGAATAAAAGGGAATTTGATTAGGGATTCTCTCTGTGGAGAGGCTCTCAGCCTCCGAGCTGTTAGACAGAAACGATCGGCAAAGTGGCAACATCAACCCTGACAGCACTGGGCTGTTCTCCACATGGCCGGACAGTAAAAGGCTGATGCATGGATAGACTGAGCAATTGGACTGCACTGCAGAAGTCTGCTTTTAAAAGGGCTCCTCTCACAATTAGATACAAAATAATGGGTATGATTTATCAAAGAGAAGAATGATGCTTGCTAATGGGCGGATAATGAGTTTAGTGGTTCAGTTTCAGGTTGCCACAGATTCAGTTCCCCTATGTTAATCACCATTTTTTACCTGTGCTGCTGACTAGCCACAACGTCAACTTCATCTAAGATGTTTACTGCTCCAGGAGCTGAAGATGAGACAGAGGGTGAAGCTGAGGGTAAAACTGAAGGTGAAGCTGAAGGTGAAACACAGGGGGAACCCAAAGGTGAGGGTGGACCCAAGGGCAAAGCAGAGAACGCCATAACCATCTCGCAAGCTGAGCGGCCCACGGCTTTTACCCATGAGCCCCATGGAGCCCCTCGGGAAGGTGCGGAAAAGTACATTAGCCGTAGCTAGAAGTATTTGACAGCTGTAGTTACTAGTTACTTGGTAGATATGCATTATCCATACTGCACACACTGCAGTCCTGAAAGTTTTATTTTCTTCATTTTCTTTACCAGTTTTCTTCATTTCTTTACCAGTGAAAACATTTGCTGTTGCAGACATTTCAATAGAATTGAATTGGTTTCATTAAATTTCTAAAGTAAGGTGTCATTTTTCCATTATTAAACTTCCTTCAGGATCCTCACACTTCTTCAAGGAATAATTTGACTTGGCGGGAAATACGCTTGTTCGCTTCTCTGCTGAGAGTCAGATGAGAAGATCGATACCACTCTCCTGTCTGTCCGTCAGCTATGAAGCTACAGCAAGCAGCTGTTTAGCATGAAAATGGAAACTTCTTATTTGACGGACAGATATGAAAGCTGTACCAATCCTCTCTGGTAGCAGCTACCTCTCCGCCAAAAGAATAAGGGTATTTCCCAAAATGCCAAACTTTTTATTTATAGTTGATCTGAAATAATTCATCTAAATTGTTGTTGCCTTGACATGAAATATGACTTTATGAAGATTTTTACGAAGATATCGTTTTGCAAATTATGAAATTGTTACACCTTGACCAGAAAACTTTAATATCCATCTTATAGGTGAATATATGCGTAATAATAATCCAATTATATACTATCAAAACAATACAAAAGGGGCCATTCTGCGATTTTGGTGACAGTATTCATTTACTTTTACTAAATTTTTACTTGTACTGGTGTATTTTTACAGTGCAGTATTGTTACTATTACTTGAGTAAAGTCTCTAAGTACTTGGTCCACTGCTGGCCACAGCTGATCCGATGATATTGTAGACTCTTACGCTTGTGACAAAGCAAAGTTGTGTGCCTATGACTTTGCTTATAGACGCTGAAAAGTGGTGTGTTTGTGTCTGAGTATATATCATCCATAATTCATCCTGCAACTGACATCGACTGTTTCCCTGGTTGTATATATCTCAGATGACGTTAATGTCAGACGTGGATTGTCCCGTCTTGAGAGCGAGGGCATCAAACTGTATGGACATTTAGACTTTATTTGTTCTGACTGACTGATTTTAAGCAGCGCAGGATGGATGTGAACAGATTCTGTCAGCCGCCTGAATGTACAGTAAAGTGGACCTCAAAGCCCGGCTCGCCCTCATGCTAAATTTAAACCTGCCATCTTGGTAGGCAGCGGACCTCTCATGTTCCAACAGAAAAGCACTTAGGACGTGGGAGGTGAAGGGATTTCGGCATCGCTGTGATGTCGTCAGACTTTTCTTTTTTTTGTCTGAAGGAAATCCATTAAGAGCGTTTGTTGAACAGCACAGCACTTTTGTTGTTTGGCTGACATCAGTAGGGAAGTCAAGAATTCACTGATTAGCTGTGAATTAGGAGGGGCTGACAGAAGCTTTAACGTTGAACAAACAGAGTTGCAGTCTTTTGTAAGCTTTGTAAAGCCCCGCTGTGAAGGACACAGAAAATCACATGTAGACACAACACATGTTGTTTACAGTCATATTGTGATCATTTGAGCTTTATTTAACCTCCATAATAGAGCAGCAACTAATTACTGTTTTTACTGCCAATTAATCTATGGATTATTTTGTAGAAACAGTGAAAAATGCCCATCATAAGGTTTGGTTTTGTCTGACCAACAGTCCAAAGCCCAAAGATATTCAATTAACCATTGGACAGAACTAATACTGACATTAATGCTTTGTACAGAACATAGGATTTCCCGAACTGAATATGTACCATACACAAACACAAAACTGCCATGCTAAGTGGAATTTGTTGTAACTGAAAAAACAAATCTATGGAGTTACTACTAGCTACTACTTTCACAAACATCACATCCACACTTTTTAAGATATCACAGTGTCATCGACAAACTGGCACAGCTGATGTTATCCAACAAATTACAAAAAAAAGTAACCCCAGAGCACTATAAAGTCCAAAAGTCAATGGATAATAAGTTATCTAAGAAAATATTCTGCTTAAATCAATACATGTTGGCGTTTAACCTTAAAAAAAAAACATTTTCACTGCAGTCACAAAAAGTAAAGTGCACCATAAGTGATATATTTATAAAGAAAATTGATTCAATCAAAGTTGACAACAAATCGATCCATTTTGTATCAATTCTGTAGCCTGCTGGTTTTTGATTCAGCTCTGGAAATTACATGGAAATGACGGAGTAATATTTCATTGATGAGGAGGGTGTGCTGTCATGTTGATTTGATCATGTTCTAAATGTCTAGCTGATCAATCAGGTTGCCTGGTCGAATCTACTTGTTGTACAATCGATTATCAGATATGTTGCATATGTTGATTTTCTGTCGCTCGGGATTCATCGAATCATCATTGCAGCGTTCATGCGTCTATTTAAAATGTAATCAGATATGAGCTGTGTCTTTTTTTCAAAACTATGAACTATATTTTATTCCTAAAATCACTTTCTATTTAATTATGAGTGCAAAAATATGTACAACTAATTCACGTTATTTATAATATATCATACTTAAAGTACAGACAGTACAGTTCAGATAGAATCATTCAGTTATACTTCTGGGACACCAGAAAGGAAGATCATAGTGTATTCCTGACTTTTTTTTTATCACAGGTTTAGAAGTGTATTTGGTTTGAACCTGACCCTGATGTGAGCAAACCCTGTGTGTGTGTGTGTGTGTGTGTGCGTGCGTGCGTGCGTGTGCGTGTGCGTGTGCGTGTAGAGTTATGGTGGGCATATGGCGCAGTTCAGTGAAAACCATAAATCATCTTCATCCCCTTCTTTTCCTCCCGGGGATCTGAGGTCTTAGGTTCCATTCTCACAGAGCGGCCGACACTACTGTTTGTACATGCACACTCTGACACACTTACCCACACACAGGTTTTATTTTACCGTGTGTGGATAAAGGTCCTGTGACATTTATAACTAGAGCGCATAACAACATCAGTGAATAATATCAGCTGTAATCTCAGTTATCCTCTCTGGCTCTCAGCTTGTAGGTTATTTTCTAATATTAATAACAGCAATACGTGTGCAGAAAATGTTGACTTTGTCTGTGTCGAAAAGTGTAAAAGCTGCCTGGGATTTTATTTTTTAAATTTTCATCCACATAAAAGTCGGTTATATAAATCATGTTTTCAGTATTATTACTTTTCCCAGGAATCTGAAAATGCACATCCCAGTTTAGGTTTTGTACTGTGGGATTTTATGGTAAGATCAATGATAAGATTTCGACTGTGGTCTGTGCTGCTGAAGCAAATGCATCCTTATACACAGTACAGCAGGACTTATGGGTTGGACAGCATGTCATAGCAGTTGCACCCTTTGTCATGTCCCTGTCCCAGTTAAGTCACTGAGCATGCTCAGATGAGGATTAGCGATCTATTGGCAAGAAAGTCTGATCCACAGAGCCCACAGCCCATTGGTCTGCTGGACAGATGGGTGTTTGGAGAAGGGGGAGGGGAGGTCAGACAAACCAAATCCTAAAACCCAGTCATACTTCTACCTATCCAGCCACCATGACTCCACATGACTTCATCGTACCAGAGCTATAGAGTAGCCTGTATAAAGTACAAGCAGACATGCAGACGGACAAGTGTAGGCAACCTCACACGCAATGGGGATGTACAACTAGATCAGCCACTCACTCGACCACAATCCTCTTTGTCCACCATCCTCGTCAACTGAAATCCTTGCATTTTTATAAAGATTGAACTTGGCCTCAGACTGAGAGAGATTAGATCATGTCTGGAAAATCATGTGACATATTAATGACACCCATGCTGTCACTCCGTCCGCCACCATTAGGTGTTCTGGCAAAACGTTAACTGGCCCTGAATCACAATGTCTTCATTAGTGTGGAGCTAAATCAATGTCCAGTACTCCCGTAATAAATGATGAGAATGCTAAGACTGACAGGTGGCATTAAATATTATTGTTATCATTTCTCAGGCTACATTAATACGAGTGACAAATGATCTCATTATATGCAAATGCATTTGTGCAGAAGACACCAAAAAATGTGTCCGAGCAGAGACTGCACACTGTATACTCGCTAAAGTGTGTGTGTGTGTGTGTGTGTGCGTGCATGCCAGAGAGAGTGTCATGGGACAGTTAGTGAGTCCATCTGTACAGACAGACAGGCACATGTCACAGGATTACGTAATGTATCAGATTAGATTGTTGGTGCATTAGGTGAGAGAGTGATGGCGCTGTTGCACGGCTGAAAATGACAGTAAGACTGGGCCCCATTTATTTTTTTATTTTTTTTACCTTTTGCTTTTACACACAGAGTCCATTGCCTCCAGTAACTCTATTTCTGGAGTTGGAAACTCCCATTTCAGCTCTTCAAACTCTCATCATTCTCATCTAAGTGAAGGTAGGCACTTAGAAAGTAGGTAGTATGAGACTTGATTGTAGTGTGATTGTACTAGAATAGTGAGCTATCATGGTTTGAAGTTATGTAAACTCCTGCTTTTATTGATGATGTAGATCTTACAAATCCCTGCTAGCCCGAGATTAAAGCCTGTCAGATCCCTCATTCCAGTGCTGGTTGACGTGTACTCAATCTCTGCTTTCCAACTGTCTAGTTTAAATAAAAAATATATAATTGAAGATGGACAATCACTGTCCTCCAGGGAACAGTACAGTTCGAGCAACATCATGTAGAAAAAAAGTGTGTATAACAATGCCCGGTGTAAGCATCATTGAGGCAAAGTAGAGCAGCACCTCATATGTTCAATCAAATGAACGAACCAGTCTTTGCAGGGCACTTGCAGCCCTGTTCAGTCCTATTTCCAAACCAGGAAGTGTTGTTCCCCATCAGGATGCTCTTAATCATGCAGAAAGAGAACTTTCCTGAATATTTGAGAGAATACCCAGAATTTACTCAGGCATCTCAGATAAAACAGTCTCTGCCTTGCCTTTCTCACCACCGAGTCAGTATGCAGCGCCCAAGGTCAGGCTCCCAGTGACGTGTCCACCCTCTCCACCAAGGAGCCACTGATATCAAGGGGGGTATAGTTCTTTCCCTGCTTCTTCCCAATGTCCACCATCATCTCCTTGGTCTTGCTGAAGTTCAGGAGTAGGCTGTCATCCTGACAACAGCGGGTCATCCATGATCAGGCACACCATAGTTGTGCCATCAGCACACTTGATAACTGTGTTAGAGTCGGAATTGACTATTTAGTTGTGTGTGTCCAGTAGGGTTGTCAAAAGTATCGATACTCTGAAAAGTACCGATACTGAAACGCTGTATCCAGATATAATACTAATTTACAAAAGTATCGATACTAACAGTGCACACCACCTCAGCGCCTGACGGGTGCGTGCGACAGGTCCGACAGACACACGCTGTGCAGGCACAGAGCCCTCACTGCAACCCAGCTTGTTGTCGTCGCTGTGCATGCATGCACACATTTCTGTTGCTGTAATATGGTCAGCGCGGCTGCAGGAGGATCAGAGCAGCCAGTTTTAGTCAAAAATGATGAAGGAAAAAGCACTCTTTGGAAATATTTAGTGAAGTGAACACAGCACGCTGCAGACGGCAGGTACAGCCCCTCCCCTCACTAGCAGCTGAGCAGCTGGTGTAGCCAGTATCAAACTAAAATATAACTTCTAACGTTACTGTGGGAGCTAAGCAGAAAACTTTATCAGTCATGCCCGTCTGTAACATTAATAGACAATGTTAGTTAAACAGGACAACACAAGAGGTAGAAACAGGAGCATCCTGAGCCTAAACTACCAACTCTATTTGATCAGCAATGAAAATATGGTGCCAGTTCACCAGAAGCACAGAAAATAAACAGGGCTGTAGATAAATACATTTGTATGGACATATCTTGTTTCTGGTTGTTATTTATTTTGGGGGGATTTTTTGTTGTTATCATTGATGTTACTGTTCTGATTTTTATTTAAAAAATGACATGCCTCTTAATTTTTTGCTGCTGAATCGAAAATCGTATTGAATATTTTCCTGGGTATCGATAGAGTTTGAAATTTTAGTATCGTGACAACCCTTGTGTCCAGAGAGTAGAGCAGGGGACTCAAAACGCAGCCCTGGGGTGCTCTAGTGTTAAGGATAAGGACGGCAGAAGTGTGTCCACCCACTCTCACCACCTTGGGTCTGCCTGTCAGGGAAGTCGAGGATCACATGCATATTGAGGTGTTTAATCCCAGCTCCTTGAGCTTGTGGCCAGCCTGGAGGGAACTATGGGGTTAAACGCTGGACTGTAGTCAGTGAACAGCAATCTCACATTGCTCCCTTTCTTTTCCAGGGGAGATAGGGTGGTGTGTAGGATGTGTGCTATGGTTTCTTCTGTTGATTGGTTGGGATAGTAGACAAACTGTAGTGGGTCCAATGTGCTCGGTAGTGAGGAGCAGATGCAATCCTTAGCCATTGCTACAGAAGTGAGTGCCACTGGTGCCACAGGCAAGATGATTTTGTTTTCTTAGGCACAGGAATGATGGTAGACTTCTTGAAGCACATGGGTATGACAGACTGAGCCTGACCTGGTTAAATATCATTGTGAACACCAGCGCTGGACAGCACATAGTTTAATGACCTGGCCACTGTTACCTTCTAGTTTTGCTGCTTTCTTGAGGTTTGCACGCTTGAAAGCCCTCCTGACATCATGCTCAGGGTTGATGGGTATGAAAGGTGCACCCACCCATCCATTAACCTTTTTTTTATCCGTTATTGCTAGTTGGCCACCTATGGCCTCAAAGCAAGCAAAAATGTTGTTTAGCTCTTTTGTTGTAGACACATCAGCACGCACTTGACAAGCTTCTGGGATTGCCCTCCTGGAACTGTAGTTACGCTTTCTTCCCATAGTCCATTTTTGCCTCTTTACTGCTCTTCTTACATAGTTGTTGGCTGCAGTGTGTGTGTGTTTATGGCTTCCCAGATGGTTCTGGTAATCCGTGCATTTTTTAATTGAAATGTCAAAATTCTCTGTACATTATACATGTATTATTGGCGCAACAGACTGTTTTGTGCAGTGCATGAAAAATCGGTATTGCAGCCTGAAGTCTGAATATCTAGCAGCACAATTATGCTATTTTCTGTCATTAACTAACTTCTGAATAAAAATGTGGCCACCAAACTGCTTTAGATTCACATTAGTGGAAAATAGTGTGATGATTAGCCAGGACATCAGAGCAGTTTAAACAGGGACACTTATACCAGTACTTTTACATATTCATATTATGTAGTTGATATATTGCAGCACTGTACAGTGCTATATTTATAGATCGGGAATTAAGTCATTGCTGTTGTGAAGGTGAAAGATGAACACTTTCATTATTTTTCATCTCTCAGATTTGGATATGACAAAACTGAGTGTGTGCAAACACATATGCACACATCCATACACAACATTGCAAGTGTAAAACAGAGTAATACACTTTGACAAACACTGTGTGATTTTATTTTACAACCATATTAACAATAGTCACACCTTTAACAGTCACTGTGTTTTGCAGAAACAACACAATTTTCCAGTACTAAAAGGGTTGTGGAACAGCTTTTGAGTTTAGCCTATCTCAGCAGTGTGAAATCACACTATCATTGTGTGTTCTCACTTCTGTGTGTGAACGTGCATGTTTGTGTGTGTGTATATGTGCGCATTTGAAGAGGAAAAAAGGAAAGCTAGGCTTTCTTTGGAAAAACAATCTGAGGCTGCATCTCTTATGCTAATGTCTTAGCCTGCTCATTCCTCACTGCATTTACATTCTCCGTCCTCATGCAACTGATGCAACAGACACGAGAGTTCCAGCAGCAAAATCCAGAGTTACAGACAGCTCAACCCCACTAACAGACAATGTGTTAC
Organism: Epinephelus awoara; assembly: GCA_035609425.1. Taxonomy (NCBI): domain Eukaryota; kingdom Metazoa; phylum Chordata; class Actinopteri; order Perciformes; family Serranidae; genus Epinephelus; species Epinephelus awoara. The sequence goes on from CM069312.1 coordinate 25,480,152, forward strand.
ACACCAGGCCTTTGTCTCAGCCTGCAATGGTACCCATGGGAGAATCTGACACACTTCCTGTTACAGCACAGGTTCACCCTCCTTCAGCATCCTCTCCATCAGAGGAGCACCGAGTTTCCCTGACACCAGAGGAGTTCACACCTTCAGAGACAATCCCTGAACATTCACATCTGTCTCACCCAGTCCCAAAGGAGTCCACACATCATACGGTCGTTGATCATCATCATCAACACAATCCAATCACAATAGAGTCTGTACTCACTCATCTTCACCATCATACAAGCCTACATGAAACTGAGGGAAAACACTCAGAGCCAAGGCATAGTGAGAACAGAGGTAAGGCACACCCATAGCTCTAGATGACAGTAGATATAGAGTAGAGTAGAGGCTGCCAGAAAATAGAATAATCTAATTTAAAATCAGGAGATCATTCATTTCCAGCCGGTGTGATTTTTATGGTGTGGGACCGTTACGAAATGGGCAATTTTCCGGAGGTGAAAGTCACTAACATGCTCGTATACACAAGCTTTTATAATCCTGTATTGTCCAGCATCATATCGCATGTCAATTGTTATTCAATTTAGGTAGTGGCAGTGAAATCTAGTTAACATGGGTGAGTGAGTGAGAGGCAGTATGAGCACTGCCAGTGGAAGGTTTGCAAAAAAGTCTGCGTTTAGTTGACATTGTCTTTGCATCATTCAGAGGATTGTGGAGCATCAGCCACTGGATCAGAGTGACGGAAAGATGTGAAAAGGGTAACAGGCGAGACAGAATCAGGACTAAGCCCAAAACATTCCCCTAAACATTAACCTCAACTTACTGCGGTAGATTAGAAAATACTATGTCATGGGGTGGGGGCATTAATATATGAAGATCAAGATATAAATAAAACAACCACGTGGTCTTTGAGGTCCCTTCTGTCACTCAGCGTAGAGGAAGCGGGAACCCCGTATACTCTGGCTGCCAGTGTCTGATGTGAGACAGTTTAGGCTGAGCTGATTGAGATTAATGCCAAGAACTGTTCGAATCACTCCTACCCCCAAGGCAGCATGGGTTACTGAGATTAAATGCATTTATGCTCACTGCTGTGCTACATCAGCCTTTTGAAACAACTGTGATTTAGAATCATGCTTCCCACAAGAGCATTTTTTTTTTTTTTTACTGTTTGCGCGTGTGTGTGCAGCCGTGACAGATGCGTTAGAGAGTAGGTCCAGTGGGGCCAGAGTCGGACATGAGTAGAGGTAGGCAGGGGTTACTTTGATGAGACGTAATGATGGCATGATGCCAGTTGTGTGAAATGGTCCAGGGTGCTGTGAGAACAGCTGCTGGCATCCTGTCTCACTGGAGCCCCAGGGAAGGGGAGGGATGAAGGGGAGAGAGTGGGCGGGAGACAGCCTGAAGGGGGATGCTCCGCAGGGGAGCAGGATGCTTGCAGGATGCCCCGCTCCGAAGAAGAACTGAAGACGTACATTGCCTGTACAAAAACACCTCAAGGGGAAACACAGATGGATGCATGAAGCATTGTATTCCCTGGTGGTCTGGTGATCATTAGTCCCTCAATGACGTGCATGGTGTGGTCGCTTCATGTGATTGGTTATTTGTATTTTTAGTCTTAATCACCTCTGTGAGGACTGTGGTGTTTTGATTTATTGAATTGTGCCTGTGTTGCAGTAAATGGAAAGGTAAAAGGAAGAGGAGGCTTGATCCATAAACTGAACTAGTTTCACATCTCTTCTATCATTTGTAGCCCTAAAAACGTGAAGCAAAGGATCCTGGGAATGGCATGAAGCCCTCTGGGAAAGTGGAACACACAGAGAAAAATGGAAAACTTGAGCAAGAGACAATTAAAAATGCAGTAAAAATGGGATGTGTGTGCGAGGTTGTCTCTAGTATTGATTTGAGATATTTTGTGTAAGTGCACCACAGAGAACATTAAATCTCAACATATGGTGGTACACCCATGAGAAGATGTTACTGTAATACAATACAGTATATTGCATCCTCTGAATATTCAAATTAGGGTAAATACAGTAACAGAAATAAGAACAGAGTTCGCTCTGAACAAAGAAACAAGCACATACGGAGAGTTAGAACAAGAACCAGCCAGAAGATTTCATGACATTCAGATAAAAGGAAGTGCATGTCATTTCTTTCACACCCAGAGTGAAAGTGTAGTGATGAAGGAGTTTCTCAAGCCTCTCTGATTCTCACAGCTTTTTCCCAAGCCCAGGGCTGAGGCCCCTGATGGGGCAATCCACTATCTGACAGAGAGAGAAAGGGAGAGAAAAGGAAAACAAGGTCTCGGAGGAAGACGGGAAGGGAGAGAAAGGCAGAAGATATCAGTAATCTTTACCCAGTGCAGTATCAGCCTAATTATAGAGTTCTTATTGTTTGGACTGCTTCAGAAAGAGCATGTAAAACACTTTATACAATGTCTGTTCTTGTTTTGTCAATAACATTTGTGGTGTGTCAGTCTCCCACAAGTCTGAGGGGCACGTACATGAGACTCATGGCCACAAAACAACATCCTTATCTGAGCACGGGGAGGAAGGGAAGGCCGAGGAGAAAGAAAGAATAACTGAAAAGACAGGTATTATTATTTCATATGTAGTAGTGGCAATGTTCTTGTAGATTTATATACTGTAGTTTACTTTTGGGCGCAGTAAATATGCAGTAGATAAACTTTTTTATGAGTTAAACTTGACAGCTCACAGTGAAAACTGGGACCCTAAAAACTGAAAACAGCAGGAACATATCTAAATTCATCTCTTCACTGACATGATAGTCTGTCACTCATATAAACATTAGAGCTAAATCATAATTTTGGCACCAATAGTGGTGTTATATTTTTATCTGACTGACAGGATGAGGTAGAAATGGATGAAGAATTTATTTATTGTTCAGTGTGCGTTGCTGGGAAAAGTGCATAGAAAATTTATGCCACTGCATGGTTTTGCTTGTTATGTCAATGACAACTGTGGTGTGTCAGTCCCCCACGAGCCTGAGGAACATGAGGCTCATGGCCATAAAACAACAACCTCAGCTGGGCACGGGGAGGAGAGAAAAGCTGAAAGGAAAGGTATCTCTTTTCTTATGTAGTTGTAGCAATGTTCTTGTCGTTGAAGCGGTAGAAGTGCAGCAGATACACTTTCACTACGTTCACTAAGTTCAACTTTGTAACCCACAGAAAACATGGCCCCCTAAATAATTGTAAACAGGAAATACATCTAGATTTTTTCTTGTTATTTTGTGGTATTTCAGTCTCCCACAATCCTGAGGAACACGTACATGAGACTCATGGCCACAAAACAACCACCTCATCTGGGCATGGAGAAGGTACGGCATTCTTTTGGAGGTACTGTAGTAGTTGTGGCTAAAGTAGTTAATTGTTGTGGTGGAAATACTTTGACAATAAGTTAAACTTGGTGACTTATAGCAAAACTGTCTATCTCTAGAAATGTGTCTTTTTCTGTTAATTATGGTTGTGGTGTTTCAGTCTCTCACAAGTCTGAGGGACACATGCATGAAACTCATGGCCACTACCCTCTCATCTGGGCATGGGGAGAAAAGGAGGTGGAGATTATATAAATCTACTGTATTATATGTAGATTTATATACTGTAGTTCACCCTTTGTGCAGACGTGCAGCAGACTAAAATTAAACTTGGCAACTCACAGCAAAACATGAGCCCTTAAAAATTTGTAAAGAAAATATATGTAGATTTTTGTTTGTTATTTTTATGACTGTTGTGGTGTTTTAGTTTCCCACAAGTCTGGGGGACACCTACATGAGACTCATGGCCACAAAACAACAACCTCACCTGGGCACGGAGAGGAAAGCAAGCGTGAGGTGCATAAAGAAATAGAAGCTGAAAGAAAAGCTATCTATTTTATATGTAGTGGAGACAATGTTCTCCAAGATTTACATACTGTAGTTTATTGTGGTGCAGTAAATATGCAGTAGATAAACTTTCCTCACAAGCTTAACTTGGGAACTCACTGTGTAAAATGGGCCCCTGAAAACAGGAAACAACAGAAATATGTCAAAATTTCCACTTGTTAATGTTAAGATAGACTCTGGTGTGTCAGCTCCCCACATGTCTGAGGAACATGGACATGAGACTCACAGCCACAAAACAACAAGCTCATCTGAGCGCAGAGAGGAAAGGCAGGAAGAGGAAAGAAAAGCAATGATCTTTTTTATATGTACTGTGGTTGTAGCTAACATATGCAGCACACCACCATGAGTTATACTTAGAGACTCACAGCAAAATTGGGGCTCTGAAAATTAAAAACAGCAGATATGTATTAAACTTTATGCTTGTTATGTAATGAAAAATGTTTTGTGTCCTACAAGCCTGAGGGGCATGCACATGAGACTCTTGGTCACAAAACAACCTCATCTAAACATGGAGAAAAGGAGCATAAAATATATATACTTATTAACTTAATTTGCTAAACCTTTACTGTGGTTAACATTTTTACTAGATACTAAAAACATCAGATAGGCATCTAAATTTGTCTTTTCGGTAACATGTTCACATCAGTGAAATCATGTTATACAGCTGGATCTAAATTTGGTACAGAGTGACTGGAAGAAAAGAAAAAGATGGGAGAGATGGGTTTTAAAAACAGAATGGTTTATTGGTTGTTTAGGTTGCAAACTTAACCTCAGATCTTTTTGCTTGTTATTTCAATCCCAATTATGGTGTTTCAGTTCCCCACACATCTGAGGGACACGCACAAGAGAGTCACGGCCACATACAAGAGAGTCACGGCCACGTACAAGAGGGTCATGGCCACGTAAAAGAGAGTAACGGCCACGTACAAGAGGGTCATGGACACGTAAAAGAGAGTAATGGCCATGTACAAGAGGGTCACGGCCACTTAAGAGAGAGTCATGACCTCAAACAGGAGAGTCACGGCCACGTACAAGAGAGTCAAAGCCATGTACAAGAAAGTCATGGCCACGTACAAGAGAGTCATGGTCACGTAAAAGAGAGTCACGGCAATGCACCTGATACTTACTCACAAAAGGGTCATGGTGACACACAAGAGGCTCATGGCCACGCACAAGAGACTCATGGCCACTCACAAAAGGCTCATGGCCATACACAAGAGACTCATGGCCATGTTCAAGAGACTGTTGGCCACTCACAAAAGGCTCATGGCCATGCACAAGAGACTCATGGCCACATTCAAGAGACTCATGGCCACTCACAAAAGGCTCATGGCCATGTACAAGTTACTCATGACCACACACAAGAGACTCATGGCCACGTACAAGACACTCATGGCCTTGTTCATCATGGCCACGTAAAAGAGACTCATGGCCATGTACAAGCACCTCATGGCCACGTACAAGAGACCCATGGCCACATTCAAGAGACTCATGGCCATGCACAAGCAACTCATGGCCACGCACAAGAGACTCATGGCCACGCACAAGAGATTCATGGCCACGCACAAGAGATTCATGGCCACGCACAAGAGACTCATGGCCACGTACAAGAGATTCATGGCCACGTTCAAGAGACTCATGGCCACGTACAAGAGACTCGTGGCCATGTACAAGAGACTCATGGCCACGTACAAGAGACTCATGGCCACGTACAAGAGACTCGTGGCCATGTACAAGAGACTCATGGCCACACTCAAAAGAATCATGGCCACGTACAAGAGACTCTTGGCCACGTACAAGAGACTCTTGGCCACGTACAAGAGACTCATGGCCACACTCAAAAGAATCATGGCCACGTTCAAGAGACTCATGGCCACGTACAAGAGACTCATGGCCACGTACATGAGACCCATGGCCACGTACAAGAGACTCATGGCCACACTCAAAAGAATCATGGCCACATACAAGAGACTCATGGCCACGTACAAGAGACCCATGGCCACGTACAAGAGACTCATGGCCACACTCAAAAGAATCATGGCCACGTACAAGAGACTCATGGCCACACTCAAAAGAATCATGGCCACGTACAAGAGACTCATGGCCACACTCAAAAGAATCATGGCCACGTACAAGAGACTCATGGCCATGTACATGAGACCCATGGCAATGTACAAGAGACTCATGGCCACATACAAGAGGCCCATGGCCATGTACAAGAGACTCATGGCCACATACAAGAGGCCCATGGCCATGTACAAGAGACCCATGGCCACACACCTAAGACTCATGGCCATGTTCAAGAGACTCATGGCCACAAAACAACCACTTCATCTGTGCACGGAGAGAAAAGGGAGGAGCATAAAGAAAGAAAAGCTGAAACAACAGGTATTTTTTGCATGTAGCAGTAGCAAATCACTATAGGTTGCCTGTAGTAATGAAACTTTGCTTTCTTATATTGCATAAATTAGCCTAGCCGGTAGCTGACGTTTCCTCTACTCAAAGCTTCAGAAATTGTATGTATTATTGATACTTTTTCTTATTGACTGTTGGTTTATGCCACTGCATCTCCAGACAGAACAGCACAGTTGAATTTCAGTCTGCATGCCTGATTTTTCAGCCTAACACTGATCAAACACAGTAGCTTAGCAAGTAGCAGTAGCAAGAGCAACAAGTTAGTGGAGTGAGATGCCCAGCCAGGTTTGAAGTGTTTCCTGAGTATTTTATCTTGTACCAGCATTGTTTGTTTATGACATATGTTTTGTCTGTCGACTCGTCTTTATCTAAAATCCAAAATCTTTCCACAATGTTGACTTATTCCAAAAAGGAGAGTAAATATCCTTACCGTCCTTTTCTAAAATATGCAGGAGATGCAAATGTGCATCATGAGTTAAACTTGGCGACTTAGAGCAAAAAATGGGTCCTTGAAAAAAGAAACAAAGAATATATCTAGATTGTTGTTTGTTATTCTAATGACAACTGTGGTGTTTCAGTCTCCCACACATCTGAGGGACACGGGCATGAGACTCATGGCCACAAAACAGCCACCTCATCTGAGCATGTGCAGAAAAGGGAGCAGCATACAGGTATATCTTTATATATACTGTAGTGGTGGCAGTGGCTAACTGGAGTTAACCTGTAGCAGTCTTGTCTCAATACTGGAATTCCTAACTTAGAAACAAAACCTTGAAAAATACTGGTATTTGATACAATTTTTGGTAACACGGGTAAAACTGACATTGTAGGCATAAAATTAAATTTTTGTTAAAGATAAATATAACAAGGCTATAACATGACAAGAGCAACTGTTCTTTTTTTGGTCAGTAGCAGAAAACAGCAGAATGACGATAGTATGCATTGACAACAAGTGAGAGCTGAAAAACACAGCTAGTATTGAAACCATTTCAATCAATCAATCAATCAATCAATTTTATTTATAAAGCCCAATATCACAAATACAATTTGCCTCACAGGGCTTTACAGCATACGACATCCCTCTGTCCTTTAGACCCTCACAGCGGATAAGGAAAAACTCCCCAAAAAAACCCCTTTACCGGGGGAAAAAAATGGTAGAAACCTCAGGAAGAGCAACTGAGGAGGGATCCCTCTTCCAGGACGGACAGACGTGCAGTAGATGTCGTACAGAACAGATCAGCATAACAAATTAACAGTAATCTGTATGACACAATACAGTAATCGGTATGACATCCTCGGTAATGACAGTAGCTTACAACAACATTCATGAAAGTAATAATACTGTCGTTATAGTTCTGGCTACTGTGGTACATTTCAAATATTATAATCACTATGGATTGATAAATCAATTTTTTGAAAACACTAACCTGTGGAGATTTTAATATGCAGTATATAAACTTTCATCATGAGAAAATTAGCATAAATGTATTAATCGTTTTGCCTGCTATGTGAATGATGAATGTTGTGTGTCAGTCTCCCACAAGGCTGAAGGGCACATACATGAGTCTCATGGCCACGCACAAGGGACTCATGGCCACGTTCAAAAGACTCATGGCCATGTACAAGTGAATCATGGCCACGTACAAGAGACCCATGGCAATGATCATCATGGCCACGTTCCAGAGACTCATGGCCACATACAAGAGACCCATGGCCATGATCATCATGGCCACATTCAAGAGACTCACGGCCACGTACAAGAGACCCATGGCCACGATCATCATAGCCATGTTCAAGAGACTCATGGGCACATCCAAGAGACCCATGGCCACAACCATCATGACCACATTCAAGAGACTCATGGCCACATTCAAGAGACCCATGGCCACGATCATCATAGCCATGTTCGAGAGACTCACGGCCACATTCAAGAGACCCATGGCCATGTACAAGAGACCCATGGCCACGATCATCATGGCCACGTACAAAAGACTGATGGTCACGTACAAGAGACCCATGGCCACGATCATCATGACCACACACAAGAGACTCATGGCCAAGCTCATCATGGCCACGTACAAGAGACTCATGGCCAAGCTCATCATGGCCACGTACAAGAGACTCATGGCCACGCTCAAGAGACTCATAGCCACGTTCATCATGGCCACATACAAGAGACTCATGGCCACGCTCAAGAGACTCATGGCCACAAAGCAAGTTTATCTGGGCATGGAAAAGGTATCTCTTTTATATGTAGTGGTAGCAATGTTCTTGTAGTTTTACATATATATATATATATATATATATATATATGAAAATATGCAGTCAATAAACTTTCACCACAAGCTAAACTTGGCAACTTGGCCCTTAAAAAACAGATGTTTTTCTAAGTTTTTTGATGGTATGTAAATGACTATTGTGGTGTTTCAGTCTCCCACAAGTCTGAAGGACACGTGAATGAGGCCCATGGCCATAAAACAGCAACTTCATCTGGGCACGGGGCAGGTATCTCTTTTGTATGTAGCATTAGCATTTTTTTTAGATGCTGTAGTTTACCTGTAGTGAAGTAAAAATGTAGCAGATAAACTTTCCTCATGGGCTAGATACACTATAAAAAGCAGAAATATAAATAGATTCATGTATGTGTTCAACAACATAAACTTACTCCATGGAGTAAAATAATTTCGCACCAACATTAGCAACATATTTTTTTTTTCTGAGAAGATAAGAGCAAGAAAAGAAAAGGACGGGAGAACCAAGCAAAACACAGAAATAGACAATGTTTAATTATTTAAATTGCAAAGAAAAAGAGCACATAATTTTTTTCTTGTAATGGTTTTGCTTGTTATGTCAATGATGACTGTGTTGTGACAGTCACCCATAATTTTGAGGGACACGGACATGAAGCTCATGGCCACAAAACATCAACTTCATCTGGGCACGGAGAGCGAAGAGAAGGTATCTCTTTTATGTGCAGTGGTGGAAATCTTCTCATAAAAATTGGATTTACCTCATTTGTGCTTGTTATATCAATAACAATTGTGCCGTTTCAGTCTCCCATAATTTTGGAGGACATGTACATGAGACTCATGGTCATGGAACTACAACCTCATCAGGGCACAGAGAAGGTAGCGCTTTTGTATGAACTGCAGTGATTGAGGCAAACTGTAGATAACCGTAGTGGTTGCAACGTCCTTGTAGATTTATAGTAGCTATATACGGTACAGATTATTTGTGGTGCAGTAAATATGTAGTATAAACTTTCACCACCAGTTTAACTTGGCAGCTCACATTCGGGGAAAAAAATGGAAATTGGAAACAACAAATGTATCTAAAAGCAGACAGAAGGATGAGGTGGGAAACAAATCAGTAGACTACAATAGGAAGATGAATTTGACATTGAAAATGTTCTTAAAAAATCAAATGTTTCTGCGTTCTGAGTAATTTGTTTAATTCTTGATGTCTTGTCAGATCAACTGATTATAGGCAGTAAAAGATTGGATGACACTTTAAAAAAAACAAAACTGCAATTTAATGTTCTAAATACCCATAAGCATCTTACCTTATTTCTGAAGTCAATAACATTATATGTGAAAAGGATCTATATTAGCAAAGGTTTCTCACGAATCATTGGATGTTGTTGTCTTGTCCATAGTTGTTCTTTCTAGTTTGGTAATACAGCCTGAGATAATCTGTGCTGCATCAATACAGATTGATTTGCAAGTTGTTGCTCCTTTGTAGTGCACCACAAACCTGAGTGGGAAAGATGGAGTCATGTGACCCCAAAACACACTTCTGGGAGAGAGGATGAAGACAGAGAAGAGAGAGAAAGAGAGAAAAGGAAAGGTAGAATCTGAACATGTGTTATAATAGTAGCACAGTGATTCATAACTGGTTGCACATTAGGACCTAAAATGTATTATGATGAGGTTAATAGGTGACACAGTATTGCATTTATAGCTTCATTACAGGCGGTCATTTGAGCCCACAGTTGATCATTATTTTCCCGATTGAATCTTTAAACTGACATATTTTATTCCCCTTATTCACCTTGGGCCGCATAATTTAATCGCTCTATATGCTTTGTTTAACAAATGAGAACTTTTAAAAAGTCTGATCCACTTGGAGTATCTTTGAGATAAACCATGACTCTGTCATGGGCAGCACTACAGTTGTTCCCTGCATATAGATTCTTATAAAATCTTGAGGATGAGTTTTGGGTTCTGTCCAACCAGTTAAGAAACACTGCACTGGGTTAAGATTATGTCAGCTTTATAGAACAAAGCAACCCCTTCTTTAAAGGTAGAATCCAGCGGGAATCCCATCCACCTAATCCACACTACCTCTCTGTAGTACTGATGCTCATCTATACCTGCTTATTCTGTGTGAAGGTATAGGGGCTGTAGATGGCGGTAGCATGGTGAATAATGTGGAGGCAAATCTTAAACAAAGATTCCTTCATCCCTCAAGGGCTTCTGAAACTCTTGATCTCAGGAGAGCCGCAGGCCAGACAGTTGTTTGGGATCATATACGATGATTTCAGAGGTAAGACACCAACATGAGCTACAGCTGGTCTGAAGATACAGACAGGAGACTCGAGCTTGGTTGAATCCTCTGGATTCTTTGGCTCAGATCAGTGGATTGGAAACTCTTTCTGTCACCTGACATAAGTGTGCATGCTGTTTTTCAAACAGAAAACCTGTGGAAAAATTCCTTTCATTGTATGTTCTGTGTTTTTCATTTTGCTCATTCTTTCCCTATGCGACTCCCTCTTGGTTGTGTTTGCTTTATGTGCATGATCAAGGTAAGTGTTTGGAGTTTAAATTCATATTAAACCATCAAACAGCAGACAATGACATTCCCATTTATTGATTTTAGAAAGGATGCTTGTTAGCAAAATATACCGTTATTCCCTCAACCTCAGAGACTCTTTGATGCTTCCTTTCCTCAATGTAACTGTCTTTCACCGTTTACAATTCAAAATTGATAAACACCAATAAAGCAGCATCTTGACTCGTAACGTTAATTTGTGGAACAATGTCCCATTGCCTCTCTAGTCTGTGGAGTAATTGGCCATTTATATTTAATTAGGCAGTTCTTCCCCCACCGCTAGCATGGTTTCCTCAGTGCTGAGAGAGGCACTTTATGGCGCTGCTCTCGCTGGCTTCCTTTTAAACCAGCTCATTAATATTTCAGCTGGCATCATCAACCAAACAATAATAAAATAATAATGTGACGGCTGATTAAACAGCTAAACTCCGACTTTTTAATGTGCATTTAAATGTGTATTTGCATAAACATGCCTGGTAAACGCCTCTTTAGAGGACAGTGATGCCTTGCAGCACACTATTGCAGCCAACTTCTAAAGCTTAATAAAACCTTAATTAGGTACCAGCCTCAGCCAAGATAATCGTAGTGAGAATGTAGAGCAACACTTGCTGCACCCCCTGCACAATGCAGATCCTACCGTAAATGATATCAGGCTTTCATTTCTCCCTCTGTGGAAAAATTATACAAAAGGTCTTACACCATTCTCCACAGCATCTTTTTTTAAGCTTTGGTTTTAGGGCGTGAAATATGGAAGAAGTCTTAATTTATCAAGCGTACAAGCCTGTAGAGTAAAACCTGCAATCAAATCCTCTCAGATAATTCATGAATTACAAAGAGAAAATTTAATTAAGAGCCCTGATTGTGCAGCGCTTTTTGAAAGAGAATTTAAGACTGTGGAAATGAAGAACAAACAGTGAAAAGAGAGGAGAGGCAGTGGAGGTTTTCTATCAGGTTAAGTGGTGTCAGACCGATTTCATGGTGTCAGGTGCAGTCTGAAAACAGCTACTGTATCACTCACCTCAAACTCCCTTGGTTATGATTCTGTAGCTTATAATCTACTCATCCAGTAATGCAATTAAATTCCCAGACACAATTAACATGCCTGTACTCACATGCCTGCACACAATTACACAAACAAGCATGCACGCACACACACCAACACACTCACTCAGGATAGTGGAATTCCCATCAGTAATCAGTGCAGCCCAGTGAAGCAGACTCAGCAAACCTGTGAGTGTAGTAATGGAGAGGGAGTGGTCTGTCTTTATTGAACCAATATAGAGTCAGAAAGGCAAGTCATAAAACACACTCAGAGTCATTCATTTGTTCACTTACGTCTAAAACTAAAACCGTCAGGCGTATCTCTTAGTGCAAGTAATTTATCATTTCCCACTGTCACAGAGGAATCCCAGGAGGATGCTTAAAAAGATACTACTCTATCCCGAGTATTGACTTCAACATCATGAACATGTTTAACAATCCTCTAGTAAAAGAAACTTAAAGATGTCGCTTTTCTTTCAGACTGTGAGTGCTACGGCCACTCCAACCGCTGCAGCTACATCGACTACCTGAACATTGTCACATGCGTCAGCTGCAAGCACAACACCAGGGGCCAGAACTGCCAACACTGCAGACTGGGATACTTCCGCAACGCCTCTGCCGAACTGGATGATGAGAGCGTCTGCATCGGTCAGTCTGCAGGGGGACAGAGGGAGTGTGTGGAGGGGGACGGTGTGAGTGTGTTGTGTGTGACTGACAAGGAGATGATATGATTGTTACTGCTTTTAAAAATAAAGCAATTACTCAGATATTTTTTAAAGTGAAGATGACACATCAAGGTCTAGTAGTGAAAAAAAACAAATATTATAAGATATTCTGTTCAATTATACAGCTGCTTTTCTGACATGAAATTGTATATAGTTTTGATTTTAAAGTCTGCAACTTTTTTCCATCATTTTGGTTCACTCTCACCACTCATCAGCATTGTTTTCAGAAACAGTGGGAAGCTGTTTTCAGCGAAAAAGCTCTAAAAACAACCCACTGTACCAACCTGTCTTTCTCCTAACTCGTCCAATAACGACACCTGGTCAGTGGCTTTCTGCATCAGATAACAACGCACCAAGGCAACCTTTAAGAGCAGCATGACACACACTGGGTGGGGCATTTCTTGAAGCTCCAAGCAACTGCCATAGTATAAAGAATGAGAAAGTCAGCATAGGGTTATAAGTTATAAGTTATTTTAAGAACGCTGTTGTGTACTAGTATGTGTAGCACACTACTGTGGTGACGTATGTCACGGGACTTTACATTACATTAGTAACAAAAACACATATTTTAAACAAACCCATCATGTTTTTTTTCTCTATACCTAATCATATGCTATGCTATGTTCTAAGTTTATTTTAAAAAGAGACTGTATGAATTTAACAAGCAAAAACTGTATATTTCCTGTGAAAATAGAAGTTCATTTTGAAAAGACACTATGTATGTGACAAGTGTCAATTGACACGCTGTCCCTTCATCCAAAACTGACACCGGAGGTGTACCTAGAACGTCATAGTCTGACATGTAGCGCCCCTGAACAAGCGTCAGTATTGGACGAGTTGGGAGTGAGAAAATGTTGACGGTACAATACCTGTCCAGCTGGTGGAGACCAGACTAGAGCTAAAATGAGGGTGAATATTAGACTTAATACTGACATCACTTGCAATGTTGTTCCATATAGGTTGAATGTGTGAATGGGCAACTGTTTGCTAAAATGTTCACCATCGCAACATACTATACTACGATAAGGTGACAATATTTCAATTTTGTGTTTACAGCTTGTTGCACTGCCGAATGCCCCATCCACCACCACCACACACACACACACATTAAAACAACAAAAAAATCCATAAATGCAGATTTAAATGAAGTCATGCAATTTTATATTTACTTGCAAATACTTTGCTGTCAGCTATTGATTACAGCCCACAGACATCAGCAGGTATTCTCCTTGCAGATTCTCTACCAGATTCACCTGCTTCAGTCTAACAAGAACTTTCCAATATTTGTACATAAAAACATTTTGAGTTATTAGGCTGACTACCCTCTCGTGTTGTCTTTAAGAGGTACTACTGTATGTAAGTCAAACAGTGATCGACTAATACTGATGCAAACACCCTCAGGCATCCCTAAAGCTGAAAGTCAACACTTAAATCTAGTTTCAAGTCCAATGTACTTTTGTATTATTTTCTGTCTGTGCTGTAGACAAATACATCTCAAGTAACGGTGATACACACTATATGTATGCATGTACAGAGTATTTACTCCTTTTAAATTCAGTATTTTTAAGGGCATGTCCTAACTCCTAATAAGAGGTCACTGTGTTTGCATCGCTGTGGAGAGAAATCTGGTGTTGATTTGGATCCATCTGTAGGTGGACTGCAGGGGGTTGGAGGGTAAACTTGTGGCGGTTGGGGCACACACAGGGCCAGGCCTTGGAGTCAGCACAAATAAGGCCCCATTAGCTCATCTGCCAGCACACTGGCACACCAAGCGTGGCAACAGAAATCAGTTCACACCACGCATCTCTAGAGCAAGACACCATGCCCTCCCAAACACTTATGCATTTGCACACACATTTTCCACAGAACGTGTTCACTCTCAGTGGCTCACATACAATCATCATATTAATGCACATGACCCACACAGACACAGATACCAACCGTACTGCTGTGGTTGTATAATTTGTATCAGTTTTATAAATATTTTACAATACATTTTATTATAAATGAGTTAATTTGATCTTGGGTTTAAGTGAAAGACAAACTATTGGCTTACATCAAATCAAATGGAAGAATAAAAAATATACATAACCAACAGTGCAAATATGCAGCTCTGCAGTTGTTGTTTTTTTATCTCTGATCTGCTACCACTGATCTGTGTATCAGTCACATTCTATAAATATATGCATTTGTAATGATAATTACTTGCAGAAATAAGAGTAATTTATGTGGGGAGAAAAAATATCAAATTCAATGTCATCCTGTGTAAAAGAGGTAAACTGTCTCGGACTGATTTGACATGTATCTCAGTAAGTAGTTAGCATATCAATACAACAAAAATAAGTTATTGTGATTGGTAGGAAGTATAGTAAATGGGAGTTTGTGGTGCTTTATGATCCTAAGAAGTTCAACAGACGGAACTTAAGTTTGTTTAATTATGCAGCACAACAAATAGACTAATGCATCTCCTCGACTGTTCAAAACACCACAATGTTCCCTTCACTTCTTCTACCTGCTTTTGAAAGCAGATATCATGTGATCAAAAGAACTCACAGTTCTGTTTAGATGGGATTAGTTTCCAAACAGCATGTGATATATACAGTACTTTCTGACATCTGTCATTTCATTCTTCTTTTTAGAAGGGAGAGGAGTCGCTGTAGTCTTTTCCCAGCATTGCAGGCTGTATGATAGATGTTGTTTTTAGGAAACCAATGCCAAGTGTTAACCTCTAAAGGCTCATTTATACTAGCTTTACATACGAAAATAGATATGTCCATTTCAAATAATGCAAACATCATTACTTTCATACTTCCATGCGTCCTTTATGATGGCAGAGGTAAAGAATATGAATGGTACTAAAGGGTGGAGTTACACACAACAACAAACGAGGTGACGGTGTAGGACTTCATAATAATGTACCTTTAAACAAAGGCAACATTGTAGATGGTGCAGGTCTGTGCGGTCATTATATACATCCCAACCTGTGGATGGAGAATTCTTTTCATCATTTTCACATATATTTCCGAATAGTGTGTTCCGCCATCTTTTCAATTTCTTTATTGTTTCTCACAGTGGTATCTAGCTTGAACAACGTTACACTGCTTCCACGACCTCTGATGGTACTGCTCCTTTTCATCCACATCCATTAGCATTAAGAAAAGAAGCACAAATACAGACAAAATGAACACAAAGTACAGACAGAAGGCTCTGTCCACCTCCGATTCTTACGTTGAGAACCATCTGTAGGATCATATAACATTTATAACATGCAAAAGGTAATGTGTTTTAAATCACAGTAGTTATTAGTCCAGAGAGCATTGTATCACTTTATCTGTTAGTTTTATGTGAAAATTACTAGACAGGGCCTTTGCATCTGAATTTTTAGCAAGACATGAAATGGTGTGAAAATAAATTGTGTAAAAATAATTCTGTTTGAAAAGGGCCTAAATTTCAGGTCTGAATCTCTGCAACATCTTGGGACATCTCTGTAGTTTGGAGAAACTCCCCCTTACATGCACAGCACCACAGCCCTGAAAGGCATCAATACCAAAGACGAGTGCGTGGTCAGAATACAAATGCGCACATTTTTTGGCTGAACTTAATTCAACTCTCGGTCCAATCCCATTTCTAGTTCTAATTTCTAAATGACTCTCATTTCTGGTTTCTCCACCATTGTCTTCTTTCAGAGTGTAACTGCAATCAGATGGGTTCTGTTCATGACCGATGTAACGGCACAGGGTTCTGCCAGTGTAAAGACGGTGCCACGGGAGCCAAGTGTGACGACTGTCTGCCGGGATACTACTGGAAACAAGGCTGTTACCGTGAGTATATGGAGGCTGATTTATGGGGGGTTTGTGTCTAAGTATCATGGACAAATATTCCTTTGCCAGTGCGCTGTGCCACTTACTGTAGCTTGTGCATCTTCCAATGTTTTCTTTATTCCCAGGGGAATAGATCATGTATCTCATTAGCAGCATCAGCTGGCTCTTTAATTGATGACCCTGTCACTCCTTAACCCCATTACAGGAAATCGCCTTCCTCTACCATCTACCATCTAGTGAGGTCTCACATAGATCTGGCATAGACCCTCCCCACCTACTGTACACACACACACACACACACACACACACCTTAAACCTCCACAGGCATAGATGCCATTTGACTGTGGGTTTATTTACAACAATATGAGACATATTGCAGTAAATAGTAGGGCAGTATGTTTCGACATCGTACTCCAAATACTTCAGTGCAGCAGAGCCAATTATCTTTGGTGTAATAAAACATGTTAGCACATGTAATTATTTCCTGTCATGGACGCCTGATCCTCTCTGTTTTCTCTCAGTACATTTTTAGGTCAAGTATCTTGTTCAGTACAACTACCTCTGTGCTTTTCCTAATGCCTTTTATAGCATTTTAATGATGCTATTTGTTCCTCCGACCATTACTTAACAATTATCACGGATGCAATGTGTTGTCCTAGGTTTGAAACAATGATTTTTACTTGACCCTGAGAAAGTGCAGCCTCAAGAAAAAAAAGAAAAAAGAAAAGGACTGCAAAAACAAAAAAAAGGCAGGTGTTACCTGTTGTCGTCCCTGAGGCAAAGACTGGAGAATTTATCTTGCCTCTTTTCTTCCTCCTGCTTTCCTTTCTGCTTTGTTCTTTCTGCCCTGAATTCTTCTCCTCCCCCTTTATCTGTTTCCCATCATGCTTTTTCCAACATTGCCCCGCCTTATCTTCCCTCACCTGTCTCTTTTTGCCATACATCTTTCTTTCGTCTTTGTGCTCTATACTCCCCCACTATCCTTTCACCGCCTGTCACTCTGTCACTTTGCCTTACCCTCTTTATTCCCAACTTCTCTTTCTCTCTCATTCTCCTTACCTCCGCAATTCCATCACTCTCCTTCGTTTTCTCTGCTGCTCTTTCTGTCTGCCATTCGTCTCACAGCTAACGTTTGCGACGAGGAGATGCTCCTGTGCCAGAACGGAGGAACATGCTACCAGAGCCAGAAGTGCATCTGTCCTCCAGAATTTAAGGGGGTACTGTGCCAACACTCCCGCTGCGAGGCGGGCAAGGACTGCAACGCCGCCTCTTCCCTGCACCTTACCACGGCCACCCTGCTGCTCTGCACTCTGCTAGCCCACCTGCTGGCCACGTTAACTCCCCACTGAGCCAAGAAAAAGAAAAAACCCTCAGACCAAGGAGTGTGTGTATATGTGTGTGTGCACGCGAGGCGAGGAGTGACCCCGAGCGGGTAGGGCCCAGTTGTGGACCCGACGAACACCCACTGCAGCACTCGCAAAAGCGCACACACTCACACGACACTAACTCGTCCCAGTCTCCTTTCAAACACACATATATACACACACACACACACACACAGACGCACACTTCACAGGACTGTTATGATATGGAGTGTGTGCTCAGGTGTGAGAAGGACAAAGAGAAAAGAGGGGAGCGACCTCAGAGAAAAAAAGATGCAGACGAGGGGGGGGGGGGAATCATACCAACCACTGTTCCCTTTATTCCTGAGCTGGAGCAATGTGCATCAAACCAAAAAGCATAAAAAAAAACACTTAAATCACCACTGTTTCACTTCAAAGGGAATGGCTGTTTTACCCATGAGGACCTTTTCTTTTTTGTTTTTTTTCTTGGTTGAGTTAAGGATCTCACCTCCGTTTGACTGACGGCCAACGTGTGTGTGGTCAGACTCGGTAAGAGTACAAGACATGTCGACACAACGGACTGGTTGGGAGGCGAGGTGCGCGTTTGATCCTGCTGCTGAGGCCTACATAGTATATTAACCAGGTTTCATTTCTTCTCAAAAAGATGAGACTTGATTTTACATTTATTCTATTTCTGCTGCATTTTTTTTTAAAGAATTATATCTTCAGTCATTGTATCTAATGTGCCCACTAACAGTCGCTGAGATTATACATATTATATAATATCCAGGGGGTTACGAATTATAAAAATTTAGTCACTATTATGGTTGTTATAGGAATGAGTGATGTTGCCACACTTAGCGAGATTTAATCTTCACACAGTATTCAGGAAGCAGAATTTAACAGAATTTAACAGAAGTCTAAAAGAGAGAGAAAAGATATCGACCACGTATCAATATTATATGACATTATTTGAATATTTTTTGTAGAAATTATTTTTGTTTGGAGTTACAATAAATTATAAAAAATGACATTTACAACTATTCCAAATGAGCATTTTATTACACTGAGTGTAAACCTTGCAGTAAATATGACTGTTATTTGCCTTCTTGCTTGTACTTTTTTTCATTCAATCAATCAAGTTTCCACGATTACATGCTGTTAACATCTTTTTGTTCCGGTGTGGTGAAAAAAGAAAATAGAGCAAGTTGAGACAAGCGAGACGTCACTCCAAGTCATCCATTTGATCTATTTCATTCACTTTGGACATGGTGTTGAATGCTCATCATTATAAACAGATTATTCCAGTCTGAAATCCAACAGTCTGTCTGACAATCACAAAAAACTGCTTTCCTGTCAAGAGAATATAAATTATTTTTATCCTGATAAAAGTTGCAAAGAGCTTTAATACGTGAAAATGTGTCTGCAGATACACAAAAAAAGTGATGGGCTACTTAAAAATATATTCCATTGTACAGACAGTGGAGATATACTGATTTCTGACGGTCCTGGGAGATGGAGTGACTGACCCCGAGGCCACACTTTCTAAGCTTTGCCTCTCCTTGAGATCGCCGATCACTATTTGCAAGGCTGTTTCACTCGTGTTGTGTCTAGATAAAAAAATGTCCTTCAGGTTTTTTTCTCCTTAGCAAAACTACAACATCATTTCACTGAGAACTGTTCAATTGCTGAGTCAG
Source organism: Epinephelus awoara (assembly GCA_035609425.1). Lineage (NCBI taxonomy): Eukaryota > Metazoa > Chordata > Actinopteri > Perciformes > Serranidae > Epinephelus > Epinephelus awoara. The sequence continues at coordinate 25,499,924 of CM069312.1, forward strand.
CCCAGGTACACAGTGGATAAAGAGATGTGAATGCTGCATTACACCAGGATACATCAAAGATAAAAGCGAGACTAAGCCTGTGAGAAATGACAAGACAGGGATTCTGGTATTACTCCTCTATTTTCTGAGCCGGTGGTAGCTGTATTAGCTATTTTGTGTGTAAGGCTCATCCCCTCTGAGCCTGAATGGTGTCAAGAACTGAGACTTGGGAGGGAATAGTTGGTGAATGCAGAACATTGAGAAATAATGTACGAGAAAACATTTCATTGTGGAACAAAGAGCAGGTTGAGCTCGTAGCAAGGAGAAAACATTATGCTGTTTACTGTAGGCATTAATGACTGACTGTAGAGTACAAAACTTCACACCTATGACCAGGGGAATGTAATCAGTGTGGATGATTATTAGATCTATCCAGACGTAGAAGCAGCACTCATATTTTTTTACTTAACACTCTGTTACCAGTAAAAGTCATGCATTGAAAAATTTGCTTTATCAAAATGTGCCTAAAGTAAAAGTACTCATTATACAGAATTGCCAATTTCAGAAAAAACAGCCTATTAAATAAGTGTAATTATTGATTATTATGATGGTTAATATTATTAGAGGTATACTATGCAGGATTTTCCTCGTACAAAAATAATCCCTCTCAATCATCCCTAGCACAGAACCACTAGAAGTGTGTGGCAGTGTATTAATCTTGACAGACTCTGGCCTCTGCCTGTATTTTCTTCTTATTTTGCTGTGTTTGAGACCTATCTGGACACAGCGCACAGGTGAGGTCAGGACTTAAGAAAAAGGTAGCAACCGGGCTGTAAGCAGTACGCATCCAGGAGGAAGCTATGAAGTCTGCAGACACAGACACGGTGAGAAAAATTAAAATATAACAAGGCAAAATGCCAAGCGGACAAAGCTCGTTCTAATACGGGGCTAACATTTATGAAGTCGTGTTGCTTTGTTGTGTGGCTTTCTTGCCAAAGACTCTATGAGAGGACTGATACCACTCCTATGTCTGTACAGAAATTATCAAGCTACAGCCAGCAGTGGTTATCTTAGCTTAGCAAAAAGATTAGAAGCAGGGGTCCAAAGTTAAAAAAACAAAACAAAAATACACTGTTAAGAACTTCTAAATAAGGCTGGATATCAGTATATGATGCTTGCAGGGTTTTCATTATCCAGTCGACTAATTACTGGTTTTTGGACCGGTACAGTCAGTTTAAGTCCAACAAATTTAAAACTCTCTGGTCATAATGTCTGGTGAAAATAATTCAGTCTAAGAATATGTAGGCCTAACACCGTGTCCTAACAGGAGGGGAGCATCGCTCACTGTCCACACTGAATCTATTAAATATGCACCACAGTTACCTCATGTAAACAAACTGTGCCTAACAGCTGTGTGCCCGAGATCATACTGGAGACGTTATAATTTGAAAGATGGGTGAGTAGCCTACTTGCTGTACTTTTTAAACTGATAACACATGATATTTACTGGAAATAAATTCAACAGCAGGTAGTGTTATTAGCAATGGTCATTTACCAGAGACTTTCAGCTCCCTGGCGATCCCCCTTCAGCCAGCTGCCCCCTTATTTAGGCTTTTGTAGTGAAATGAGGAGTTATCGCAGAGATAACACTTCATTTCCACTTCATTAATCAGCAGTTCCTCATCCATTGTGGTACTTTCAAATTGAGCAATAGGAACAACTAGGAGCAGGAATAACTAGGAACAGGGCGGCCAACAAAAGTTCAGCTCAAAACAGTCATGCTGCTTTGCTCACAGCCAGTTAGGACATTTAAATAGAAAATAATGCAACTCAACTGACTGTGTGAATGTAGGCTAATGTTGGTGATAGAATTCTATAGAAGGGACTTATTTATTTGGGATATAATGTTAATCCAAAGTAGCCCACTTCTCAATGAAAAATATATCAGTCTATGATGATGTCATTATTTATATAACCTACCAAATATTTTTTAGCTCAATAAACACAGTTAATATTTCACCACAATTTCTCCAGGACATTAAAATCTTCTAGGACACATGACCATGCGACAATTGGATGTTTGTGAGCCGGATATCATACTGAAAACAAGTCCATTGTGATTCCAACTTCAAACAGGACCCACTGACATTGTTCTATTTAGAGGCTTCACATAGAAAATAACCTGGCTGACATTTACCAAATTAGGCATATTCCATTAATACATTGTTAATCAAGATGAAATCCAAGCTGTTCATTTTTTTCAAGGATTAAATTTGACAGATGAGATTGGGAGTGCCAAATGATGCTTTTATTCCAGACAAAACTGTGAATAATTTTATCATTAGGGTTTATTACGGTAATAAATGAATATTCAGATCAACCTACCCAATTAAATTAAAATGGAGCAACGCTGTGCTTTGCTGCTTTGAGATGAACCCGGAGACATATAAAAAATGAATGAGAGTAAACTCTGAACAACAGAAAGCTCTGCTTTTTATTTCACCTCTGAAGAGCTGAACAATGTGTGTAAGAGAAGCTAAATCCTCTTTCAATTTATGTTTTATCTCTTTGCAGAGAGTGAGTGGGTTTCATAAGTATAAGTGGTCAGGTACATACAGCGAGACAACCCAAATATGTTTATTGACATAAAGAGATGGAGAGTACTGCTGATACAAAAACAAGTACATACTGTCACTGCCATACCACTGATCTCGTAAATTGACTTATAAAAGGTAGACTGCAGCACCTGCCAACGCTGGTGTGTGTGTGTCTGAGCCGTGGGCGAATAGCGGCTGAATAAGTTTGTCTTTGGTCTGCTGAATGTGACTCAGAGTTTGGTGAAAAATGTCTCTATTTGTCCCTGTCATCTCTGTACTGTTTTCCCAGCTGTACCACTGCCTCCTGTTAGGAGTATTTTCGGCTGTGGATTTCACGTCCTTGAGGCTTCTACGTCTTGACTGCCATAAAAATTTCCTTTGTTTTGAAGATACACATGCCAGTCACCCTTCCCTATGTTGTGCCCATGGGTCTCTGCCAGGCGTGCTTTGTACAGCCTTACCATTTACTTGTACATGACCTGATTTCTCTTTAAGGGTCGTGTGTTTCTCTGGGGTTTCACTGATCTCATGTTTCATCATCTTTCATAAAAACATGTAGCGATAAAGGTACAGTGAGCCTTTGCAAGACAAATCCCTCCAGAAGAGGTCTGGATATGCACCTCATGTTTTTTTGGGAATATGGATGCGATTTGGCTCAAAAATCTTCTGTTTATCATAACTGAGGTCCCAGTCTGTTTGTACACTGACATCACCACATCACTCACATCCTACTTGGTATCAAGAGCTCAGATCAGCCTAGATCAGTCCCTGACTGACTCGCACGTCATTCCTCTGAAGAATGTAACTATTTAAGAAGACAAATTGGGGTTGCACCAATTCAGCCTTTTCTCTCTAAAAACCAATAACAATACCTAACACTGTGGTTGACGTGGGGTTAGGCTGAGGCACAAAAAAAAAACTTAGTCATTTTGACAAAAAAGATCATGTGTTGGCTTAAGGTACCTATTTGTCACCACAACCACCACTTGAAACATGCTGACGTCACCTTAAAAAATACCTGGGTGTTGTAACCACAAACCTACCTACCTTAACTCAGTTCACTACCTCAGTGCGTAAAACATACTGGCATCTTTTTTATGTAAGGTAACAGGCTGTAACTGTAAAGTCACTATAAATGGAAATGTTCATACACCATCATTCTTCTAAGGCATGTGCATTTTCTAATTATATGGTCCTACACAATTTACAGGATTATCATGCATTAACTGGTAAACTGGTTAACTGGGCAGTTACACCGTCCTGTTCAACTGAGACCTTTCTCACAAGAAGATCGACAGCATCAGTCATCTCAGCAAGTGCCCCAGAGCAACATCTGTTTATGTTCACGTGACAAAGCCCTGTGGCAGCTGTCGTATTTATGACGGGAGCACATGGAGGACGTCAGGTAATGTTACAGGACAACAAAGATAAAGATATGGTTTAAAACACCAGATGTCTTCCAATTTGATTATTTTCTTCTTTTATTTGATACTTCCATACAAACCAAAAATAGAAGCTTTCAGGTTCTTAAGAAATGCTGACTACAGGTTTCTCTATTTACAACTTCAGTCTCCTTCTCCATTACTGTCCAAATCATGTTACCTAGCAATGCAACTATTAATGAGTTTACATGAGTATCCAGCCCTGATTTGCTACATAGCCTGCCCCTAATAGCTCCCATAGTAGAAACAGTACTGCCAAAGCTCTACTGGTGGACACACTTTCACCTTTGCACGCTATACCATCAGATTGTCAAACCCAAGCTATATTCAGCCACTGCTGATTATAAAGAAATCTTGAGAACACATTAAATCCCATCCAATTTAAATCTGCAGTTTTTAAATCACTTACAAACATGCATGTTTTTGTTTACAGCTGCCCTTCATCTCCCTCCCTCCCTCCTCTTCAAAGAAATAGGGCATAATGATGCTACCCCTCCTGCCCTGGACCTCATCTACAGTTCACACCTCTCTTCTAGAGGCAACATCAAAACTGCCAATACGAATAGACAGATCAGAAATGTTTTTCAAGAACCTTTGTCCAATGAAATTACATGCTTCTTTCGAAAATGTCCAAACATGTATTAATGCACAGCCAAACTGTTGCACTGAAATAAGACTTTTTGGCATGAATCTAATCTCCTGTGGCTGGTGCTCAAGATCTACTTAAAACACTCAACAATGGCGGGTTAGTTAATAGTTAATACTGCTGTTAAAAGGCTGTCTGCCTGCACAGAAGATCTGCTGACACTTAACTGTTGTTCAACTTCAACGCCCTTTCAAAAAGTCAGTAAAGACAAAACAAGGAGACAGACAGAGCAAAATGCTTTTGTGAAGGGCAAAATATTCAGCATCCAGTCAGACATCAAACTAAATATCTAAACACACTAAAGAATTACTAAAGGAGTTTTATCAATTATACATTTCTTCAGAAAACTCTTTCAGGACAGCTCATATTTCGAACCAAAATAATAAAGAAGATTAAAGGCACATCAGTGTGGTAAGTTAGATTTTTGATGTTGTGAATATGCATATAGAAGTATTTTACTTGCTCCCACATTACCATTTGACATTTTAAAATGTAGGTTTGGGCTGGATGGAGGCTTTTTGTCCTTTTCAAATGTATTTATTAGTAAGTGTTCTGGCACACTCATCATTTACATTGGGAAGAGCTTATCAATACTGATCACAGGGAAGAAATGTTTTCATCCATAGGCCCTCCTGAATGAGACAGTGTTAAGATGTGGATACTGTCACTCTGGAGAAAATCCTTTACACACAGTCAAATTTCTCAACAACTACCTTCAATTTCTGAACAGGAAAGAATAACAAGTACCAACAATAAATCCCCTAAAATGGATTCACCTCCAGCAACTTGTTTGTTTGTAATCACACAAAGAAACAAGTCAGGTGCAGATATATGGAAGGTGAAGCCAGTGCCACTGGAGTAACTGTGTTTATATGAAACTTAAAAACTCCACCTGTTAACCACCAAAGCAGTGTGGCGGCAGTCTCGTACCTCACTGAATAAAACTGCATTAATATGCATGAATCATTTCTGTATCACCACGCCATCACCTAGCATGTGGATGCAACAGTTGGCATTACAGGTTTGACTTCTGGCTTGTGCACAAACACACAAACACACAGAGATCTGATAAAAGGTGTTCTTCCCGAGGACTTACACTAACAATAATGCTATTTACAAATTTCAATTGAACCCATATTATGGTTAAATTAAATATGCATTATGCAACTTTATGCTTTGAGTAGCAGAGTGTAGTCCCTCTCTGCTTCCTGTTAGTTGGTCAAGTTCCCGTCATTCATCATGATGAGGTGTCTACCTGAGGCGTCTAGCCTGAGGCTGAGCTAAAGAAATCTGTAAAGACACCTAGAGGCAATGCCAGACATTAAAAAATGTGCTGGGGCACAAGCCGCCAGCACAAAAGAGCAAGTTTAAATCCGTGGAAAGTGTGGGTAAGACAGTATCTTTGTCATGAATACAAATGACTGCAGGTGAAGAAATTTGAATTAACCGTTGTATGTATACGTATATGTACACAAAAAAGAGCTCTGGCACAACACACCTAACCACTGAAATACAATGTAAATTAGGCCACATTAACATTAACCCACTGTGTTCAGCAGCACTGCAGAGAGGAAAGTGATGCAGTGTTTCAGTGTGTCATCTGTAGATACAGGCACGACTGCTAACAAACAAAGAGAACATTTAAAAAAGTCTAAATATAAAAACTCACAGACACGATAGAGGAAAGCAGAAATAGACTGGGCTTTTTAGAAAGACAAAAATCTGCCCTCCAGCTGTTTTTGTCAGTTCAGTTAATGCCATATCAGAATATGCTGTTTATTTGGGCTCTGCTTCACTCACATTACTGCCTAATAATTGTATGTTTTATTGTGCATGTCAGCCAGGGCCATGAGACTCCAGTCTACAGTCTGTAGTTCAATACTCGTTACTGATGAACAACTGAATTAGATTAAATCCCAATAAATAACTAGAAAAGTGTAGATCTCCCCCAGACAGCCAAGCAGCTACCCAGTCCGATTGCAACCACTGTAGACAATTCTAGTAATTCCAAAATTTGTTCCAATCTACAAAATCAAGCAGGCAAAATGCTCAACTTCTGAAAACGCTCCTAGTGTGGTGTGACGCCATGCCAAGCTAACAAAAAAATGGGGAGTACTTAATCTCAGAATGTGCCTTGCTTTGCCGTATAACAATCTTTCTGGTATGGATTAATCTGCCGATGCTACAGTTCAAAATAGGACCAAACTGTTCCATAGATGTACGTTTTTTAACCTCAACAAAGGCCAAATGTGACCTCCAACATACTAGATAACACGTGTTGATTTTAGCTGAGCCAATTTCTTGCAGCCCCTCCCGCCTGCCGGCTAAGAGAAGTGTGGAGTCAGTAGTCAATGATGGTATAAAACAGAAAATCAAACAGGTTGTTCAATTATTATTAATTATTACAATCCCGAGAGGTCCTTGAGCATACAGTCATTAATGTGCACAACAATATTAGGCTAACAGATACACACTCAAACACACGCACACACACACATAACTAAATGCATGATCCCCTCCAGACTTATGCCAGACGGAGATAATTACCAAAGGAAAGGTTTTAGTTGTCTGACTCTGCAAATCCCGACTTCCATTAGTATAGTCTAACCAACGTCAGACAGCAGCTGACCCGTGTCCAGCCCAAATTGAGAGCAGGGTTGGCTGATGTAGACTGACCCATTCTGATAGACCCAAATTGGGTTTGACTCAGAATCTGAATTATTGATTTGATTCACAAATTCAGGAATATTAAATTGGTGGGGAAATTATTAACTTCCATCTACCTATCACCCAGTCGGCTACAGAATGTTTTATTATGGATTCAGAGGCAAAAATATGACTTTGATTAACTTCTATAAATTAGTTTTTGGAGCAAATTAGTTTTGGAATAACTTTCTATGACTTCATTATTATTATGTTGTTGCCCTTTTCAACCATACTTCCTTGATAACGGCATTGTTCTGCTGCATTGCCTTTGCCTCATTTCTTACACCAACCTTTTCCACCAAATGCACTTCTGAATGAGTACGAGTGTGCTATATTTTAAACAAGTTGGCATTAGGGTTGCGACAGTGTGAGATTTTCAGACTATGATAACCATCTCAGAAAGTATCACAATTTCACAGTATACGGTATTACAAATTTTTATCATCAGTTACAGTGACCCTAAAAGGAAGTATGTGTACAAAGTCTGACAGGCAGTCAAGGAGGAAAGGAGATGTGCTGGTGAGATTCTCCATCCAGTTGCAATTTTCTTTTTTTAATACCATAGATAAGTTAATTTACATGGTATGATAACCGTCAATTTTAATACAAAGGTATACTGTAGATCCGGTAAGCTGCTGCAACCCCAGTTGGCATGAGAAATGGCTGCCACTATGCAGTATGTTACCCTCCAAACGCCTGTGCTGCAGGCAAAAAATTTAAATCTTTGTCAATTCACAAAGCTGTCAGGCTCAGCGCACCAGTGGGGCTGACATCAGAGCTCCAAATGCCAGTTGTAAAACTTAATGCTGGGATGTCTGCCCTCTCCGCTGCTCCTGCAGACGTACAGCAATGTGGAGATGTGAGATCAGATGTCTATCGCTTGGAGCTCATGAATCCGACTTGTAACAATGTCTAAACATTTGTTGGAAGAAACATCTGCAATGATTTTCATGGGTTTTTCTGTAATGCGCTTTGATAGTGTCTCAGTCAGGTTTCTTTGCATTTTTAAAGACTGCTGTCACGGTTGGAGTTTGTGTGCCGTGAGGAAGATGTTTTTTTCCGTCTATCTTGATGTTCTGGTAAATTCTGCAGTGCTTTTAAGGATGTCAGCATGCTTTCAGGTGGCAAATTAAGTTTGTCTAGTCTGTCTTATAATTCCAGCAAACCAAGATTCTCAGATATGGAGACAGACATGTCTACAGCATGAAGACAATATCCCTACCCTATAGACATTATTGCGTTTTTGAAATTTTAATGTGACAGCAGAGTATACGCACCATTAAACGCTTTGTGGAGGGTCTTGAGTAACTTCACAGCAGCACTTGCTACCACAGTCATTTGACAGGACTCAAAACAGAGTGTGAAACTCAAACTTTCATCAAATGAGTTCCAGACACCCATACAGAGTTGAGTTGTGGACAAGTGTCACACTCTACAGGTATCAGTGTGCTTGACGAATTGTCTAAAAGTTTCTGAAATCCCCCGCGCCTTTCTGATGTTGGCCTGAGTCTGTCTGTTTTGTAGCTTTTCCAAACCTGACAATCCAGCATTCACGTCGCCCTCATGCAGTGATTGGACAGGAGTGAACTTCTCTCTCAAACGCTCTTTCCCCCCCCCCCCACTCTTCACACGACTACTTGTGTCACTTTTAATGTGTATGACTGAGTGCAACACCATGAATGCCTCTGTGGGGGCACTGCACCATTACTCCCATTTGTAGGATCAATCACATCTCAGTCCTCTCATTCCTCTCTATGATGGCAGGCATTTGCCTTTAGACATAGTCGGACTACACTTTGTTGAAGAGGTTTATTCCAAGCATACGCAGATCTAATGTGCATTAAAACTGTGGAGAGGATGTTACAACCATGGCTGGAAGCAATGGGCTCCTGGGCAAAGATGTGCAAAAGGCCCCACCACCTCTCCTGCACAGGACCAAGTCACACAGAGTTTGTGGTGGTTTTGCCCCTTTTTTTCTTTGTTTTACATCTCTTTGTGATTGTTGTGCATGTTTTTGTGGGGTTTGTGTCTCTTTAAAGTAATTTTTATTTCTTTTTGGTGGTTCTATCTGTCTTTGTATTCATTTTGTGTCTCTGTAGTAGTTTTGCCTGTTTTCAGTTACATTGAGGTTATTTGCAGTTCCTTAGTATGTCCTTGTAATCATTGCATGTCTCTTTGTGGTTGTTTGTTGCCTGTTTTCGTAGTCACTTTGTGTCTCTTTGTGGTCGTTTGGCTCCTTTTGTAGTTATTTTGTGTCTCTTAGTAGTCAATTTATGTCTCTTTGTGGTTTGGCCTGTTTTTCTTAGTTGTTTTGTGTCTCTTTGCAGTCATTTTGCAGTATCTTTGTTATCGATGTGTCTCTCTTTTGTCTCTCTTGTCTTGTCATTTTGAGTCTCTTCCTGGTCGGTATGTGTTAATATATGTGTGGCATTTTGCCAGTGAGGACCAGGGGTGGCCCCTGACACTTTAGGTCCCTGGGCCTGTGCCCATGATGCCCTTTCAGTGATCCATCCATGGTTATAGCACCACAGCTATAACGATGTACAAAGATGTACCTTTATGAAAATAACATTATGTCAAAAATAGATTTTCAATGAGATTTGCAAATTAACTAGGTTTTATGATAATACACATCTAGGTTGGAACATCAGTTTAGCTCATGCTTCATATAATTAAGACTCTGTTAGTCCTGTATGAAGGAGCTTGAATTGGTGTCCAGTTACCTATATCCACCCTTTCTCAGATTTCCTTGAGATAAAATGCTGCACGTATTTTGTCTTTTCTTTTTAGACAAATATACGACAAACACATGCATGTCCAGATTAAAATGTTTGTTAATAAGCATCACTGCATGTATCAAATGCATGACTTACACACTTTTATCTACATCCTCATCATATTCTGACTAATATGTCATTATGCAGTACGGCTGAAAAACAATGCCAGACCTCTTGCACAGGCCACAATCACCAATCGCAATCAATCAGCAGATGAATGAGCAACAAATAGCTGCAAAATAAGGGAACAATTTAGGGCCTCAGCGGGCTCTTTCCATGCTGAACACGTGGACAGCAGCAATTACACAACAGCTTCATTGTCCAAACAAACAAAGCACAGTACTTACAATTCGACCTCATAACAACCACACAGCAAGTAGCGACTTAAAAACACACAGCCATGGCGTGACATTAAACCATGAGGAGAGCAATCAAACACACATAAAGAAAGTGTATCTGTCTGACCTTATTTGATGTGAAAGTCCTCTCTTTAATGGAGATGAAGTGGTCCAGTGGTCCATATCCATACTGTATAACGTCCCAATGCACGTGCTGCTGTGACTGTGCCTCAGCTCTTCCTTCTATTCTATTGCTACTAGCTACTCTAACAAACACACGGCAGTGACACTAGTTAACACGCTAACTCACGTTGTTTTACATAAATTATAGCTTTCTATTGTTTGTTGTAATGCTACAGCACAGTTGTCTTCACAGTTCCCTCAAGAGTTTCTCCTCAGGGAGTATGGCGGCCTCCTCACCTGTCTGCAATCAAAACTTCGGCACCTGCACCTGGATGGAGACTCCTCGCGACTGCCTTGACTTTGAGGGTGTAATGCCACCTTTCACCACACATGCAGGAAGTCATTGACCAGCGTTGGATCCCAGGGGGGCGCTGTTTCAACAAAGCAACTAAACTAATGCAACTGAACCAGTCACTTTTGAATTTATCAGTGATCGAACTGCTTACCACAGGACGAGACATAGCTTTTAAAAACATTGTTTTATGTATTTTTTGTATTTAACAGCTGCTACCAGTTTTCATTTTACATTTTTTCATTTTACATTCCCTACTCAGTTTATATAGGATGACACATTGTCATACATTATATTACTATTTAATTTAGCTTCACCTCAACCAACCAGGCTACAACATTGAAATGCAGCTTAAATATTGGTACATCAATTACAACAATCCAATAATATAATAGTAATATAATACTGACAGGCATCTTTCTGCATTAAGGGTACTTTACTGCTGATACTTGAATTACATTTAGTTGCTAATACTTTTGCTTTTACTTAAGTAAAGTTTTGTATGCAGGACTTTCACTTGTAAAGCAGTATTTTTACAGTGTGATATAGCTACATTTACAAGAGTAGGCTAAATTATTTGAATACTTCTTCCACCACTGCTCAAGTCTCTAACACAGCAAATGCATACAGTAGCCTAGCAGGCTTGTTACTGGGGCAGATGGACCACAATACATTAGTGAATGTTTGCATAAGTCTGTAATGTGTATGTTTATGACGGATAAAATCCAATCATCTGTCATGTGACAAAGATCATTGGATCTTTTATTTTAATGACAGCGAGGGATATTTGTTTGAACAGGTTTGGGTTAACAAGGCCAAACGGTCACTGGCGTCCCCTGGAGCCCCCAGGACCACCTGAGCATCAACAAGATTGAGTGTCATTCACGCATCTAACTCACTCGCTGCCATTTGTTATAGTTTTGTTTTGTAGCAATTACTAGTAAGACTTCCAGAAGATATGCAACTCACTAACAGTGTGTGTGTGTGTGTGTGTGTGTGTGTGTGTGTCTGTGTGTGTGTGTGTGTGTGTGTGTGTGTGTGTGTGTGTGTGTGTGTGTGTGTGTGTGTGTGTGTGTGTGTGTGTGTGTGTGTGTGAAATGATTCTTGTGCTGCCACTTTCAACTGCATCCTGCCAGAGGGGCTTCAGTGACTGGAGGCTCAGACTCCCAGTTAAGATATTGTCAAAGCTCCTCTTCATTAGCCTCGAGGACTCAAACATCAAACAGCTCACCTCTCAATAGCACGTGGTTGTCAAACCCACAGACAGCAAGCAGGTGTAATGTTGAAAATCCTCTCCCATGGATTTAGTTATATCATCTTATCATGTTATTTCCACCAAGAAGCCTCTAATGCACTGTAACACTACTTTGCTGTTATTTTGTAACTGAACAATGAACTGTTTATTTAATTACAGTATATATAAATAAAGTTAATGAAAGAAGTGTCTATTTACAGTGTTTTGGTGCTGAGTAAAGGAAAATGTACAATGCATGCAAAATTCAGTTGTAAAAAACAAACAAAACACAGACAAACACAAAACCAATTAATTCATCTGCAATAACATTACATTGGCTCTGGCCATTCTTTAATGGCACAAAAAATATTAATGTAAATAAAACAATGGTCAGAAGGATGTTGTGTGAAACTCTACAGTATCATGACAAGATCCTCAAAACGACATGTATAAATTACAGTCTTTGTGTGCAATGTTGGGCATGCATATTTTTGCATGCTCATCATTGATACATCTGGTGTGTTTTTTGGCAATGATATGCCAAAACCGCAGGTGACATCGTTGCATTCATCAGCAGGTTGGACGCTCTTATTAATACAAAGAAACTTTAGCCATTAAGGACACCAGGGACCTGACCGTCATCCCTCACAGTCATAGGAAACAGCAGAGTCCACGCACCTCCAGATGGCTTTGTCTAAAAACAAATTTGGGTGTAAAGTACAACCTGTCACAAAGACAGACTGAAAGAAAACATTGAGAAGCAACTGAAGTGTTTTTTGTTTTTTTTTAAGAACCACCTTAGTGGCGAATATTCTGTCCTTTGTATGAAATTGTCCCAAAGACATGGCACCGTAATGACAGGAATTTGGGTAAACACACTGACAGTTATTCAATTCAAGCAGCAGGAGGGAATTCACAAACCCACTTCTCTGATTTCAGCCTGTCCAACTGAGCTGATTAAAAATGAGATCTGAGAGAAACACACCACTCAGCAATATGGAGGTCAAGAGAAATTGGAGCAAGAGAAGTAGTCTATGAAAAAAAAAAAAAGAATTCAGACACGAAAGAACACTTGGCAACTAAGTGACACAAGGGAGGGAAGCTCGGTTCATCAACAACGAGTGCTGACATTTAAGAAATGTATGACTCTGCCAAGTAAACACCGTCTCCAGCAGTGACATTCCTGTAGTTTAAGTTACCTGAAGACACAGAGTTTCGCTTAGAAGACGGCACAGCTCAGTCTCAACATCCTTTTCAAAAGACACTGACAGAACAAACTGAGAAACAGTCTTCTGTTTGGGGAAAGGATACAAGAAGGCAGTGAAAGCGAGCTACATGCTGACTGTATACAGTAATATACAAGTGTATGGTTACATTGTTCTAGCATTGGTGAAAGTATAAGGATTTTAACAGTGTTAGCAACCATGTCATAAGTAGGAGGATTTATAGCAACTATATATCATGATTGACTTCTATGCATACTCTCAGGTTTTGTTTGTGTTAGGCTAATTTTTGGAGCATATAAAGTGTAATATTTAGCAGGTTGACACAGCAACGTTTCTCCCAGAAAAGAAAACACTTCCCATCTTTGTGATATCTTGAAATTCTGGGGATTTTCTTTATTTTTGTAGTTTTCCAACAGCCTCCTCGGGTTGCTCTCTTTTTGCACACTCTGTTGTGAAGTACTGTATATTTCCACCTCTTTTGCGGCCTCTGTTCTTGTATGTCTTTCTCAAACACTCCTCTCACAGCTATCCCATTCCTGCATTTCCTTCATGGATGGCAGAGCACTGTGTCAGCTGCTGTCACACGTCAAGTGAAGGCTTCAGTTATGTATTTACGCTGTACTGATGGAAAAAAGAAACAACTTTTCTGAAGTAAGGAAACAATAGTTGGGTACTCTTCCCAAAGGTTGCCAGTTTTCAAACCCCTCACGCCTGTGCAGTGATACCTGCAGCTTGCCATTCAAATTAGACATTAAAAGTTGTCAGGATCCCTATTCAAGCGATTTATAGTACATGGTTCAAAGTGCATTTAGGGTGTGTCCAACTCCACTTTGCATCTTAAACGCAGCATATTCTGGGTGTAAATTAAGGCACAAGGGGCAAAGGGGTTGTATTCACTCCTTGAATTAATTATAGGTATGTTTTTGGTGTAACAAAGCCATGTCCAGAGTCAGGCCCGGGAGCCAATAGAGGCAATTTTAAATGATCCTGGGCTTGTCTTTCAAAATACACTATATGTGGCCTGGTTGGTTAATTAAGCAAGTTCATTTTGCATTTTTTCCTTTCAGCTTGCAATTGCAGGACTATTATACAGTTTGTGGAACTGTACCAAGTAGGAACTAAGCTGGAAGAACTATTTTGTTTTTTATAAACAAGCAGTAAGCTAATGAATGGGTTACCTAGCAGCAGACATTTCTGGCCAGGTAGCAGACATGGAACATGAAACTGTTATGTTTGTTTCATTTGTGCATGATTTCTTTTATAACCTCTATGATGCGAGAAGCAGCTGGCCCTTGGATATTTTCACATGATGTAATCTAGACCCCATTCAAAACAGTTTGGACACCATGGCGTGATATAAATTCAGCCAATCAGAGTGCTATCCCCCATTTCCATTTAAAAGCTAGGTGTGCCTGCACCTGGCATACTGATATATATATATATATATATATATATACATATATATATATGTATGTATATACATACATATATATATATATACATATATACATGGGGGATTTGGCAAATTGGAGAAGTTTTCTGTTGAGAGTAATGCAGTAAGAGTAGTAATGTCACTGCAGTAAATATCATGGCACATTTAGGCAGAAATATTAAAAACTATATTTATAATCTTGACAGAGGAAACAGACCTAAACTTTCAGCTTCTGAAATAATAAATGAAGTTATGCTGCTCCTCGTGCGTGAATGCACACTGCATCTCTCTTGATGGAGAATCAGACAGCAGCTCTGTAGCTCTGCTCTGCTCTCTGCTACGTTCAAGGGCGTAGGTTTTGTTTTAACATTGGGGGGGGGACGACATATTGGACAGGGTGGTTTAGGGGTATACTGCCAGAGAAATGTGAGCACCAAATACTTTATCTTCTGCATTCTGTTGAATTTTTATGCACTAGTTTGTGCTTCTTCTGCATCAGTTTATGGTGTAAATAGCTTTAATTTTGTCAAAATAAAAGCCCTCTGCTATTTCATGAGAAGACAAAAGCACATGCTTTAATATTGAGGGGGACATGTCCCCTGTGTCCCCCTTGAAATCTACGCCTACGGCTACGTTCACAGTTTAGAGAATGTAAACAATATTTTCCTCATTAATGATGTATTATTTCACCCACCCACAACACATCAGCGTGTCCCGTGTGTGTAACAAGCAGAGTGTATGTGTGTTGTGAACCAGCCTATGTAGGAACATCTTACTGTCTGAGTAATGCGCCTTTTGAACATGCAGGAAAATATTGTGGCATTTACTTAAGACCAGGTTTTTGTTGGTCAGTGTCACTTTCTGCTGCCTTAAAAATAGCCGACACCAACAATGTGCTTGACAGTATCTCATTTTAGGACCTACACAGCCATGGGCACACAGAAAATGTGATTGAAAAGGAAACAATGATGTCAATGATTAAAAAAATACTTCAGAAGATCGGTCAGGAGAAATCATTAGAGTTCATCCTCTGAGCACCATGAGCGTCATGACAATTTCATAGCACTCCATCCAATAGTTGTTGAGATAATTCAGTCTAGATCAAATTATGATGAATTACTGAACGGGCCTAGTGGGCACAGGCCCAGGGGCCCAAAGTGTCAGGGGCTCCCCTAGACTTTACCTGCAAAATATCACTTGAAGAGATACACACCAACCACTCTGAGACTGATGACCACAAAGAGAAGCAAAACAACTACAAAGAGATGCAAAACAGCTGCAAAGAGACATGAAGAGATTAAAACAATCTGAGACAGGGGCAAAACAACAATAAAGGGTCACAAAATGACTACAAAGAGACATAAACAACTACAAAGAGATTTTAAATGACCCCCAAGAGATACAAAACAACTACAAAGAGATGTAAAATGACTAGAAAGACACCCAGGGCAACTACAAAGTGTCTACTAAAAGACACAAAACAACTACAAAGAGATACAAATCACAGAGAGATGTAAAAAAAAAACAACCCAACAACAATAAAAACAACAACAGAAAGAGGCTTAACAACTTTAAAATCGTGCTTCTACGTAGGAGAGGTGGACTGTACATCTTTGCCCGGGGCTCATTATCTCATAATCTGCCCATGGCCATGCCCCTAGTGCAGCTATAAAAATAAAACAAATCAAGATGTGCTTTTTAAATTAGTATAATATACTAATGAGTTAACACATTGAATGTATTTATTAATTTTTATTGTTTCATATTTGGCTTTGCAGAGGTCACATCATCATTATACTCTCTAAGCCACCAACACTGAAGACATCTAAAGACTGTCAGGACAAGGACCAGCGGGGTGCTTTCAAATATCTGATTGATTCGAGAACTTTTCGATGTTGCTAAAGAGATGCGAGGCCTTGGGGAGATCTGCTATGAGCCTCTTTTAGATGTATCGTCTAGCTTTAATGAGATCTGCCAAAAGCACTTTATCACAAGAAAGAGACAGAGATGGAGTCAATAAGGTCAATTTAGAAAGAGCAAGAAAGTGAGCCTGTTCAGAATCTCCCTGCAGATCCAGGAACAGAAACTCAGAGCTAACACTGCAGAGTGCAATTATCTGTTGCACAAAAGGTTGTCTTTACATTTTACACAGATTTGGATTTTCTATATTTACACTAACTCCTCACAAAAAATCTAGGTTATCATTTTCAATCTTCTGGATGTGTAGGCATACCAATACATTCCTCTGTTTGCTACTTTTTAGGATTTGTGAACCATTGCCTGGGCATGTGTTCCATCCCAAGCTTTGCAGCTCTGACATCAGAACATTCAAAATGAGATTGGCTTACTTCAGTCACAGTTCTCTTATGACAGACGAGTAGTCTCTCATTTTCTCAGCACAGAAGCAAAAGAGAAGACGTTGCAGGTTTATGGAGAAGTCTGCCAGATACCTAAAGCGTGCATCAGTCATGTTTGTACAGAGGAAGACCTGACGGAGGTGTTTGGTCAGAGCGTCTGAAGCGGAAGCAGAGGATAACAGTGTTTCTTGTGTAATATGTGTGTCCTGTCAGCAGGCAGCCTCTGGGGCGCCTAAGTGTACCATCTGTGACCAGGTCTGCCATGCCATCATACCCTGTACCACTGCCACTGATGATGAGGCCGTGTTAGAGCACATGACTTCTACTCTCGCTGCCAGGGAGCATCGGAGACGAGCCAACAGGAAGCGCGTTCTTTGTTTGTTTTTCTTGACGTAGTTCTGAAATCATAATCATAAAAGAAAATGTGTTATTTACCACAAATAAGACAGCTTTTGACAGAGCAAAGCTAACACATCCTGCCTGCTGCTAACAGCTTTTGTGCAAAGCAGAGCCAGACAAAACACATCTCTGTACTGGATGTGCTGGGATGAAATTGTTATTGATCTTCTGGTGTAAATCTGTTAAAGACAGCAGACAAGTGTGTTACCCAAAGTGTAAGGGAGTGTTCCTTTAATGTTATCTGATGGAACATTTTATCTAATCTTGCAGTGTGATAACCTGCAGATAATTTCTGAATTTTCTCAGTATGTAATGCAGCTTTATTAAAATATTGGGGATGTTTAAAAATGAAATACTGATATCATGTTAATAATACATACATGATGATATGTAAATAATCCAGCGGCTCTAAATCATATCCGTTTCTTTACATTCTCACTTTGTCTCCCTCCCCCAAACGCCATACGGTCACATCCATTAAGTGTAATTGCTCTTTTTGTACTTTTTTTTTTTTTTACAGTTGTCGTCTGACAAAGGTAGCATAACAAATAATTAAGCCGGTCATCTGTGGCTCTGCAAAGGAGCTAACCTGACTGACCAAAGTGTACTTTTGTGCAGCTGGGCAGGGCCTCAACTGCATTTCATTGTGCAATCCTGTACTGTATAATGACAATAAGGCTCAAACCTTTAACCTTCAAAGTTGAGGAGGCTGGCATTCAACACTATATTGAATTTTGTGTACCACTTCCTATACATATCTTATTTGTTGCTCTTTTTTCTCCATCTTCTTCGTCTTTTTTTTTTTTTTTTTGAGTCTGCCACCGGGCCTGGTATTGATGAGGCAATGCCAGGAGGCTCCCATAGGACTGGAGAGCTAAAGCTCTGCCAAATGTTATTAGATCTGCAATGCAGTGTGCAAAATGTAAGACATTCACAGTAAAATTCCACCAGTAATGTGTCTTATTAATGAATGAATTAAACCGATATTTTAAAAGCAAAGAAAAGAACACAAAAAGGCACATCCCTTAAAACTATACAGATTTGTTTGTAAAAGACTTTTCTTACTGTAGACACACTGACTTTCAAACGCAGGTGTAATTAATCATCAATGATAGTGGCTGCATCTTACTGCATACTGTCAAAACTAAATGGAACAAAGCCATCGTTAATGTTATTTGTTACCTGTGCAGTGAGAAAGGTCTGGTATCACTGAAAAAAAAAATTCAGCTATTATTATGTTTTTTATTATGTTTTTAAGATGTATAATCTGACATGATGGAGTAATGTGGACATTTGGACTGTACTGTAATAGAAAAAGATTTATACAAATTATTTTTCAACAATATGTACCATCATATCAATGTGTTTCCAGGGGTTTGAGGATGCCTGACAGCATCGATTTTACCAAGCTACCTCATGGAGCCTTGTATCCATCCTCAAGTTAGGGAATTCAGTAAATCATGTTAATTTAACAGATGTTTTGATGAAGAAAGACGAGACCATGAGGATAAACTGCTGCTTTGATTATCATTGTACAATACTAACTGCTGGCCTACTGTTGCTTAAATATCTTGCTTTGAAGTGGCACGCCCTATGGGGGTTTCAGAATTTCATGAGAGTCAGGAAACATTCGAAATGAAAATAAAACAAAAACAAAAATATTCAAGAACGGGCAAATATTCATGATGCTGTCAGAAAGCTCAGGAAATCAGAAAAGCATGTGGACTAAGCTCCCCGCAGCTCTCCAATGGATCCCTGCTGTCCATCACTGCACACTTGATGACACATTCCATCAGTTAAACACAAAGCATGACAAGGAGCTCCTCATGAATAACTTACTGTTATAACTCAGTGCAGTATTCAGATGTACTGCATAAGATGGTAGAAAACAGTGTCCCACGCCACTTACATCACCTCTATGTACACTATAAGACACACACTGGGCCTGTATTGTGCATTTATTGTTTTTTCATCATTTAATTTTCCCAAATTGAAAAGTTATTACCTGAGAGGCATGTTGGGGCTTCGTGAGAACACAGAGAATTTGGACATTGGCAGAGTAAAGCTTCATCCCCAGAGCTGGACATCCGACCACAAATCAAGCGACAGGCAACAATGGACCCCGGTTGCGGAGGTGACGAAGATCCAAGGACCGGTCTAACTAAACTACAGCGTTCCTTGGTTGCTACAAGAGAATTTTCTGGAAATACAACAGTCAGTGCAGCACTTCACAAATCTGGACTGTGTGGGAGAGTGGCCAGATGGCAGAAGACAGCAGCCTGGAGTTTGCAAAAAGGCAGTGAAAGATTCTAAGTGCATGACGCAAGAGACTGTGGTCTGATTAAATGAACACTGAAGGCTTCGACCATAATGCAAACTGATATTTTTAGAAAGGTAAAAAAAGGAATCAGCATCAATCCTGAAATGAAGTATGAGAGTAGCAACATTCGGTTTAGTAGTAAGCACAGGTGACCTTGCAAGAAGTGGAGTTTTGACAGGAAAATCAATGAAAAACAATATTAAAATTGAGATTTAACAGCCCCAAAAGGCTGCAAATACTAATACTTTGTAACTAAACCTGCATTAACTCATTTATTTGACAACTTGATGATAACGAGAACATGTTGTAAACACAAAACTGACATGTGGCTTTATAAAGTTTATAATGTGAGCACGTCAGCAAACCATTGCCTATTTACTCGTTTAGCAAACAGGGAGCAACATTTTTACTCATTTGTAGTCGTGTTTTTGGCAACCTGCATGTATGTCCAATATTCACTCTTCTTTTAGCTCTGTTTTTAGTCCCCGCCAACTCCTCGAGGGAAATACCAGTATCTGCTAAATTCTCCACTCGTCTTTATCACTTTTGCTTCAACAGAACCTGACAAAATTCAGTACAACAATGAGAAGCTATAAAGAGGAACACATCGACATCCCCATTAAGACAGAGCAGAAGTATAAACAGGTGACAACACACGAGAACACTAAGGAGGATCACAAGCTTTTCATTCAGACTGTGAGGATTATAAAGATAAGGGAGGCCCAGGAACACCTGCAGCTCCTGGCTGTGATCCTGAGCCTGAGCCCCTCCTGGTTCAGGAGAGTTGAGTTGAGTTTAGTTAGTAACTCAAGATAAATATACAACAAACGGGCACCGAAACAGCTTAACAGCCTACAGATTAAAAGCAAGGCATGAAAGGGAGGGAAAACTTCTTCAAAAGATAAAGAGAGAGAAGAAGTTATCACACAAAGTAAAAGGAAAAACAAACGAGTCTGAGTTCTGTGACATCTAACGTGACCCTGCTAACATGCTGATGTTCAGCAGGTATAATGATTACAGTGCTCATCATCTTACTTTAGCGTGCTAAAGTCTGCTAACACAGCACCAGGGGCGTCACGTTGTGTTAGAAAGTGGTGGGGACATATGGTCTTGGACGGAAAAAATCATGTTTTAAATGGTCTTCAACATGTGTGATTTTAGGCAATGTAATGGACGGTTGGTATGAGATCAGATTTGATAATTACAAGTTGTGGCGCATCAAAATGGCACAGCCCATGCTTCTACCATAGCATAGGTTTTGTTTCACCATGGACAGGCATGTATGAGGCGGGGTTCTGGGGGTCAAACACCTCAGTTCCTGCATTCTGGGGATTTTTATGCACCAATTTATGAATGAAATGTCTTTATATAAAGGAAAAATTCAGGCATCAAGTGACAATAATTCAAATAAGAATTAAACTGTCATGGTCACAGCCACACATGGTAATGTTTTCCCAATCCACACTCTTTAAACTCATGAGTGTGTTATCTGTACAGGTTACTTTCATTGTACTGCACTGCAGGGTTACACAGGCAAATTGTTTGATATTAATCATCTTTTTCCTTGTCTTTGAGTTACCATGGTTGTTTGGGGAGGTCCCTTCCTGGTGGAGCAAAAGGCATGGCTGAGGGATGAGGGCTCTTAAATCCTGGAGCCAACTCATTAACTCACTGGATCAAACCATTTGCTGTCATGTCATGGGGAGGGGATTTGGGTTTAGTTACTATACTATCACTATATATGCTCCCTTGTGTGTCATTTTGACAGGTCAGTTTGTTCAGTTAACACCTTGTGTAGTTATCATATTGAGTACAGTTATGTTGATCTCCTTTATAGGCCTTGTTGTTCATTTCTTGGTTTGTAATTTTTCATGCATTTTTGGGGGGTAAATAAAAACCCATGATTTTGTTAACAGCTCCTGTGTCCTTATTGCCTCACTGCTTGGTCCCTATACAGAAATATAATGCAGTAAAGCTCTCAGGTATTCTGTATCACTTTCAAATCTTTTTTTATTTTATTTATTTAACCAGGTTTGTCCCATTGAGATCAAAGATCTCTTTTACAAGAGAGAACTGGCCAAGAATGGCAGCACATATAGTTTCAACACATTGTCACATTAAACATAGACATAAAAGATACAAATAACAAACAATTGAATTTAGAGGTCGAGATCAAATAAAACATTTGGAACATATTAGGATTCATCCTCTGGGGAACATATATGTCTGTAGGCTGACTAAGTTTCATGGCAATCTGTCCAATAGTTGTAATATTTCAAAGTGGCAAACCAGCCTGGCTGACTGACAAACTGACACTGCAATTCCTACAGCTACAGTCAAAACATGCGTGTGTTTCCGTGTGGGAGAATTCAAACAGTTTTGTTCATCAAAAGGGTCTTAGGTCTGCATTTATATTTATTGAGGGATTTATATTCTCATGCAGCCTGAATGCAATAATTTCACAAATATGATCCTCAACCTGATAGAAAATTGATAAAAGATAGCTCGTGCAGGAAATAGGAAGGTGGGTGTTAGTATTTTTTTCGCTTATAAATATGATCAGATGAAGTAAGCACACGTGAAAACACAAACAAGGAGATATGGTCACTTCTGTTACAGTTTTAGCAACATGGACTAGTATCTTGATTTATTTTACTATTCCTATGTTGCAATATCTCACAGTTTCAACTTAATCCAGTTCAGTCTCCTTATCTCAAGCATGACTTGAATAATTCATAGGTTACACAGTATTCTTTAAGGTGCAAACTCTGCTGTCCTACTCTGCTTTTTTAAGTGAGATGATATGATGTTTCAGTCAAGACATTTTTTTGTTATCTGTCTCTTTTAACACCTTACTTCTGCCCTGTGGCTAAAGTGAGGATTTCTTTACAAGAAACTGGTCATCACCTGAAACAGTTACTGGCTGCTGTGGTAACCAGGAGAGAGTGCAGGGCAGCAGTGAGGGCAGAAGACAAAAGGTCTGGTTGTGATATGGAACAGCATCAATGGAAAGAGGAGAGAGAAAAGCTGCGAGACGCTGAAGAAATAAAAGGTTAGGTGGTGAAGGAAAGTGACGGCCTGGGGCTGCTGAGAGGTAAGTGTGTGGTTGGAGAAAACAGCTGAAAAGAATTGAAAAGGGGGGAGGGCACAAAGAGAGAGAGCAAGAAGCTAAGAAAAAAATCTGAAAAAGTACATGAGACGGAGGGAGTATCAGAAAAACGGCTAACAGCCAGGCTCAAATTTCAGTGGACAGTTAGTCACAGATTAAATATAAACTGCTGGTCACTGTGATATTATAGTAAAGCGTCCTCTCTTACAATAATGTCAAAAGGTTTTCATAAAATCACCATATGTCTGTTGGTATCATTTTGTTGGTTTGCATTTTTTCCAGCAATAGCCATTCAATGCATTTATGTTCTGTAATTACTTCTTTGTGTAATAGTTTCAGTTGTTGGTGGCAGGGTCCGCCATTTCTGCACTGGATTCAATATTACCCTGAAATCAGATTGTGTTTGCAGTTGTTACGAACTGACTTATGATTAAAATGTTTAAACAGTATATAAAGATGAAGCCAATACATCTTGATCGCCCCCTGGTGGCTTGCGACAGTATAGGTCATAAACCCCGCCTCCTCCATGTTAGCAGCTGAGACATTGGCCAACCTAAAAACTCAAAATACACGTCAAATACATTTTTTTCCCTAAAGATAGTTTCTGTCATTTTAGGTCGTTCTTATTTTACTGATGTCATGTTCAAGTGTTTAATAATAGTTTCCATTGCTGGTGGCGGCCATTTCTGCACCGGATTCAATACAGCAAGTTATATTTTATTTGAGAAAACCGCTCATGCCGCGTGTAGCCTGAAATCAAATTGTGTTTGCAATTATTATTGACAAACTTATAAATTAAAACAACATAAAATTGTTTGGCTGCACTGCAAACAGATACATCAGTCGCTCCTTTGCTATATTTCTGACAAAGCAGCTACTTAGTTTGATATTTTAATAACAGTGCAATTGTGCAAAAGCTGATGCTCTTATGTAAGTAAATTAATTTGAATCTTTAAAGCATCTGAAAATACAATTGTAAAATGTGCCCACTGCTAAATGCTTATCGTTAAAACTTAAATTACAGTGGTTGGCAGGTACATTAATAAACACTTATATCAGCTTACAACTATATTACAGTGTGTTATAAACCATTTGTTAAGGTTTATATACTGCTTATGAATGCTACAATAAAATGCATATTTAAAGCAGTGGACACATCTCAGTGTTAGGTATTAAGTTGCTTATAAGATTCAAACACTATTACTATTACTTATTATCACTGCTTCACTAAGGTGAAGTGGGCTGCGCGGCACCAAAGAAGTGTCCCCTATTGCTTTAATCAGTCTGCAGTGCAGATTTTACCCCCATCTGCAGCACAAGAGTCCAACTGGGCTCTCTCTTGGAAGACATTCTGCGATGGGAGTGATTCATAAATTGGTGTACAACTTGTGGCAATTAGGTCCTCTCTGAAGCTGAATGAGACAGCGAGGGATTATTCAAAAGCAGGTGTACAGAAGCAGATGTTGCAGTTCATGGGTACAATATTTGGTATAAATACTGCCAGGCCGCAGCTTGAGAGCTGTTTATGAGTTGTGTTTGTTTGTTTATCCTCTGCAATATTAAAATGAGTGCAACATAAGGTCCATATTGTGTAAAAATAGCACCACGTGTTCACCAGCTGGCCTACGATCAGGACCTAACAGAGACTCTGTCTACTGTTTTCCCTCACTCTTCTCTCAGTGTCTAAAAAAAGACTAAAACTACTGGAGGTGAGGGGCCAGAACTAAAAAAAAATAATTTCAGCAATCAAAGCTTTATAACCGTCTTGCATTTCTAGACTATAACAAAATTTACTGGAGGTATCAGTGGACAAATGTTCTTAGTCTTAAACCAGCTGCTAAATGTCAGCTATGAGGACAGGAAATAGAGTTAATGACTTTAACTGGTTGACAGAACACACTCTAGATACATACAAACAAAAATATTACAACAATTTGATTAGCAATAATGTTTGTCCTCTGAATATCTGTTTTGTCCTTGAACCAACCCATGTCACAAGGGAACTTCTGCTTCTATAAAACTGACTTAAGGTCAGTGTGTGTTGCCCCCAAGTGGAGAGACTGCAGAAAAACAAAGACTGTAAGGCAGTGAGGGCTTTTGACCTTTACCTGAAAATAACGTTACAGTTAAAGTGATTATAATTTATGTCTAGTTATCATTTATCAAATTAGGTCCTTTTTATTGGTGTATTAAATGGTGAATTCAAGTACATTACTCTAATTAATCTTTTAGGTTGAGTATTTCTGTTTTATGTCACTTAAAAAGCCTGTTTTGGGTTTGTTTGGCTTTTTCCAAATATTTTCCAAGATCAAGATTAGTTGTACATAGTTCTAGTTCAGAGATTAATGTCTATACAAACTTTCATGGCAATCCATCCTATAGCTGGTGACACACAAAACCTCAGAGAGATGCATCATGACAAGAACAAGCAAAACAACAATAAAAAGAAGCTAAGCAACTATAAAGTCTATATGTCTTGCTCCTGTGTAGCAGAGGTGGTGGGGCCTTCCTTATATCTGTCCCAGGGGCCCATTGTCTCATACTCCACCAATGACCTGGACTAAAGTGATGGACCGAGCAACAGCCCAACATCGTCATCCTTAGAGCCACTCCACTATCTAGTGTCTAGAACTATTTGATATATCATTTGCTTTGCTCTTTGTGATCAAACTCAGGTGATCAGGAGCAATTTGTCTCCCTTTCTTTGTTTCTTTCCTGTCTGCTGCGCTCCAGTCAGTCCACTTGAGTTGTTGCTGCCTGCAGCTTCTGAAATGGTTGAGTTCAGCAGGAATCTACTCATGTGCGGAAAACTTTTCTTCAGAAAGTACAACTTCCAGACATCTGAGCAGGAGTCCACTGACTCTAAATAAAGACTCTTGTCTCCTGCCAGGACACCTGATGATTTACTTTCTTAGCTTCAGATATGCAAATTAAATCAACGTAGGGGTGAGATAAAGGGGAGTTTATTTTGTCACATTTTCTCACAAATATCAGTGAAGCAACAGGCTCAATGAGCTGCTTTAATATTTTGGATCAGATCAAGACAATCATTTGGCTTGTGAACACAACGGATTTTATTCCCAAAAGATTCTAAGCATGTCCAAAAAGAACAAAACGACAAAAAAAAAAAAAAGAGAAAGAATAACAGCAGGGTGGTGTGTAGGCTAAATGTGCTTTAATACATTTGTTTAAACGCTGTTGTAGTTAAATTTAAGATCAGGCAGGTTGTTTGTGTTTTATGTTTCTATCCACGAGACAAAAAAAGAAATGTGAGGGTGGCAGTTTGAACGCGCCTTATGCCATCGCTCATACATTTGTTGAAACAATGGTGTTATCTGTACAAACACTCTGTTTGCATGTTTCAGAGCAGGAGATAGTGGCTTTTCAGACACTAATTATCACAGACTCTTCAGTGTTTCAAGATTAGTTGGCAGACACGGCATAAAACTCTACTTTCCTGATTCATTTGGCATTTATTTGTATCCTCATGGATGGATCTTTTATGCTAGTTGATTTATTTAATGTTTCTTTGCTTAAGTGGTATACTGAAGTCAGTTTGGAGGGGCTGCTTGACATAAATCATCTTCTGAATGTTTTTAATGTACCTGAAATATATATTTAAAATGATCTCATACATAAAAACTAATGTTGCCTATTAAAATCCTGCCTTGTGGCAAGTTTACTATCCTGACAGTAACTCAAACTGATTTAAATTCTCAATGATTCTTTAAAGTTTGGCCAGCATTCATTAGATGAATATAAATGTCATAAAAATCTAGTAAAATTCAAAGAACACGGGTGATAAGTTTATGATGTTTAGTAAGAAATTAGCCCTCCATTCTGTTCTACTTTTCCCCGACTGACCAAACAGTTTTTAAATATGATCCTCTGCCAAACAGTTTCCATTTACAGTGAAAGTGCACTCTCAACAAACAGCGTTATTTTTCCTCCATTGAAGTGAAATACAAGACTCTCCTTTTATGCGCAGGAGCAACATTAGTGTACACAGATTATAATCGGAAACTTTTTTTTTTTTTTTTCATTTTGGGGGTTATAATTTACACTCTGTTCAGTTGAAACCAAAAAACTAAAC
Source organism: Epinephelus awoara (assembly GCA_035609425.1). NCBI lineage: Eukaryota > Metazoa > Chordata > Actinopteri > Perciformes > Serranidae > Epinephelus > Epinephelus awoara. The sequence continues at coordinate 25,527,054 of CM069312.1, forward strand.
ATGACGACCTAAACTGCACCATAAGGATGCCAACATGCCAAACACAAGTTTTTCCAAAGGGTTGGTTCTGAAAACTGCAGTGCACGCTGGCAATATTTTTGGCGTGACGTCCTGAGTGCTTGCGATGACTCAATCTGGTTAATTCCATCTTTTTAAAAAAGATATTGCAACTTAAAAGCAGATCAATGAATCTCACAGACATCAACATGCATGATGCTGCTGCTGCTGCTGCTGGACAGTTTGTTTGGTGGTGTGAGTTACAGTAAGCCTGCAGTGTGACAGGTACTGAACAAATCTGAGCTGGACTCACTGCAGCCCTATGAGTGTAAGCTGGGTGCCATCTAGTGGTGCTGGCTCAACAGTAGCGGTGCTCAGTGTAAAACCTATATAGGAACATAAGTTCAACAGCAGTGAAGTGCTTAGTCAGTTTGACTTGAATTGTGTTTGTGATATAGTCAGAAGATCAGAGCTGATGTGATGTGATCTAATGTCTGTTATCCTTACTATAGGTGTTGTTAATGCAGTTAAAACAACAGGTGAGCATTTTAAATAGATGGTACTTTACTGCAGAAAATGTTCAAAATCCTACATTATTAGTAAAATCCCTTTGAAGCAATGTGACCACTTGTAAATCTAACAAATTCTTGTTTGTCTAATAAACAGTAAATTTCCTGACATTAATTCGAGCAAAGACGTTGAACAGCTTCCATTTCGAAGCGTGAACACACTCTAAGCTGCTGCCGATCTCTCCTGTGAGATTACACTCTGAAATTCTTGCCAACGTCTGCTGGCAGAAATGTGATTTTGCCAGTCAGTAAAATCTGACAAAATTCTAAATTCGACAGACATCTCCGGCGTTTGTTGCAGTTAATGTTGAGGCAGTTCTCCTCAAAAGTACATTTTGAAGACTCCAATCCAGGATTTTTGAAGCTGGTTTGGCTGAGCTTTACAGGACCAAATCAAGGGACTTAACAAATACAAATAACAAGTTGTTTACTTCGTCGAATAAATCCCCTCAAGATCTTTTACTTGATGTGTGTACTTTTCATCCAAAATGCCTATTAAACCCTTTTGATTCAAATCCACTGATTTGTGTTCAGATGGTACGAGTAACAAAACACGACAACATTTAATAATGACAGTATTTCTGGACTGTTGCTGCAGCAATGCTCTCTGCATTTGCACAGAAATGAAAGTTATGTGAGCATCGTTTCTATTTTCTTTGGGTTTCATGCATAAAACCAAAAGAAAATAGAAACAATGCTCTCATAACTTTATTAAAATCAAAGCACAGAGCTACCAAAACACATAACATCTATCTGTTATTATAAAATAGACACAAAGCTTACCTGAGAAGCGGCCAGCTTGCTCTGTAACATTTTTAGTATGTAGCAGTATCTTAGCCTACTATTTAGCAATTAACATGGTACACAGGATGCAAATAAACATCTCCACTGTGGAAGAGTTGCAGTTAGAGAATGGCTTGTTAATCAATCTGCAGTAAATGACTCGCAATGTAATTTGTTCCACAGGGAACAAATTAAAGTGTGCACCATTCAGCTGGTGAAAAATGTCCTCACTATTGTAACAAGTAAGGCTGGTGTTATTCTGTTTTGATGTTAGTGATGCTATTTTGAATTTTACTGGTGGGTGGTTCTACGTGTGTCTAAGTGTTTCTACATAAAATTAAAGGTTCAGTGTGTAGGATTTAGAGGCACCTACTGGCAGAAATAATATTCATAACTTTGTTTTTATTAGTGTCTAATAGTGTATAACCTAAACTAAGAACCGTTGCATTTTCGTTACCTTGGAATAAGCTGTTTTATTTACACTGGCTAGGACTAGGACACTAAGACTAATAATGTTTTCAAGTTTCTGGTCACCGTAGATCTCCTACACACAATGTGCAACCTAGCCGATAGATGAAACTAAATCCTATTCACTGCACCTTTAAATTCTTATGACTAAATAAGAAACAATCAGAGTTCAAGTTTGGAAACTCTCAAAAACTCAACTAATCATCAAGACTGTGTGTGTGTGTGCTCTGACTTTGACAGGATCCCATTATTCTGACTGAGCATTTGACTGAGCAGTCTCCAGTGCCTCCAAGTTATTTGTGCAATAATGTGTAAGCAGCATTTTAATGTTGTAGCTGCAGGTGGTGCTCAACACAATTAACAAGGTCAACGAGGTGCTAATTGAAATTGTAATAATTTATCTCACACTGTGTTCAAGCTCATCAGATCTTTCCTTATGTATAATCCTTTTGTTGGACAAATTAAATGGATTACAAAGTACAATACTTCCTCTTCGAATGCAATAAATGCAGCAAAAATGGAAATATGCAATAAGGCAAAAGTACCTAAGTATAAATGACTGTGAATGACTGTATGCCAGGAATGAGCAATACAACGACTCACTGATCCGCCTCACCAGGATCTAGACCTGGACTGAAGGGTTGAGCTACCAGAACGCAGCATTGCAGACATCTGCACTGAGTATGGGCTGGAATTCCCCAGGTCAGAATGGAAGACACCTCCTAAGGTGGTCGAGAATGAAAGAGCTAAGATCATGTGGGACTTTCAGATCCAGACTGACAAACTGGTGATGGCTAACCAACTGGACATTGCGTTGATCCACAAACAACAGTAGAAGGCAGCGGTGATAGATGTAGCAATCCCGAACGATGGGAACATTGGGTAGAAGGAACTCGAGAAGCTCAAAAAATGTCAAGGGCTGAAAGAGGAGCTAGAAAAGATGTGGGGAGTAAAGGCAACAGTGGTGCCAGTGGTAATCAGAGCACTCGGGGCTGTGACCCACAAACTGGGAGAGTGGCTCCTGCAGATTCAAGGTACACCATCTGAGGTCTCTGAGCAGAAGAGTGCAGTCCCAGGAACAGCTAGGGTACTGTGTAGAACCTCTAGAAGACCCAAGCTTGGGGAAGACACTTTTTTTTAACATACATAAGATGAAAACATATCAGTAAGATGGTGTTTTATGATATCCACTTGATGCCTGAGATTAAGCTAACACTGCAATAGCAGCCTTCATCCAGTGGATGTCAGTCCTTCTATGTTTCAGATTTCTGAGGACTTGGTGTCCCAGTATGGGACAGCTTGGCACCTCTGTTGGAAATGAAGGGTGTAATGAACACCATCTACATATATAATGTCAGTATGGTCTTAACTTTTTATAATTGACACAATTTCAAAGACCAGAATTAAACATCTGTTCATGAAAGACATATCTCTGGAGGGAGGTGACCACCAGCTCTGAACCATCACTTCCAAAAAAGGTTTCTATACAAGTGCTCACTGCTCATCCAAACAGTGTAGGTCAGAGAAAATAGCTTAGAGAAACAGAAATAGGTTGAGGTCTTCATCATTTTTTATCTAGGCTACACTCGTTCCCGACGGGTGTTTGGGGATAGCCTGAGGTTAGACCTGAAAAGTGAATCAAAAATGGAATGGGTCGTTTAAATAGGGCAGATGTTTCTTTAGGAGAGGCCTGGAGTGTATTCTCCAGCAGCGCTCAGCAGTCACATCGGGGAATAGAGTGCACGGAGAGAAATACATGACGCTCCCTTCACCAGACAAGGAGCTTGTTCATTGTTTGAACGGGACAGAGGGTTATTTTTCATTTGTCACCTACACTAGCCCGTATTGTCTCCAAATACATACTTAATGCTTCTGCCTCTGACAAATAAGGTAGCATTTTTATTCATGGTTACATTTTCCAAAACAATTTGTCTCTTTGGGGAGAATAGAGTTGCACAGTTTAATTGTCATTGTCTTATTGTAGGGCTGAGTATGATTGTGGGCAATCTAATGAGAGCAAATTTGTATTGGCCACCTTGATCACATTACATGTTGTATTTAGTGCAGTTCCTAGTTTTTATATCGCCTATAGTTGCATGTTTTTATACATGTTCGCCACTTTGGTCCCACACTTTGATCCAGCAATATCTCAACTACTATAGTATGGATTGTCATGACATTTGGTTCAGACATTCATGTATTAATCTGGCAATCCTCTGACTTTCCTCTAGCGCCACCATGACTTTGACCTTTGTAGCCATGGGTTACATGTCTCAACAGCTACTGCATGAACTGTCATGAAATGCGTCCCCCTCAGGATGCATTATAACTGCTTCAGTGATTTCTAAACCTTTCCTCTAGTGCCATCATCAGGTCAAACTTTAAATTTGTCCAATAATTACATTTATAACCAAATACTTGCAATTTGATGCCATTCCCATTAACCTCAGTTGTACTTTGAGTTAAGTGCCAATTATCAAATGTTAGTATGCAATCACAGAAAACTCAGGAGGTAAACATTTAGCTGCTTAGCATCAGGATGTTAAAATGGCATCACTGCAACATTTCTAAAGGGCTGTCATCTTTTTATTAGTACTTCTATCACATTTTATCTCCCGCTTCACTTTTGGTGTCTGTGATGCACCAGGACAGATAAACTGAGACACAGCCCAGCTGCCATCAAACAGACACAACACTGACTGATGCACATCAGCAAATAGACGTTCAGTAAACCAGACTATCAAGTGCCATATTTGAGGCAAAAAGCAAAGAAGTTACAAAGCACTCTGGATTCAAAAACATGCCAATGCACAACGCTTGAACTGTCTCTTGTACATAAACACATTTTTATTCAGCCTGATATAGGTTACACATGAAAAAAAAAATCAAACTCTAAGAGAACTACTTCCCTTTGTGGAGCTAATGATATGACAGTTTTAAATCAGCTTCAGATCCCCACATGGCAGCTGTCAACATGAGCTGCCATGGGCTGTGAGGAATTAAGCATAATCACATGCTACGACTGACCTGAGGCTTTTTTTTTTTCTTTCTTCAAAAATAATACAAAAAGAAAACATATCCCCTCGGCAGTCTTTATGTATGTTTTCTCACTAAATGATATGGAATGTTATCTTGGAAATGCAGGTTAAAAAGAAAATTGTTCTCTGCGACATCAGAAAACACAATCAGAAACTGAAAGAATAAAAAAAACAAACTGATTCCCAGAATCCTGTTCCCAGGCTGCTACTGTGTGTGAGGCATTAAGAAAACACCACCTCAGTCCAAAGTTGTGCTCAACAACGAAAATAACTGAAACCTGCTGCTGTGATTCGGTCTCATAATCCTCAAACGTGGATATGAACAGAAAGCACAACTTGGATGCTCAATAGTACAGATTAAATTTACACTGCTTGCAGATCAGCTTTGGAGTCTAATATATTAGGACTGACAGTCAAAGACACAAAGCAAAGACTGATGAGGGAAAAGAGGGGAAGGGTCTTAACATTTAACTAGTGTTAGTTGTCTTTTTTTTTAACTTGTAAATTTCACAAAGTGCAAATTTTCATTTATATTACATCATAACCAATTTTAGAAATTGTTCATTTTCTATTATATAACAATGAAAAATGGTTAATTCCACATACCCCCAACCTAGCCATAACCAACCCCCCTCCCCACCTGTTCCCACCAGCTATCCGTCCAAATATTTAAAAAAGGAATCACTAAATACATGCTGCAATGACGCCCACCAATTTGTTTGAAACTTGACCAAAGCCTCCTTTTTTAGGCTCCTCGAATCTCTTACAGTACACTGTTACTGTCAGCGTGCGTTTATAGTTAAAATATATATATTAATCTATCATTAAATAGTATGCCTCTTGCACAGTCTTGCATGCATTGAAGAGCATTTTGGGCAAGCTGTACAAGAAGGAGAGGCGTGTGGACGGACTTGCTCAGGCTGTAGGCTCCAGGCCAGGTCCAGGCACTCTTTCGCCACCTGTAAACGGTTTTTGCCCTTTACTCCTTGCAACCACGTCAGTCCAAAAGATTGGTTCTCCAGTGTGTTTTTTGTCGAGTGAGCATTTTGTTTGTGTGTGTACATGAGAGAGTGTGTGTGTGTGTGAGTGTGGTTCTAAACTCAGTTTCACAGAAGAACTGTGGAGATCACTGAAGTTTTGTTCCAAGCTTTCGTTGTCTGTTCCTAAAAGGGGAAAAACAAACAAAACAAAATGAATTAAGTCACATAATAAATTTAACACATTCAAGCAAACTAAAGCCTGGTCACACCTGCATTTTAAAGTAACAAATTCAATCAGTTTAACTGCAATTGTAGCATAGAGTGGATTTGCTAGGGACAGTGTAAATCTACACAGATCTCTGGTGAACTTTACAATCCCAGGGCTCCAGATTCAATCAAAAACCTGTCAAGTGCAATTTAACATTTTCAGTGGTTGCTCAGGTGCACCTGCCATTTATTATTTGGGCCTACACTGTTAGCAACATGTGCTGAGGTTTGCACAACAAGCAAATTGGCCTCCGAGTCAGTCACACTATGGCCAGCGCAAGTGAAATGGTGGAGCTAGAAAACCTGCAGGTTACAGGTCAGCTACAACAGCAACGGAGAGAGAGAGACAACAGTGAGGTGTGTCACCCACATGTGCCAATCACCATGACTAGGAAAAAGTGAAGGGAATTAATAAAATTACTGAAGCAACTGGCATTTACACTGGCATATAGCCAAGGTAGAACCCACTGAAACACTTCTCCTAATGCACAAGTTTAATTATTTTTCATTTTATATTTTCAATTTCATTTCATAAAAGATGCTTTTTCAGTTTTATAGCTTGTTGTGACCTGTTGCCTTGTGGGAAAATATTTGTTCCGTGTTTGGTGGAATACAGAAATGTTCAAAATGCTTCTTATTTCTATAATTAAAATAGTTTTCCAAAATTGACAGTGGGCAATATGCTCTCTCTTCTCTCTGTCTGTCTTTGACACTTGAGCTTCTGTCTGTTTCAAAATAAATGAAAACAAACCGATTCTTATGCACTTAATTTGTTCCACCTGTACCAAACTTGCACCAAACCCTGGCACCTAAACTGTGGTATGAATTGCACTGTGACTTCTGTGTATTGTTACACCCCTAGTTAAAAATTACCAATGTGTGTGGGAAATGACAGAGAAGGTAAAATTTGAAATGTAATATTTCACCATGAAAAGGCACAGTGAAAAACTCTGGATGAACCTTAAGTATGTGCTGGTGCACAGAGAGTCCTAATTGAAAAAGCTATTGTAAGTTATTTGCCGTGGTGTACCCTTCACTTGTATTTAACCTCCTCTGTCTACATATAAACTGCTGTAGAACAGAGGCAGGGTTTGCAAACAGGAGTCAAGCATCTTGTTGGCAAATGAGCTAACAAGCTTGATAAGTGACTGTAGGCAGACTAGTGAGCTTGGAAAGCTTTCTTCCCTCTTTCTCCAAAACTCTCTATTGAATTAAATGATCTTAAAACAGGAGTTATGCACTCTGTGCAAGGGAAACAGAAAGAAGCTCAGAAAAGTACTGTGACTAACAAGCACTTGTATGTTCCTAGCTTGCTAACATGTTAGCCGTTACCTCACAAGCTACAGTAGTTTACCAACTCACCCTGAGAGTACTTAGTATGTCATCAAGCCTCTACCAATGTCTAGGTAAAAGTCAGTGTGCTACTTTCTGGTGTGACCGGGCCTTGAGTGTAATAAATGTGGTGCAGTGGGTGATATACAGTACGTCCAAGACAGCAACTTACCTTGCCTCTGATCTGGTCACTGTATACTCAAACCATAAGATGTTGGGGATCAGGCTTGTATCTCGCACCAGGAAGTACTCTGATATTGGCCTATACAAGGTGAAAACGTTGAAAGAACAAATCATTGAGAGTAACCATCACAGAGCAGTTTTATCCACTTATTCAGGCTGAGAACGAATCATCTTCCCCTGTGACACAAGGAGGAGACAAAGAAACGAGAGCACTACTTACCACGCTGCTATTTTGGGGAATAATGGTGTCAGCACCTCTTGTGTGAAAAAGAACCAGATTATGCCAATTATACAACCGGCCACTCCGCCATAGAAAACCTGGCTCCAGGTGTGATACAACAGGTAGACCCTGAGAGGAAGACAGAAAAAACTATGTTCAAGAAAACACAAGTTGTGCCTGGAGTCCTAAAGTAAACTAAATCCATCGGCATGCACTTGGAGTGTTTATAGGGCCAAATGCTGCTGTTACAAATAAAAGAGCACAATTGGGCTTTTTACTGGGCAAAGGTAACTTTTAATGTTATCATGATGTCTTCAAATGTTGTCTTGTAAAATTAAGTTAATTTAATTTAGCAAGAAACTTGAATAAATACAGTTGTTTGAAGGAGATTTTTTTGTTTTCACAGCACTATAAAATAAATATTAGAGAGATAATTAAGGCTTTTGAAGCTGATATTGTCTTTTCTTTGAAATGTTTTTCATGTGAAAGGTCACTTTAAAGGGTGCTTCCTAAATTTGTATGATTGACTTAGTGCTCATTCAAAGATTGCGTAATGACAGACTGATGACTTAAAAACAGTTTTTTAAATGAAGATTTCTTTGTTTCCCTGGCACAAAGGGGGGAATAAATAACAACAAAAACAAAATTAACAATAACAAAACATTGGTATCAGCCAAAGTGTTATTTTCAACATCAGCATTAGCCTAGAATTTCACAATGGGCGCATCCCTAGTTAAGGTCGCACAAGAAACAAGAAAGTATCTGGGCTTTTTTTCCGCTACTCTCTGGCGTTTTATAGGCAAGAAAATAATCTGCAGATTAACTGATAATGAAAATAATTCCCTGCAGCCTTACCTGCTGTATGAGACTGATAAGGCCATGCCCAACAGGATGATGGACAGTATGTGTCTCCACAGCAGGTCCACACATCGAGCATTGTTCGTTTGATGCATTCTGAAAAGAGACATCATATACAGGGGAAGCTTAATGAGTGATTATTAATAATGTGATAATGACATACATGCCCTGGAATAAACCAATAAACAACAAATACTAATATAATTTGCTTCATTGACATGAATATAATACAGTGATACTCAACTTATGGCCCATGGGTCAAAGAGGATGCTAGACTGAACAGTTATTTAGATTTTTTTTATTTTCAACTTCAATGAAAATGTTCAGCAGTTAAATGTCCACCTTGTAAAAGTTAACAACTGTATTTGATTGGACTGTGGACATTACACTTTGGCTAGTTACTGCACTTCTAAGAATTCCACAGCTGCATTTTTCCGCCCTTAAACCTTGCAAACACCAAGAAAAAACAAACTCACCTTAAATAAAGGAAAAGAAAGAAGTAAACAACAAAGAACCACATAAGTTGGGAATGACTGGAGGGCATCCCATACTCTGTGTTTAGGGTTGTGTGAGCTCCTGCAGAAAGACAACAGAACCTGGTATGAATATACACTGACAATACTGAGTACGCCTTAATGCAAATATAGAACCAATCATTTTGTCCTGGATAATCACCAAAGTTACAAACTAAGGTGAGCGTCTCTCAATACTTTTGAGAGACACCATCACAATCCAGCTTCAGAAAATAAATTTGAAATTATGTTACAGTACATCACAAACGATTAATGTTACAACTTCATTCTACACAACATAATTCCATGATTTCTCCAGGTTTTCTGTGACTGTGGGAACCCTGTTAGAAGAATATACGTATATTTATTTCTACTGATTTTTTCTATTGTTTCTTTTGAATACCATGGTAATTGTTTTCTTCAACATGGTTAGTCCTTTAATGTGTATGTAAATCCTGTGGTTGTCTGTGTTTTTCCAATTGTATGTTTTTTTTCTCTCTGCATTTTTGACCAAAATAACAAATCAAAAACAACTGGCAGATTGAGCATTGACGAAAATAATGATTACTTGCAGTCCTAGATTTATTACGGCTGCAAGTGACAATTATGCTCATGAATACATTTTCCATGACCAACAGTCCCACAGGTATTTGTTTGTTTACTATTATGTGTGATAAACATTATTTAATCCTTACATTTGAGAAGCTGAAACCAGCAAATGTTTAGTATTTTTGCTGAAAAAATAACAAAATATTGTTATTCAACTGCATTTTTTAACTTTGGTATCAATTTAGCCTCAGTAACACTTTCTCTTCAAAGTCAAACTTGAGCAAAAAAAATTAGAGTTTACTGACCATCTGAGCTCTTTTATTGTTTGAACCTGGCTATTATTTAGGACCCAGCTCTTATTTGGGTATTTTCAGGACATAGGGATGCTAGCTTTTCATCATGACACAATCCAATGTGTTAAAGACAAACCAGACAACTGAACTGTGATTGATGTCAGAAGATTTTCGGGCAACTGTGCAACTTTGCCCAACCCTCTCATCTTCACATTAAGTCAACAGCTTCACTCACCTGCACATGGGCGCGGCTCTCTGAGAATGTGCTTCAGCAGCCAGTTCACCCCTTCATTCAGGATGAGCCCACCAAAGAATGAAATCTGTCAAAACAAAACAAAACAAAACCAAACACAGAAACAGGTCAACACACAATATGGTTTCTAAACTTCTGGCCTGTCTCACACAAATGTTGTTCAGGCTCCTGTGAGACAGTTAAGATCTTAACACTTTGAAAGTGATGCTCTCTTTGAGAGAGTGCAGAACTCACCGTGTGCAGCTCCCGTTTAAACACTATGAGTGTGACAAAACCCACGAGGATTGCTATGGGCAGGAGACTGATGTAGGCCAGCACTTGTCCCGTCAGATCATCTAAAACACAGTGACACAGTATTCATGTTGAGACATTTCATGAAGCACAGTAAAGTCACCTAGTTAGCCCTGGTGGGAGTGACACTTTGAGGTGCTCAGTGAACCCGGATGGTTGAAATATTTAGCTGTGAGCACAAGTAGGAAGCTGCTGTGGTGGAGAAGCTAAACCATCATTCAGCCTTACGAACACAGCGCAATTTCTATTTTAGTAAATTCACAGAGGTCGGTGCAGTGTGGTTTATGCTAGTTATACTAATCAGTATGAGGCCAAGGGGCTGGCTACTACGTTAGCCGTCCTGGCTACAATGCTATGTGTTGAATTAGCTATTTATTTCCTCCATAGTCGTAAATAATATTTTGCTATTCAGGGTGATTGTATTTTGTCGAATAATTCATACAGGGCGCGGAATATTCGCTAATTCCTCGGAGAAAATATCAAAGCCGATATTAAGACAGCTAACAGGCTAGTTAGCCTTCATTGTGGACATTAGCGCCAACTGCGCATGCGGCGCTGTCTCACAATTTCGCAGTCCGGGTTGCATTCCCCGCTGTGCTCGGCGTTTTGCAGCGTCTCACTATTTAGCAGTATCACCAACGGCCGTGTCCATTCAGTAGCGAGCAAACACACGCAGTCTTGGAAAATTACAAAGCGGCCGCTGGTTATCATCTTCAGTACTTAGAGAAAGAGGTTGAGTTTACGTACCCTCCGGGAACTCTACGTGTGTCAGAGATATGGACCGCCATCGAGGTGGTGCCGAGCACTGCTCTTCCAACGCCATCTTACCCGGACACAACCGGGCAGTCCCAGTGAAACGCCCCAGACACGTGTCTAACCAATGGTGGTGTTCAGCCGGGCCCCGGCAGCGGAGCAGCCGTCCAATCCCAGCCGCGCACTGGAGATGAGATATTTTGCCCATAGAGAAGAATTATTGAATGAACAAAAAACACAAAAGTCCAGCACTCCACATTAAAGCAACAAACTGCACTCATTCAAAAAAAATTAATAAATAAATAAAAATAGAAATGATGGATTTTTAATGATTACTAAATTAATGTAGCCCATAAATTACTAAAACCACATGTCATTTAATGCAGTGATAAGGTATATGCCCGTATTTGCTGTATGTAGAAATTTGAATATATAGGGTGAAATGATCAAATGTAAAAAAAAGTACATTTTTTAATATGTCACCCAAGTTGTAACTACTATAACACCATTACTAATGCTTTATAGATCAGTTATTAGCCATTCCAAAAGGTAAGGCTGCAGCTAACAGTTACATTAATTACTGATAAAGTTGAGGTTATTTTCTTGCTAAAATGATATTTTTTAAGTGTGAAAATTTTCCCTTTCAATTTCCCAGAGTCCAACGTGAGCCTCTTTTGACAAATCAACTTGCCCTGAGATATTTTACATACAGACCTACTGACTGTTGTTTCTATTGTTTTGTCCACCTCATTTATATAAGTTATAGTAGGCTAAATAAGAAAAACAACTCTTCATATAATGCAACACAGTTAACGAACATCAGCCTCTAATGGCTGTACATTTGAATTAGCACCTCTTTAAAACTGAAAATTATAAGGCATAGATTTATTGCCTGATTGTTGTATTACATTGTGTTTATTCCAGCTAGGTGAACTTAATAAACTGTCAACTGAGGGGAGTTCACCTGCAGAGCAAATAATACTAAGACCTTACACTGGCTCACTCAGGCGTCTTTTCATGCAGGTAAAAACCACCCTAAAACAAATATTGTGTAACAGCCTCCCTTAGAGGATTAGAGGAGCTACATGACCTATTTCTCAGTTGGTCTATTGACACTGGATCCATAGATACAGCCTATTCTTATACTCATGTTATGTCTCTGCTTCCATTTGAAGAAGTACAAAGCGTAGATACGGCAGATAAACCCACCTGCTCCCTTCAGTTTGCTTAAAGTTAACTATGAATGACAGGTGCATGTGGATCGGCAGGACACGCATTGTAAACAGCAAAAACCTGAACAAGTGCAAACTCCGTAACTTCTGTATAAACAGCCTAAAATAATAGAAAAGGCACAGACGGCAGAGGTAGAGACATGCTAATGTCATTGTGTGTACAGTATCCAAAATGTGGAGGAAATGCAAAGTGGGACAGAATTATTCATACTGACTGTGTGAAATATTATGTATATTTGCCTTTGATAGTGAGACAAGACTGGCTATGTCCAGGGACAAAGAAAGTTTGAAAACGCTTCTAAAAAATTTTGGCTGTGATGACACTGTTTATTGATTATGCTCCGTGAATGTGTTTTGAGGGCAGAATAACATTAGTCTGAATGAGAATAAATACAAACAAGTCATCAGAATAAACATGCCTGAGGTGAGAAGAAGGCTTAACAAGGTTTTGAAACCTGTTCAGGAATATTACAGTAAGAGTTGTGCACCCTCCACTGGCCTGACATTGAATCACTCCAAAGCTTCTCCTCCATCTCTCCAGCTGACTGCATTTACTTTGTCGAGGCCGAAATAGGCTTAAAAAGCACAATAAATAATGAGAGTCCTGCATCAGAGCTCACACTCTATTTACCATCGCAGCCAACCTAACATTGGCAACAGAAAAAACAGAAGTGGTCACACTTCGCATCTTTGTCTGAACAAAAGGCAGTCTTCATGATCTGTACTTCTACTATTGCTGGCAATACTTAGAATAACATTGTTTTTAATGGTAACACTATAGAAAACTGGGATCTTTGTATAATTTAATTCTATGTTATATGCTGCAGTGTTTTTGCCATCTTGTAGACGTCACACCACTGATATTTACAGTAACAATAAGCCCTCAAAAGGCCATCCGTTTCTGCCACTTGTGCTTTGTCCTTTTAATTAAAGGAATACTTCACCCCCCAAATGACCATTTGTATCAGTTACTCACTCTGTTATGTCACATTTGTGAAGAAAACCTTGCTTTTCTCTCATGCTTCAAAGAATCCAAAAGCTGAAATAATTCTTGATGAACTGAAGTAATAGGGGTCCACGTTTAACAACAGCAAAACTATATCAAAATATCCATTTACAAATTCTCATTTGACTTGTGCAGTATAATCCAAGTCTCATTTATCCAGTCGTATGCTCAGTATTTCCCAAACAGTCGGGGAAGTGAACTACATGTGAAACTTGTCTATGTTCTCTTCAAAGCCAGACTCCATTGACAAAAATGGTAATTTTACCTCACTGAACACGGGAGCTACTGGTCTACTGCTGCCTCGATCAGTTAGTTTGTTTGTGTTATTGTGTGATTTTGTCGTTTTAAATGTTTGGTTCCGATTGAGGAAAGTCAGACAATAATACAAACAAACTAAGTGACCAAGGCTGCAGTAGACCAGCAGCTCCCATGTTCAGCGAGGTAAAATGACTATTTTTGTCAATGGAGTCTGGTTTAGAAGAGATAAGTCTCACTTTCAGTATAATACTAATACTAATATTAATACTAAGATTTTAGTTAAATTGTCCTCTTTGGGGAAGTACAGAGCATACGACATGATAGATGAGACTTGGATTATTCTGCACAAGTTGTATAAGAGTTTGTAAATGGATGCTTTGATATAGTCTTGCTGTTGTTAAACATGGACACCGTTCATGCATAGTCAATGTAACACAGGGTGAGTAATTGATATACAAATGTTTTTTTGATGGGTGAAGTATTCCTTTAATAAGCCATTGCTTCAACTTATTTTGGAAAATATACCTCTCAAACACAGTAACAAAATAATCTTGTGTTTCAGGAAAGTTGACTCCTGGTGAAACATGAAAAACACTGAGCCGTCATCAGTTGGGAAAAGGCATAATAAACAGATAGTTTAATAACAAAAAATAACATTTAATATGGAGAATCAAAATCAATTTACAGTTTGTGCTGGCATTGTAATTTAACAATACAAAAGACAAAAGGCATGAATAGAATAGACACTTGTAATGTACAGCAGTGACTTAAACAAAAATCATTCTGTCTACATTTTGGCCATCTTAAATCCTTGTAAATCTCTATTGTCTATTGAATATACGCTAAGTAGGAGAGTTGATGCCTGAATTTTGACTTTCAAATGATTATAACTTAGCTTCTTTAGCTTATTTCTAATTTGGATTTCCAAAACTAACAACTAGGGCTGAGCTTAAATCTACATGTTGCAGGGATACACTGATGCATTTCAGAGAATCTACACTTAACATGCAGAGGGATCATCTATTCTCGGGACACAGAAGAAGCAGACCATTATTTTATCACAAGACTAAAGATTAGCATTTTTCCATGATTGCATTTACCTGCAAATATACTTGATGGGCTACAATAACGGGACTTAAACATGGGAGAATGGATTGGACCACACACATCCGAAGTTAAAACAGGAGCATTTGGACACATAACTTTGGAAAGTAACTAAAATAAACCATTTCCATAATATAGTTTTCTGGGAAAGATAGTTTCTCTACTGTACAGCATTTATGCTCTAAGTTATCAATATGATGTCAGTTTTATGATGCAATAAATAATTCATTGTTTGTATAGTTAAACCCTCACACTTGTTCAAAAAGGGTTGCTTGACATTCCTGTCTCTTTCTGCTTTTCTGATAAAGTGCAAAATGCTTAAAAAACACAAAGCTGCACATCTGTCAAAACAAACTAAACTATGTTCTGTAAAAGCTCTATTTACAGTAGAAGTAAATGCTAGACAGAAACAGAAACAACCCCACAATGCTGACTCTTTAAAGGAGAACACAAAGGTATTGTATTGCGACATGAAACATTTCTGAGCTCTGAATTTCAGAAGCGTGTTGCAACAAGAGCAGGATTTGGATTATCAAGACCACAAGACACAGGCTTACGTGATTATGAATAACAAAGAGCTGCTAATTTGTATGATTAAACTAATGAAAGATCTACGAAACCCCAAAATGATTTGACAGAAACGTCTTCCCTTTTCTCATTCACACAGGAAACCATAAGAGCATTCACACTGTGCTTCAACTGCTGTTAACAATAAATAATCTCTTCATCTCATTTTGTTTAGATAATTTAGTATATGACAGCTTCTTAAACAAATAAGTACAGTCTGCATAACACATTTCTGCTTTTACAGTAGTGGAGTTACCCATGTTTTAATTTACTTGGCATCTTAGTGCCCCTTCAGTGTCTCTCTGTGCTCCAACAAGTCCTCAGTATTGGGGAAACAAAGAGAAGTCAGGGGTTGTCATCAGTGCACTTATGTAGGTTACAGTCCGACTGTACAATGCCCAGTTCTTCATCACAGGCCTTTATGAAATAAAACAACATCCTCACTAAGACTAGCACATGGCACTGTTGGACTCAGAGGACGTGTCAATTTTAAAATATGCCAGGAGCAAAGCGAGCGACCATATGATCATATGAGTACAGTGAAGGAAAATACCAACGTACCAACGTGCGTTTCTACGCAAGACTGTTTGTAACAAAGTCTCTGAAGGTGTTAGACGCCGGTGTGTGCTTTGTGACACACCCGTAGGCCTTCATCATGAAAGACATTCTGACAGGTCACAGGAAGAAAAGCACAGGTGTAAAAATTAATGTCTGAATTCCATTTAGCTGCTTCGGTTTCAGCCTTCTGGCTCTCTGTCACAGCTCAGTGGGACAGGTGAACTAACAAGAGTTATCATTACACTTTTAAGTAGCACCTGTGCTTTTCCTTCTATGACAAGTCACAATGTCGGCCATGAAAAATAAATCTTATCATGCAAAAAAGGCAGAGTTTTCTTCCCAAGACCCTTTATCTTTAACTCAGTTACAGCCAGTGGCCTTTCAGATTAGATAGGCCACATTCAGGAAGTACTATTGTTTCAAATTTTACATTGAGAACATTTACATCGTCATATAACTTGTGTCTGTTACTCCCCCCCCCCAAAGAATTCACTTTAATAATTTATTTCTTTAGTTCAGGGAATTAAAGCTTTGCAAGTTGTACAATTTCGGCCCAAATATTTGAAAACAATAAATACATTTATTGTATAAATTTGAAGAAAAAAAATAACATTTAACTTGTTAGTCAATAAATAACACAATTCCTAAGTTTGATTTCAAGTTATAATGTTAGTTCCTACCCCCTGAGAGCACCGTTGTGTTACACTGTTTGAGGCATTTGCTTTCTGGCAATAATCCTCTGTGTGATAGACAGATGTTTTCACACCTGGTATTGCGTTATCGGTGGTGGGAAGTTTCTTTTTGTGCTTCTGCGGCACTTAAAACTGATTATATCATGTCATCTATTGCCAGATCAAATCTGAGGGATTACCATGATTTAGAAAGGTATATTTGCGACTGAAGACAGCTGTGGTCTGGGGTCAAAATATAGCTTTGAGATCGTTTAACTTCTACATTAGTAACATGTTGGTAACCTCTACTACTTTTCCATGATGTCTTTTTGCATTACACAGTCTCTTCGATATGTGAAATCTTACGCTGCTTGATTAAACCAAACTGGAATACATTTTTCTTCAGATTAAAAAGGATTCAACAACTAACAGTGAGCAGATGAATCCATTATGTCCATCACAATTCTTCAGCTGACCAAGCCTCTCAGGAATTACCATGGTTTAAACAAATATTCAACCTCCTGTCATATAAAGCATACAAACGCAGTGTCAACAGACTTTCACACTGTTTCTTTTCACATAATAATGAAGACTGATATCCCACGAGTCAAATGAATGGAAGGTAACAATGCCACCACTGGTTCTCCAAAGAGGCTCGATCCATGTGGAGCAACAAGGTAGAAGGCCCAGTCTTCATGTGTTGGGAGCACTTCACTCTGGCGTGTTTTTAGGAAGTATCCATGTCACTAAACAAGGCAGAGACAAGTCCTCACACGTCTTAGGTTTACATGACTACAGTAGGCATTTTTGATACGCAACACAGCAGCTGATAACAAGGGAGAGATGGATTCATTTGATCCAAGCGGTCTCCCTCTTTAGTACCAGTGACACTGTATCTGGTGCAAATATATCCTCTCATATCAAGTTGTGTTTGATGAACACAAATGAATGAATGATGCTGGTTCTCAGTGTGTCACAGGAGCATGATTCAATCCAGTCTTAATGTGGTTACAGAATGAGTGTTGAGCTGCGAGTCCTTGTAGCTCCCTACTGGTCAGCTCACCGCATTCGGCCTGTACAAGCCCATTGAAGCCCTTATCTTGTCTTAATTGGGCCCTGAAGAACCCTCTGTGTCTCTGGGCAGGGCACCATTGAGCTCCAGAAGGCTATTAATTCCCAGATACCCCAGTAATATCTCACTCCGGCGGTGGGAAAGGTTCAGGATGTCCTCGGCTAAGCACTGACAAGAGGTGAAGCGGACCTTGTCATGATCGAACATATCCTTAAGGTACTGCACGATTTGTTGCTGCACATGAAAGGAGAGAAATGACAGAGACTATTATATATGTAACATGGTGATCCCAACTTTTTAAGAGGCTCTCTGCTGATCTTACATGTGAAGTTTAGTTTACTTGTCACTATCAATCCAACATAAGACAGACCCACACGAAAGATTTTTGAAATCTTAACATTTGATGAAAACATGAGAGACCCTTGACATTTCCATGAGCAGATTATGACACAATGGGCCCCTGGGCATAGATATACAAAAGACCCCGCCACCTCTACCACATGGGAGCAGGACGCACAGTCTTTGTGGTGGGTTTGTGTCTCTTTGAAGTAATTTCATGTGTCTTGGTCATTGTATGTCTCCTTGTCATTATTTTGTCTCTTTGTAGTCTTTTTGTGTCTCTGAGGTCATTTTGTACTGTGTCTCTTATAGCTACTTTTCTGTCTCTTTGTGGTTGTTTTGCCTGTAATGTAGCTTTTTTCCTTTACATCTCTTTAAGGTCTTTTTGTGTCTCTTTGAGGCCACTTTGTGCTCTTCCTGGTCGGTATGTGTTAATCTGTGTGACATTTTGCAAGGGAAGATGAAGGGGCTGCTGACACTTAGGGCCCCTGGGCCTGTGCTCAGTAGGCCCATTTAGTAATCCATCCATGCACATAATGGCACCGGCACGTGATGGTAAATTTAATAGTTTTGATCCTTAAGTGTGTAGAGAGCACACGGAACAATTACAAATTCCACTTATAAACAAGTCATAACTCTAAAATCTCACAAATTTCTCACGATCAAAGGTGACTTAAGAGTAAACAAACATGGCTGGAAGAACTACGAGCTGTTATTTTTTGCAGAAAATTCACAAAGAAAACATTAAAAAATTTGGATACAGTCAAGGAGATGGTGTGAACATGGACTGTACATGTTACAGCACAAGTTGAAGGCGAGTAAATTCTGGGATAAATCCCATTTGATATTGCAATAAAACCCACTAAGACCTGCAGGGCTGCTGACAATTTTCAGGGTCTGACCCTCACAACAGGATATCAGGTTGTAAATATTGAACATGTTTAAATTTGCAATTGAATTTGGCACGACCAGGATGGAATTCTGAGCAAATTGGGGTGTGTAAAAAATCCTCTTAACATACCTGACCTCACAGGTAAATCTGGTAAGATGATCTTTAAAACCATCGAAAAAATCTGGGCTTTGCTGACCAATGTCAGAAGGGAGGTGCACCCAGCATTAGCCTGCGAATACGTTTCTATGTTGTTTTTTATAGTTTCAGAGGCGCTGCTCATCAAGTCTGAAAAAACACCAGCTTGGGTTTGGAGTCTACAAATTTATAACAGAATGCATCTGTTATCAAATGGGAGCATGGAGTCCTACATAAGATGCTACTGAGTTGTGATATATGAAATGTTGGATCCAGCATTTTGAAGCTTGACCTTTACTTTGGATTTAAAAGTCGGGATACCTCAGCCTCTACTGCTTCCATTTTGACTGTTCTTTTTTTTAAATGTGTTCCTTGCAAGACTCACAAATTTATGGAAGTCCTATACTGCACTTTCATGAAGTAACAGACATAGTTCAAATCAGAGCAGGAGAAGCTGAGATATCCTGACCTTGCCCCTTATACACTTCACATAAAGCCACTGGATAGCATCTTTCAACAGCAACCCTCTGCCTGATAAGCACTCTCATCTTTCAAACTCCACCTGGTCCACTTCCTGTTATTAATCTGAAGTGTAAAGCCAAATTTGAGACAAGGATGTTCTCTCAGACTTTGGACGGCTCCTACAGAGCCACAGAAAACATTATACTGTACAACCTAAGGCTGTATTATCCTCCTCATGATCAGTAAACTTAACTCCATGAGTACAGTCGGTGTTGCACCACCAAGTAGTAACTTGCTTCCCAGAAATGTGTCAAAATCACAGCTTCTTAGTTGTGTTTGCTCTCACCTTGAAAATAGTGCATACTTCACTTAGGTGCTGCCTGGGTCCCAAAAACCCAAACGCTAAAACTGGGCTCACATGTTCTGATATGGCATAGAAGTGGGAGATAAAACCATCAGGCACCTGTGGAGAGTGGAGAGAGAAATTTAGCTGTCAAAATCAGAGAAACAAAGATGCAGTAAAAAGATTTCAGTCTTTAAGTTAGCTCAGACTCACCATCAGAAGCCGCCTTTTCGCTTTTAGGACAGACCAGCAAGCCGTCGCAAGAGCCTGACAGGAAAACACAACTCTGTTATTAAAGTAACTTGTAACTAGCATATCGGTGGTGCAAATGAGGAAATACTGTGTGTGTGTGTGTGTGTATAAATTAACCGTCTCTTTGAAGCTGTCAGAGAGCCAGCGGTTCCTCAACACAGCTACCACAGAGGAGGGAGGGCTCTCCAGGTCTTCAAATGCATCCATGAGGATAAAGTCCAACACAATGTCGAAAAAGTTCAGGCACACAACCTGCACAGATTGCGACATGAGAACCCAAAATTACATTGTGTTAATATTACTATGATCATATTTTCTCTTAAGGCTCAGATGTACCAAACCAACATCAGAGAACTAGTGTTGACAAAGCCGATTGCTGCATCACCTCATTCTGCCTGTGTCTCAGCCAATAAATTGCACTTGAACACACCAGAGACAATGGCCAACTAGTACTGTTTTCATTATCTAACAAGGGTAAACACTAAGACTGACAGGATGGATTCAAGATGCTAGTTAGCCAATTAGCACCAATTACCAACACAACCCAATGTTCAAAGAACGAATGATAACTACTTTGCACTAGCAAACTTGTGTTCCCACTCCTTCTTGACTTTATCAATTCGTCATTTGTTTGCCTTCCTTACTTCCATTTCTCTTCTTGGTCACTGAGCTAAACTACAAACCAAACCGAATTGGACGGGAAAAACAAAGGTCAACAAGAGCCAACTAGTGCCAACAGTGCGAGACACACACCAAAAACTAGGGGAACAGGTGCTCACCAAATTGCCCAACATTAACCATCACCCAGCTGTCAGCTTGGTGTCTCAGGGCCGTAGAACAGTTATAATATCTATATGTGATGTAATAAATCATGTTCAATGAATACATACACACGGTTACACCAAACATAGGTGTAATCTTCTTTTAAAAGATGGCCTCTGCAAATGATTTATGAGGAAGAAAATGCAGTGCACTAGTGCTGCACAATTTTATAAAAATGTGCGATTGCGATTTGAGTGGACAATATCGCGATTTGCGATTGCATATATGGTATCATTATTCTTCTTGCTTGATTCTGTGTTTCCCCCTCCATTATATTAGGGGGGCACTGACCTGATCTGACATAGTTATTTTATGAACAGTGTGTTAATAACCATCAACAGACTGAGCACAGTCAAACACGCTGCTCACACAGCAGCGCAGCACGGCACTATACTCAAAGGGTTAATTGCCGGCAAGCAACCAACCAGAAAGTAGCTAACGTCTTGTGATGGCTTTCTTACCAGCGGAAAGCAAAATACCGAATAAGTATTCATTAAAATGTCCCGGTTGAAAGTCAGCTTTTCTAAAATAGAATTTCCTCTGGTATCTACTCCATATTATTTCCGTCCAATCTGAGGCATATTGCAGTGCATCTGACTGTAACCAAATGTGCCTCTTACATGAAGACATATTGTTTGCCAGTTACACAACCAGCGACACGATGACTGAGCTTGTGTAAAATGAGCTTTACACAGAGTAAAGTTCAGAGTGGCCTGACTGTTGCTGGCTGCATTTCCGGTAAAGTTAAAGTTTAATTCAGGTTAGCCAGTCTACATGAACTTGAGCTACCCTGTGACTAAGCATCCCTGTTCCCATGAATAAACCAATCAATGCATAATGCATACTTGAAGGTGGAACAGCATTTTTAACAAAGTAAAAGTGAAAAATTTGACATGACACATGAGATGAATGGCTGCATTACTCACCCCTCGGCCCTCCAGCTCCATCTTAGTGATGGGCCACGTTTCCTCTCTCTGAGTATAAAGCAGCATGTCCTCGTAGCTCTCCAGGAAGGCTTTGGGACTCTGTGTTAAAGTAAAAAATAGCATGGGAACTTATTAGTTATGGCCGTGCAAATATGTCCACAGAAGCAGAAGCTTGTATTGTTGATCCAGATCCGTTGTGATTTTACCTTGTTTGCCTTCACCATCAACCCTGCAATCATTTGCTTCCCGGTTTCCATGAAAAACGTGCGGTGAGTTTCATCTAACAACAGGAGCTGAAAAAAAATCATTATCAATCTATTTTCTGTGATAATTTCTATAACAGTTTGGTTCAAAACAACATTCAGCCCACCTGAAAGTGAAGGACAATTATTCTCATGGACCAAAATGAAATATACTGAGCCAGTGGATAAACCACTAAAAACACAACAGATACAAATGCTCGGTTCAACTCCAACTGTGCAATTGTCCATGCAAGCCATAAACAACATCTGACTCAATTTCCATGCCTGTGCAGACGTTTGCCTGTGACTTAAGGAACAAAGCTAAAACTCATATGTTGCAGACACAAAAGTTTCATCCATTTTTCTAAGTGTGAGGCAAACTGTGTGCCATCTCTCCTGACTGCAGCTGCATTCTTTATATTTGACCTCGTAGCTTTTGCCTGCATGTCGTTTTAGCAAAGAAACCTGATTCGCAGCCCGTGGGTGCAAAGGCAGCATATTAGAAACTCAGGTATGTTGGAGTGTGCCGCCAGCAAGATTCCAGAAAAAGACAGAAAAGAGAGAGCCATCTTTGAACATTACATTCCAAGTGACCTTGTAGAGATTTTGACCATTAGTAGTGCTATTGAGTAACATTTTTGAAGGGGGATGCAACATTCAATTTTCAATTTCAATTTTATTTATAAAGCCCAATATCACAAATACAATTTGCCTCACAGGGCTTTACAGCATACGACATCCCTCTGTCCTTTAGACCCTCACAGCGGATAAGGAAAAACTCCCCCCAAAAAACCCTTTACCGGGGAAAAAAAATGGTAGAAACCATTAAAAAATGGCTTAAACGGGCATAAAAAGAAGAACTGTTATCGTCCAAACAAAGAGAATGATCAATGTAACATGGGTAAGTTTTAGAAGCTGACACAGACCTGGAATGCTTGTCTCACACACTGAAGCTTGGCGAGGAAGTCTTGGTCACCATAACATTCAAGCAATTCAGTCCTGGTAAAGAGTGAGAGAGAGAGAGAGAGAGAGAGAGGGAGAGAGGGAGAGAGAGCGAGAGAGAGAGAGAGAGAGAGAGAGAGAGAGAGAGAGAGAGGGAGAGAGGGAGAGGGAGAGGGAGGGAGGGAGGGAGAGAGGGAGAGAGAGAGAGAGAGAGAGAGGTATAAGGAACTGAGTTAAGCTTTATTCTTCTTTTGACTGTACGTTTAAAGGAGTATAAATAGATTTTTTGGCAGCTTGTGAGAAGCGGAACAAGTTCTAAGCCCAGCACTAATAATATCATCATCTTAAATGGCCAAGTTGTATGCAAGACACAGAGCAGTGTCACTCCAGTGTTCACTCTCAGTTTGGCTCTGTGGTGGTTTTCTCAACCTCCTGAGAGTCTGTCTCTCTCGCTGCTAAATGGTCCACTATGTTCACCAGCTAGTTACTATCTTTGTCTGCTTTTAGGTGCTGGGCAGCTAGTGCACAACAGCTGCCTGTTACATATGGAAGCAGTGCTGATTAGAGCAGTGACGGTGTACCAAAACAGCTGCCAAATTTGTTGGTTGTGAGACCAAAACAATAACCTGAAAGACACTAAAACGCTTTATATAGTTGAAAGTAAGTGCAAGGTCTGGGGTCATCACTATGAATGACTCCTTTGACAAAACACAGTCATTCAATCCACCGTTAGTTAGGGCTGTGTATTGATAAGAATCTGGTGACACGATACGCATCACGTTCCAGGAGGACTGTTTTTTGTAATATCATAAGTATGACGATATATTCCGATTTTTAAAGTTTAATTTCAGGAAAACTGTCACTGCTAGCAGTGCGCTCTTTAAGACCCCTATTTAATAGGCTTGTGTTCTTTGTGTTTATGCTAGTGAAGGATCCAGCAGCCTGGGGTTTAAATACAACAGAAGATTAACCACTACCACAAATATTTGTAAGTAAACTATGAATTAAAAATAAATAAAGTTTAAGAATCAATACAGTATCATAAAACATAAGATCGCGGTATTGAACGGTATCAATATTTTCTTACACACCTACTGTTAGTATACACCGCATCTTGTACATACAGTGAAAGAGTGCTGAAAAAAATGCTGCCTCAATTGGTTACTTTTTGGCAACCTAAAAAAAACACTATCATTTTTAGTGTGTGCTCTATTTATAATATACTTGCTGTCAGAAAGCTCTTTCCGGCGGGGAACGGAAACTGTTATCTCTAAGCCACCAGACTCTACTGACAGAAACATTTTCATTTTCAGTTTTCAGTTTGTGTGTATGTAAAGTGGCGAAAATATTCCAAATATAGGATACACTTAAACTGATACTGATTTTACTGATACCGACAGCAGGTATGTCAAACAGGTCAGACAACAGTGTTTAACTATAGATCTTTAAACATCACACTTATGACTGAAAATGACTATGTTTTCTGATTTCGTATATTTACACAATTCAAATCAGTTGCCAGTTATCGACCTGGAAATGACTGTTTGTGACCGTCACTGTGATCCAGTATATAAAAATATTGATTAGTGCAGCTTTAATATTTAAAAACAGACATTACACTTCACAGTTACCTCAGGGTCCTGTAGGCCACTTTACCCTCCCTGACTAGAGACAAGGCGTCTTCATAAAGAGCAGCTGGCTTTAGTGGCTGGTAGACATCCTCTAGAGACATGGCATCAAACAGCTGCACAGACAAACACATACACCTCAGTGTATAGT
Organism: Epinephelus awoara; assembly: GCA_035609425.1. NCBI lineage: Eukaryota > Metazoa > Chordata > Actinopteri > Perciformes > Serranidae > Epinephelus > Epinephelus awoara. The sequence continues at coordinate 25,552,002 of CM069312.1, forward strand.
CCACATATGGTTTATACAGAAAAGCAGCAGATATGAAGTGTATTCATATATGTACTTGATACAAATACTACACCCTTGGAAATAAGTGACAGCCACAATGTGTCTTGTTTTCAGTCTTCAGAGTGCAGAGGGACGAAACTAACCTCTGCAGCCGAGAAGAAGGACTCGTCAGAGGTAACAGTAGTCGCATCATCATCTTGCAGTCTGTGGAAACTCTCCACTTGAGGCAAGATAAGAGTTCCTTCACTCTCTGCCAAAGGAACACCACAAACTCTGACTGACAGGGCAAGAGTCAAAACACAGATGTACTTAATAAAAACAGAAAAGGTGTGCCCTCACTGAGGAAAACAGAAACTGTTTACTACTGATACACACACTGCATCAGTAATGAACCATAACAAGTTTTCTTGGCAGCGCAGCTTTGTCATTGTTCTTCAAACACAAGTCTGTAATCCAAATTTGTCCTCCTTGATTAATAAGCTCTTGCTCTTACCAAAATCTGCCAGTACGCTGTCTGTTGGGATACTGCTGCCAAAATCCTCCTGTAGGTGGTACGCTCTGTGCAGTAGTGTCTCCAGCTTCTCAGCAAACACTTTATTACGAGTTTCAACCTATAATGAGGAGAAAAAAAGGGTATAAAACAGGTCCAAAGTTATTTTATTAGTATATAACAAAAAGCTTGAGTTTGGCATCAATTCAGTGTCTTTCAGTTGTACTACATTGGTGCTGTGGCACCAACGGCATCACAAGCACAGTAGGTGAAATTACAACTGCTCCATGAAATACAATACTGTGTTCGAACTGTAACATAATCCAACCATGTAGAAAACCTTCATGTAATCTGTATAGGTAATTATTGTTTGATAGTTACCACAGGAAAGTCTGCAGATGTTGCCCCCTGCAGAGCGAGGCTGTTGTTACTGGAGGTCGAGTGGGGGTGATGGCGGATATTCAGGGCCTGTTCCCACTTCCGTAGAGCTTCCTCAAACAGCTCCATCCCTAGCAGGAAACAAGCAGTCAGACTTTACCAAACTGTTTATTTATGAGGTAATAAATCAAAACCTTGAGCTAAAAGCGACTACAATTCTGACTTTATCAAACGTATTGCTAAATGCAGGTTTAAGTGACGCAAGTCTGGTCAGTTGTAAAATGGGGAAAAAGACGGGAATTCAAATAGTTCATGCAGGATAATCTAAATACCTAACAACAGCACTGCAGGTCTAGGAGTCCAACATTTATCTCATCATATCCGAGATTTTCTACACTTGTTCTACATCACAAACACCAGAAAATTATCGCTGTCTTAACACAATGTAGGAAATGTTGCATCATAATTATTACTACGATAACATGGTAAAAGCACACACACAAAATTAACTTTGACATGATACTCAAGATGCAAAGATTACAAGTCATCCAAACTGATTGCACATGTGAATATTTCCTTCCTCATTCTGCCGGTGCAGCATTTATTCTAAACGGCAGTCACTAAAACAGATTATTTTGTTTGACAACTAACTGCTATTAATCACTAAAAAGTACTACACAAACACAAAGAGACGGTGTGTAAATTATCTCGCAGTCCCTCACTCTATATATTTTAGGTAACACAACAAAAAAGATGTCACCACATTTCACATACAGCTCATGTGTTACACTTTTATAAGGAGCAGGGTTAATAGTAAATACCTACCCATTATATAGAGGTTCTCTGCATTTGCATCCTCTATTGCCCCTGACTCTTCCACCACAGGCTCTGCTTCCCAGGGGGTGGATGGATTGGCAGACTGATTTGGAGAGCTTGGGACCCGCATCTACGCCAGAAGCACACACAAAGACACATTAGGAAAATGTGGAAGAAGGAAAATGGTAATGGACGAAATTAGTTGTAAGTTGTAAAACTAACAGAGGCCAGACTGTGTGAGGAACTTGAGTGTTTACTGGGGGCCAGGGAAGAGATCCCACTCATGGTGTCATTGCTCCGTGTGCTGGGACTCATCATCTGTCGGCCAGTAAACGGGCCTGTGGAGAAAAAAAACACATTCTCTCGTCAGTAGATGTTGATACGCCAGTAACCACAAAGCAGAAACATAATTTCAAAACTTTCAACATGACTTTTCCTCCAATCTTTAAGTCACGCACACCTCTCCTTAGTGATGAGGGTCTCCCTGTCTTCATCAGTGCCTCAGGTATTCCCACCGTCTTCTGGCCCTCCTTCCCTTGTGTTACCTGCTTCCTTTTTCTCCCCCGTCTTTTCAGCTGATGAGCGGTGAGAGCCAGAGCGACACTGCCCAGCGCTGTGGCAAACAGCACCTTCTTCAAGCTTGGGGTAAGCTTCAGCTGAGAAAATATCGACTGAAAGCAAGAGAGGCAAATGTAAGCCGCCGACATAAAAAGCTCCGCTAAATATTAATTCCGCCACTGTTACTTATTTTCTACTGAACAAGGACAGTGAATAGTGCTTATGTGTAGAGATGCAAAATTTGACTGTAAATGCAAAGTTTACCTGCCCAAATGTGGAATAGAGAAACACCGGTATCTCTGCAACAGTCATGGCCAAAGCCTGGGCGATGGACATCCCGTCTGCTCGTTTGACTGACATCTCAGAAATGGAAATGCCGTCAGGCCTCGGCTCACCACAGCTCCTTCACATTCACCCTAAACGAGGTCTCGTCTCTGCTCTGAGATCAGCCAGTGTAGGGCTTGCTGATGTTTCGTCTGCCGTCATCCACTCCTGAACTCATACTCCCCAGTGGTCCAATGTCTGATTGAAGATTTATAACCCTATAAGAGATAAGACGTGTTTTAGGACATGATCCAAGTGTGCAAGCCTCCTCCTTTAGAGCTGCAATTATAAAGACATGACATCAACATAAACACTTATCACTAACACAACAGTGCTGTTGGTTCTGGGGCAAAACAGTGGATACGCAGACACAGAATCAACTTGTTAAGGTTCACTGTTTCAGCTGGAAAAATCAAGCTCGCATTAACTGTTAAGCAGCAGAGCAACCTGACACTCTGCCAACTACTTACCTATCTACACTGTCTGGTATGCAGCCAGTTGACCTGCTTGTCCCACACCCACTGTACATGACAAACGCCAGGTGTCCCCACATGTGGGAATGGCTGTTTTTCCTCTATCTTTGAAGTTAAAAGACTAATACAACAAAGCATCGACTGATAAATAAAATAAACAAGCATTTTCCAATCAGACAGGACTAATTATTGATAGTGGAAATACTGCTAGCTGAAAGAGACTTGACTGTGAGGTGAATGGCAAGCTAGGCAGTTAGCCGTCAAGGCAGCTAACAGCAGAAATAAACCCTGCCACCACCTATTTTAAATGTTACGTAAAAAACAAAGCAAGTATGAGTTCTGTCTTTGGGAATGCTGATAATAACTGGCCAAAACCAGCATTAGGCAGCAGCCCTCACAGACGAGCATGCTAATGTGGACTAGCACACCTAGCTAGCCTAGCTCAGCCTCATCTGTCACTTCACATCACAGCATCATCCGGTCAACTGAACGCTGGCTGTGCGGCTTTGAACTGACACCTCAGAGGCTTCACCGGCTCTGTGTACAACTAACCAGCGGCACAACTAATAACATAATCCCTCTCATAGGTACATACCGTGAGCATCCAAGGCGCCAGGGAAGGACATTCCTGTGTCACAGTCAGTGAAAGCCGCACACTAGCTTTGTGCTCGGGGGCGGGGATTTGGGAACGTAGCGATACTGACGCAACCATCAGCCAATCGAGGGTGGAGTAGAGCGGTGTTCTTTTCGTCTTGACCAATCGGATGGAATGTGGGAGGGAGCAGGTACTTTTACAATCCAATCAGGTCGTAGATCAAAGAGCGTCGTCCCTGAATGGACAAAAATCAGAAGGTAAAGATGACAGAAAGTTTGCAGTGGTGCGTATACTTTATTTTATTTTTAATTTTTTTTTAAGTAATAAAAAATAATGATGTATAAATATAAAATAATTCAAGGCAGTTTTTAAATAAAGTAGAAATTATGCAAAATATATGCACATCATCCGTTGAAAACTGAATTACACAGAATTATAACTTTTATTATAAAAATGTATCATATTAGAATAAACCCCTTGAGATGCATCATCTCGTTTTTGAATGGGCCGCAGAACAAGCAATCATAGATCAAATGGAAACAGAACAGTACAGGACGTGTTACACGACATAACAATGAAAAACAATCAAAATAATCAACCCATAAATAAAGGCACAGCATGACATTCCTAAAAACACCGGCAATCTGTTTGAAGATGAGAATACAGAACATTTTAAATAAGTGAAATGATGGTAACTCCAATCAGAATAATCTCGAAACATAAAATATTTTGTTTCTTAACCAACTTCTTTACACACAAAGGACATCATAACGAGGATCTGATCAGAGCTTCTCCGTGAATAACTTGATGTATAGGGAGCAACAAATTGTTTTAGATCATGATAACGTTTTATAAAAACATTTTTAGAAGCAGGAAAGCATAGACGCTCGTTCACAGCCTTCGTAAATTATCGTAATAAACGATTTGTATATACAGCTTGCTTTCTGCGTGGAACGTGACATTTACGAGTGGGACCTGAAGGCGGCATTACAAAGTTGCAACAGTAAAATACAATTTCCGGTTTTGGTTTCTACCCTTCGAAATAAAAGCATGAAACCTACATACAAGTTAAGAACTAACGTTACGTTAAAGTTCTCAAATCATATTGTACTTTTTGCACAAAAAAACTTAAAGCCATTCATTTTATAAGTGTCTATTATATGTGTTATTTCCCGCCGGAGTATTTTTATGTATTATATGCTCAGATAACACTTGGCTGGTGAAAAAGTCGGACCGGAAGTAGTGCTCTGGATAGCGGAACACCGTGCGGATCGATGAGGCAGGGCTCAGAAATCGTTTGTCGGTTACTGTGTCAACTCGGGTAGTAAACAAGATAACAGTTATTATAAACGTGTCATCGATTAGCGTTAGACGAGACTAGCGAAGCTGCCAGGCGATGAAGGTTACACCGAAAAGAAGAAGATCCTGGATTTCACAACTGACTGAGAGCAGCCATTAAAATCTGTAGATATGAAACCTATCGATCATGATCCGTCCGTGGCTGGTCTTGTCTCTGTACCTTTCTCCAAGACCTTGATATGAAATATCAGGTGAGAACGAGCTCGTCAAATCCTTTGTGTATGTAACGTTACACAATGAAAGAATTACTCATACTTGTAATACGTACACATACTCGGCCGATAAATGTTATTAAATGTAATATGTGCTGTATTTGATGGATGTCCACTCTGTTCACTTTTTCTCCAGATGCTGCGCTGGCTCTGCCTGCTCAGCCTGCTCAGCCTGAGCCTTCTTCTGTTGTTCTGGTTAGGATGTGTGATCATACGGGACGATCCGTCTCCCGCCGTGCAAAGCAATGGGCTCAGGGGCTACATGAGGATCACCCCCGGCAGGACGGAGCAGGTGAGAGGCAGGGCTGGGATTATACAAAATGCAGCTCCATCCAAAGGTTTGCAGTCTAATCACAGTTCATTCATAATGTGAGCATGAGAATGATTTCGGATTCTTCATGTTTTGCATATAAAATTATGTTTGAGTTTCATATCTTGTCTAGAGTTAGTGGTCATGATGTGCTGACCCAGTGTTACCCTGCAGGCAGATACTGGTCAGGAACAGGACTGAGAATAACAATTACTTTAATTATTATTGAATCTGCCAATTGTTTTCTCAATTCATGAAAGAACTGATAATAATTTTGCTCTATAAAAAGCATTTTGGCATTAAAAGCATGTAAAAATAAGCAGGAAGATGTACAAAATATTAAAATTAAAATAACTTAATGCAGACATGGCCCCTGTTATACAGGCTTTTGTGTCATTATATTAGTATTATTCATGTATTAATTTAAAATCAACTGCTGCTGTAGTTGGTTGAGGTGGAGTCCATATTGTGGGGTACGCACTTTGTTGTGAGGAAATGGTGAAAATGCCTGTTCCAGTTTACTAAAGCCCAGGGCGACATCTGCCCAAATCTAAAGGTTATTCAGTTAACTGTCAGTTAATAACAATTATAATAAGGATCTTTAATTATAAAGCGCTTTTCAAAACAGAGTTACTAAGTGCTTTACATCTCAATAATTAAAACAGACAAGACATGAAAACTGATTAAAGAACTAATAAAAACACTAGTGTAAGAAAAGTGAGGAAATAAGAGACAGTCTAAGTGAAGTTAAAACTCAAGTAAAATCAGGAAAGACTCTCCAATAAAGGTATGTTTTAAGAAGGGACTTAAAAGAGATCACTGACTCGGCTGACATGATTTCCTTGGGCAGACTATTCCAGAGCCTTGGACAAAGAAAAACAGCACATGCTCCCAACTGAAAAGCTGGAATTTTGGTTTGGCATCAGTTATTAATTTAGTTGGTAATTTATTGTGAATTAATTTGTAATTATTAAAGCCATAATCAGGAAGATTTCCAGTGATGACTTTTGTTTGGCCTCAGTATACTTTGTGACCTCTTGCTTGCAGGAAATGACAGGGCTTTAATAAGAAGAGATTACTTTCCTCAGTGTAGATATTAGTCACGTAGAATCAGCTGACAAAGCTTTCACATGATACCACCACCTGTATATAATCCAGTGATGCTGACGATACACTGAGAAGGGCTGTAACACTGATATGGTGCCAGCGATGTGCTGCTGAGATAAAAGCAAAGATATCAAACAGAAATGGTTTCAACTTTGTTACTTAAATTAGACATCAAATACTTTTTTAGGAGTTTTCTGTAGTTCTGTCAGCATAACTGCTGAGTTATAACAATAAACTGACTGTATGCATGAAACCTAAAACAACTTCTTTATCCTGTTCTCTTTCAACAGTTCCTGCACATGCACTGCAACCAGTGTGCCTTGGTCTCCAGCTCAGGTCAGATGCTCGGAGCAGGCGTCGGAGAAGAGATAGACAAAATCGGATGTGTGATCCGGATGAACAACGCACCCACACCAGGGTATGAGAAGGACGTAGGGAGCCGCACCAGTGTTCGGGTTGTGTCTCACACCAGCGTTCCCCTGTTGGTGAAAAACGAGCGCTACTATTTCCACCAATCAGCGGGCACCACATATGTGATCTGGGGTCCTGAGAGGAACATGAGGCAAGACGGGAAAGGACGTACCTTCAATGCTCTCCTGAAAGTAGCAGAGAAGTATCCAAACGTCAGAATCTACGCTGTGACCGGGGAGAAGGTTCAGTACTGTGATGGTGTGTTTCAGAATGAAACTGGAAAGAACAGGTACAGTATGAGTTCAGCATCTCAGTTCAATAAAAGTCTTGACTGATGCGCTGTTTGTTTTCTGTGCATCTCCAAAGTAAGAGCAAGTTGTGGAAGAAGAATGAGATCCCCAAGTCAAGTAATAGTACTAATACAAACCTGTAAAAATACAAGTACAATTGCGACATTAAAAAGCATGTAAAAATAAGCAGGAAGATGTACAAAATATTAAAAGTAAAATAACTTAATGCAGACGTGGCCCCTGTTATATAGGCTTTTGTGTCATTATATTAGTATTATTCATGTATGATTACAGACTGATGCACTCCCTCCACTCATAAACCCAAACACTGTAACTGTCTCAATTTTTGCACACACTGTACTTTGGTAAGAGAGATAACAAAGCGTGTACCTCACAAGATGTCACTCAAGATGGCGCTCCTGTCAGCGTGAGATATTTTCATATTCTGTATTGTACAAAATTCAATGTACAAAATTCAAAGTTTACAATGTCCAGGTATGTGAGTGGAGGTAGTGCATCATAATGGTTTTGTCAAAATAGCATTGCTTGACCACCGTGGCACACACACGTAACACAGCTGGATCGTCACATGATGGTGCCCTGGTCCAAGAAATTTAACACAGCATGATGTCAGCTTCGTATTCTCCATAGCACACCGATTTAGCTGACTGAATTAACACCTCAAATCCTTACCAATGCATAAATACATTGAAGCTATACTATGCAGGATTGTCAGTTACTCTTTGTCAACATGCTTGCAAGCAAAAGTGACAGTAAAAACCATCCCTAGATTCACTCTCGTTTGGCATTTTGCCTCACTACATTGTAGTTTTTTTTGGGCGCTGTGTCTCTAGGATGTCTGATGCTTACAGTCTAACACCTGGAAGCTACCGCCCCGACCTCACCTGATGCACTGTGGCAGAAAATAAGTCTTTTAAGAGCAGATGTTTGGTCTCTCATTCAGAATGAAGACGGGGGCGTTTCTCAGTACGGGATTCTTCACAATGATTCTGGCGATTGAAATGTGTGACAGCATCCATGTTTACGGAATGATCGATGATAGCTACTGCAGGTGAGGCGCTTTACAACATGACCCAATTTATGATCTATACTCTAGCTCTTTCATTTTTTTAAGTGTTGGAAATAACCTTTACGTGACTCTGGTACTTGTCTTGACAGTCGAGCCAATCACAGTGTTGTTCCTTACCATTACTACGAGAGGAACCGAATCGATGAGTGCAAGATGTACAGGGTCCACGAGCACACACAACGTGGGGGTCATCGCTTCATCACTGAGAAGGCCATCTACGCCAAGTGGGCAACACGGCACAAGATGGAGTTCAAACACCCCTCTTGGGTCCTCTAAAGAAGGAGACATTAAACTCAGATGTTCGCTGGGCGCACACTGGGATTCACTATTGCTGGTTTTTGGTCTATTTTGCTGAAGACTTTAGTGTTGCCTTACATGGCATTGTTACTGCTGGACTCCAGTTTTCATTTGGAATTTTACTTTTTTACCTACTCAACAGTTTTTTCAAGTAGAAAAGACATTTGATACTGGCTCATTGGTGGTTAAATAATCTGCAGCCATATATATAAACAAATGCTTGAGACGTCCACATTCACCAGCAGTTAACTGGTGACAGATGGTGAAGTACCACTCTCAGTATTACTGAACATTAGCGTTATGTACAGCCATATACAGTATCAGTATAGCATTAAGCCACTAAGCTAAACACTGAAACCAATTTATACCAAAGCTTGTAGTTTTTAATTTCTTCATACCTGTGCCTTGACTTTTGGTTTTACTCAGCAGTGTTTTATATTATGCTGCAATCATGCGTGCAGCTACAAAATGCACCTTTACTTTATGACACAGCAGTGTATTGTTTAAGGCTGCAGCTAATGATTATAACCGATCAATCATTTGGTCTACAAACTGTCAGAAACTATTTTAAAACGTTAAAAAGTTCATTTGTTTAAATTACTTGTTTTATTCAATGATTGGTTCAAAACCCAAAGTTTTTCAATTTGCAATCATAGAAGAGGAAGACAACCAGCAAATAATCACATTTGAGATTTTTTGGGGGACATTTTTGCATAAAGAATGACTTCAATTATTAATCAACAACCAAAAAAAAAAACCTGCTCTGTCTGCAACCAGTGTCAGTGTTATAATGCTTGAAGTAGTAGTAGTAGTAGTATTAGTAGTAGTAGAAGTAAGCTTTAACTCTTTGAAACCTGGAGCAACGTCATTTTTCTTGTGCTGCTTTTAGACACCTTTCACAAGTATTTAAATCTTGAAACCCTGAGCAAGTTGGTGCAATTTCTTTCCAAAAAGGCAATGAGCAACTTGGTAAGGAATGTCCCACAAATTGCAGAAACTTAACAGATTTAGAAAATTATTTTAAGAAATAGGGGGAAAAAAGAAAAAGCTAGGGAAATTTATATTTATAATATTTAAGCACCTTTTTCTAAGTCAATTCCTTCTTTTGTTTGTTTTTAACTTTACTTTTTAAGCCAATATTCTTCTTTTTAAATTTCTCTTGTAGCAAATTTCTTGCATATTATCGGGTTATTTCTTCTTCATGTTTTTGAAGGAAATCAAGTCAATTTGCTCAGGTTTCAAATGTTTGATGTAAACAGTGTCCAGATATTTCCATTGGGAGCTGAGTGCCATTTAACCCAAACAGAGATCATGCAGTTTGCATTTGTGCCTCGTGTGGTTTAACATGTGCTGAGGGAGCACAGTGACAAAAACAACTGTGACCGCGTGTTTACAAATCACAGAAAAGACAGTATTAAAATGTAACTGTAGAAGAGTCTACAGCCCACAGACCACAGCCCCCTTATCAACAGCATGCAGCTTTAATGCTGTGGCAACAAAAAAACAGTGGCCAACAAACACAGTATTAAATACAAAGAGCATGATAAGAGGATGCAAACAGAGCCTGCAGATCTTTGTGGTCAGTGTGTATTATCTATACACATTTCTATAGTGCTGATGGAACAAACAGCAGCTGCACTGTTGGCAGTCCTACCACTGTGTGGCATCCTAATCCTCTGATAGAAGGAGTTTGGTGTCATGTTTTGACTTTGAATGTAATTGGTCCATTACCATAAACACAAACTGAGTTGCTTGTCTTTAGACATCTACTTTTTAATTGTTTACCCTTTATGTTCTACTGCTTGTTTACAGTGAGAAACATAGTGCTGCCTTTCCAGTCGCATAATGCTTCTTTTGTGACTAATTCCAAAGACTGTATAGTATTTGCACTACCGAGCAAACTGCTGTGTCAAAGTATTTACTGTAATTTTACATTTCAGACAGGAATTGTTTGAATTAAAACGTATTATTGAAGACTTTGGTAACCATATGCAGTTGTCTTATTTTGTGCAAAGTACAAACTTGAATGAATTCTTTATGCACGTTAATTCAGTTAAAGGCTGTTCACACCCTTGGTTCACTCACACAGATATTAGACTTCTTCACAGGACGGTGTGGGCGTGTACAAAATGTGAGCTTGACAGTGTCAAACACTGTAAGTACTTCACTTAATTGTAATTTTCAAACATTGTAAGGTCTGCACATTTCATAAACAAAACCTCAATTATTTTAACCTTTAAATTGTCAATAGTTCAGCCATCAATAATGATTATGTTAAGGTATTTTCAATGTATTTTAAAAGATATGATTGATTAATTAATCAGTGGATTGTATGGGGCGACCTCCAAGTCACCTGGTGGAGTGTTCGCCCGACATAGGCTGAGTCCTTTGCAGTGGCCTGGCTTCGCTTCTGACCCACTTCCCCCCTCTCTCTCCCACTGTTCCTGACAGTCTATAGCTGTCCAATCAATAATGGTAAAAACACGCCCAAAACATAATCTTAGAAAAAAAGAAAAGAAAATTCAATGAAATAGAGAGATTTTTAATGGATTGTTAGTACTGTGGGGCTTTCTCAGGCCCTACTGGCCCTGCTGCGGGTTCATGGGCTGCAAGGTATCAAACGTTCTTTCCAGTTCCAAATGCCAACCAAAGCTCATGTTCTAGCTGTAAAGTCTGAGCCACTGCCACAGCCAGCACCACAACATCAGTATCAACCATTTGAATCGTGATTTTCATCACAACATGCGACTATCGGCTTCCTCATGGGTACAAGGGGCAATCGAAGACACATGTGGGAGCGATGGCTTGCTGAGGACTTCCCTATCATCTGTTACAACAAGCTGTTTATCCTTTTCCACAAACCATTTCAGCAGAGCATCTGAAAGCAAGGCAAACAACTCAGTTTTAATGCTGTCAACTCTGGGAAAGTTTTGCCAATTCCTGGGAATGGCTGCCGCACCTAGCACCTGTCTCTGCATCCCTGTACCACGCTTTGCATGTGTAGCAGCTTTCAGACTCAGGAAAGTACCGGTCCCACACTAGATCAAGCCTAGAGACACTTTCAAGTTTTCTGGCTAAATATGGAATGAAGATCTCTTGGGCGTAGTCACTGAAGGTCTTTACAGAAGTTGGTTGCAGTATCTGAATAATGGCTGCCCCATCTTAATAGTGCAGGTGATCTTGGGATTCTCAGAGTATGCATTATGAACATGTTCCAGGCATCTCCCGCGCTGGCACATCCTGTCTATTCAGGTTCGGCTATCCAACAACATCTAAATATGCAAACTACAATGTTAATTAGATGTGAGGCTAATTTAAGATAGCATTTAGGAGACTAAAATACACTACTACTAAACTATGACCAGTGGCAGTACATTGGTTACTGATTACAGAAAGCATGGCATTATAAAGCAGAGTGTATTTAGCTGACACTGAACCCCATGCTGAGTTTCACTGCAATGGCGATGCCAGTGTACCCTGGCTTTGTTTTGACATCCACTCTACTACATTTTATTGGAATTAAATAATTGAATGAAATGGTGTTCATATTGAATCGTGAGATAGAAGGAAGCTTCCAAGCAATGCTATTGTTCCTATTCCAAATTCTGCATCGAGAAAAATGTAAAATTCTACACTGAGATCATTCATAGCTGACCAGTCCACCTCACAGCTTAAAGCTGGCGGCCATCTTGGATTTTCCATGATGAGGGGGTGGGGGTATATGCAAAAGGATATTCATAATGGTGTCGTAAATAAATTTAACAAATCGTGTCCTCAATATAAAATTATATCCATTACACATAAGAAAATGTAATATTTAACATCTTCATATACAAATAACCCCAGATTCAGTGTGAACTCCTGCATTTGCACCTTGACTAAAAGCACAAAGAAAAAGACACTTGTGAGGTTACTTTGAGCATTTTAAAGTTTTTTTTTTCTTTGTACCGAGTCTATCCAGAACATTCCACAGACAATTTAAATAAGTACTTTAAATGAGTCAAATATTTCAACTTAATGTGTGACGAAGAAGAAAGCCATGTACCCATTAAAATTTAAGTAATTTGTGAATTAAACATCCATTGTGTAGGATTTAGGAGGATATAATAGCAGCAACAAAATTTATTGTAACAAGTATGGTCTCTTTAGTGTACAGTCACCTGAAAAATCTCCTGAAGGTCTGCATTGTCTGTGACAAGCTGAATATGACAGGAGAAACAGACATTTTTTGATGTGAAACACCTTAAGTCTGTGCTTCCTCAGAAGTGTCACTTGGTGGTGGTTGTGACGCGCCTTTATCAGCTGATCAGTCAATCAGCCAACATTAGGGAGGCGTGACCGTCCTGTCACACCTGTCCTGTGACCACTTCAGAGAAAGGAAACATGTCAAGCTATGTAACATCCTAACATGTCTGAGATAAAAGAACAACGAAAGTCATTATAAGAAACTAAAGACATAATAAACACCATTGAACTTTTACTATCAAGTATTATAGACTGCAACTTTTGTGTACGCCTATTTCAGACCTTTGCTTTTCGCATATGCAGTGTTTATAAATGAGACCCCTGATCCGTTTGTTTTGGAGAGGAAGATCCCTCTGTGGATAATTCGGCTCCCGGTAAAAACAATGAACACAGAAGGAATCCTAACCAGGAGATCACGCTTGGCACACGGGAGAAATTTCAACTGGTTGCAATCTGCAATTTCCCCACTAGATGCCACTAAATCCTACACACTGCTCCTTTAAGGGTCTCTGAGATGTTTTAAGGTGGTTCATTGTTTCATTTAAATGCACAAAATGGAGCATCCCTTGGATCTGTGGCTGACTGGCTCTCACACCAAACACCTTGATTTACACTGATGCTATGTGTACTATCAGAGTCACATGAAGCATCAGCTGGAGCAATTTTAGGGGATGTTTATGAAACATATACACACAGTGACTAATTTAAAGGCGAACTTGATAAAGTTGGACAGCCCCCACACACTACCACTGTGCTGCAGTGAGAGACGTGATCATGACGTCAGCGAGTGGTGCAGGAAGATGGGGCACGAGAGAAATGAGAGAGACATCAGACGCGGAGACCGCAAAGGCCATGACACGGTAAACACCGGATTAACACTGGAGGCAATTATGATGCTTTGATACGTCTTTTAAGGCAATATCTTTATCATATCAGCGGCATTATGTTTTTCTTTTATCTGAGCCAATGTACGTCAACAACGGAGGGACAACGGCTGCGTATTATGTTTTTTATTTATACATGTCGTATCGTTTAGGCGCCTCGTGCGTTTGTGGCGTTTGGTAAATACGAGCTAAAATATACTAACTATCTAGGCTGTGACACCGCAGTCAGCTCATTTCGTTGTATACTAACGTTAAGGAAATAACTGTGAACACTTAACGTTTTGTTGCGTCGCTTTAACAGCTACTGACTTGTGAAAACACTCGCCCACATTTGAATATCAAAATCTGAAACGTAACATTTGCATACATCGATGTCAGTCTAAACTATATTTGTCTCATCCGGGCAGATATGATGACAGACAGCCGCAGCCAGTGTGTTGGTACACAGCCTGATCAGACAGCATGGGGCTCAAGCTCAGTGGCAATAAGGTAAGAAAAGACCAAACAGAGGGTGTGGCACTGAAACCTCTCATCCTTTACCGACATTATTATCATTATAAGTATTATTAGGGCACAGAGTATTACATCCATGCTGGTATTGTCACTGTCATGACTGTTAACAAGTGTGCAGATCCTTTACTGAGCTGAGTGCACGACTATCAAACTGTAAAAACACTAATCCTGCTTTGAAAATGTAACTCAGATATGATTAGAAAAGTATACTACTGGCATATAAAGTATAATTAGATTATTTTTTTTGCTTATACGTTGATGTCAGTGGGGCTGGGCAACGCCACAAAATGTGCCTTCGATCTGACACCAAGAAACACAGGGCCAGAATCACAGACACCAAAACTTTTTATTATTAAATGTGGCCAACGATGAGCAGATACAGAAGAGACTGCTCCTCCCTTTGTTTCTGTTGCAACTGCAAGTTCTCTTTCTTGAGCTTTCGTACTCTTTAGTTCAGCGAACACTTCAATTATGTGTCGGATTTATTTAGTCAGGGTACAAGCCGTGGTGAGGGCACAGAGGGACGCATATGTCGTTTGAGAGCACACAAGACAACAGCAGTGAAGAAGCAAAAGTACATGGACTACAGTTTGTGTGTGGCAGAGGTGAATGTAGGCTGGTACACTTCGGTGCTCCGTGCCACTAAAAGATTCAGCACTGTAATGCAGTACCAGGAAGAGAGGACAACAGCTGCCTGACTAAACCAGTTTGGTGAAGTTGGAAAGATATTCACAGTTTCAAACTTCATGTATCAGTAACTCAAAAGTGAGACGTTGTTGAAACACAAAAGAAGCCTCTTTCCATCTGTAGTAAGGTATACGTTTCTTCTCTGATTAATTGTGAAAACAGTCAGCCCAAAGGGACATCTTCACATTGCTTGTTTTGTTCAACCAACAATCTAGACCTCAACATTATTAAGTGTACTATAATTTAGGGTAAAGGGTGGCACTTTGGTGTAGTGGTTGGTCGCATCGCAGCAAAAAGGGTGGCTAAGTTTAGTTTCGTTTATCAAGGGACAGTGTGCAATAGCATTAATCATTTACAAGAAATAAGGAAATGGTTGCACCAGATTTAGCAATAACTACTAATTCCCATCTGTAGTCCCAACATATAATTTACAATATACACAGACCACAATCTAAAATACAAAGAAGAAACCTAAAATACAGATGAACAGTGGACAGCAGAGAGACAATATGGACATACAATTTCCACATTTAAAATAACCTAGTTGTTACAGTGCACGGAGGAACAACTTACAAAACACTAAAAGGCAGTCCAAGTAGCAGTCCAAGTAGCTGCCGGTTTTAGCTAATGCATGAATTAATTATTTGTGATAAGGAAATGCTGTAAAGAAGGAGCTGAATCCATGACCAAGTGACCAAGATATTTTTGCATGAAAAGCTGTAATTTTATAAAGGCTAATGTTTGGTAGTTTAACCTACAAAAATGCATCATATTTTATAAGCTTTTTAGAGGTTTTGCATGTAAAATCTAGATTTATAAAGTAGATACAGATGTGGAGTAAAAGGTACAATAATTCCCTCTGGAATGGAGTGGAGCTGGAGTATAGAGTGGCACAAAATGTAAATGTGCTTAGTTCATCCCTGTTGTTTATGCTACAGGGACAGCAGAGCCACAGGCTGGTGATCTTTGCGGCCATCGTCGTCCTGATGACACTCCTCATCCTGTATGGCTCCAATAATGTCAATGATGCCGTTTATGCTCCCTTCCACGTGGCTACAAATTATGCTATCAAGGCAACAGATCTGAAGAAGTGGTCTGGGAAAGACGGCTATGTGCCTTTTCACGGAAACAAGGTATTCATTAGCTTGTGCACAAACAGAGACTTGTGTTTTGATGATGGGAAAATCCACATATGTTTAGACTGCTGTACATTATTGTGAGTGTGACTGTTTGCATGTCATTTCAGTGGTGCATATTAACGTTGGTTCTCTAACTAACAGGATGTCAGTAAAGTTTTTTCTTTCTTCCTGTCTCTGCAGTTTCTGCTTGTCTTCATCATTATGCCTGAGCTGACACGCCCTAACCACTTGTAAAATACCTCATTGGTGTGATCTTGTTTCTGTTAGCATGATCTTGTTTGCAGCCTCTCTCAACCAGCCAAGCTAGCGGTTATGTGGGAGGGAAGTTGTTACAGTTCACCCTGAGGGGAAACCTGAGTGTGTAAAAAAAGGCATGTCACTAAAAAACAAATATGTCAGCCTCAAGTTGGCACTAAAAGAAAAGTTAGGAGCTCACCAGTAGGATTCATTCTGGGAACCTGTAGAGATATTTTAGCAGAAAAGTAAAAGAAAAATTGACCTGCTGGTGGCACAAGATGAAAACTCAGTTTATCAACAAAGTCATTAGGAGTCATTCTCTGGGGACCATGAATATGTACAATAGGTACAAATATTTCATAGCAATCCATCCAATGGTTGAGAAGACATAGCGCTAAAAAACTAAAATATCAAGTTCGTGGTGACACCAGAGGTAAAGTCAGGAGATCACTAAAATCAGTATGATTCATCCTGTGGGGACCATGAATCTTTGTACGAAATTTCATCTTGATCTATCCTGCTTTATATATTTCAGTCTGGACCAACGTGGCAGACCAACATTGTCATTTCTAGAGCCACTCTTCCAGCACAGCTAACAACTACCAATGACGAACCTACACACATTTAAAAGATGCTGAAACTAGCTATTGAAACATTGCGCACTAGTCCCGGTAGTGTTGGCTACTTTTAGCTTAGGGCTTATTTTTCTTTGCAAGCTCTGTTAACTGTAAACATAATGTTAAGATTAACATAATGATAAACATAATGTTTTAGAAAACAAATACCCATCGAGGGTGGCTGAGCTGCGCAGCCTCACTTACTCTATTATGGACTTTATTTCCACCCTTATTTCTTCTCATTTCAGACTATGAACCTACAGTGTCATAACTGTGCGCTGGTGACGAGCTCCAGCCATGTCCTGGGTACTCGAGCCGGAAAAGAGATCGACAGTACGGAGTGCGTGATTCGTATGAATGACGCTCCCACGCTGGGGTACGAGACTGACGTAGGGAACAAGACCTCTCTGAGGGTCATAGCCCACTCCAGTGTGTTCAGGGTGGTGCGGAGGCCGAATGAGTACCTACAGAGGCCAGACAGCAACCCAGTGATCATCTTCTGGGGACCCCCAAACAAAATTGGGAAGGAGGCCAAAGGAACGTTGTACAGGTTGATCCAGAGAATCAGCATGACCTACAGCAACTTGTCTTGCTTCAGTATCACAGCCAACAAGATGCGCAAATTTGACAGCCTGTTTCACAGGGAGACGGGGCGAGATAGGTGAGTATTTACGTGGCCAGTGAATCTTATTTTGTTGTGTATCAGCTCTACGATGGGTAAATGTCACTTTCACAAATCCTTTTTTTCCATTTCAGGCAAAAATCTCACTCATGGTTGAGCACAGGCTGGTTCACCATGGTCATAGCCATTGAGATATGTGATAATATCAAAGTATATGGGATGGTTCCACCAAATCACTGTGGGTGAGTATAATGATGGCACTAATCAACCAATGTAGAAGGGCTGGGCTAAATACTTGGATGAAATAATATCCGGTATGGATAGTGTACTTTTTACAAGCACGAGTATCATTCAAGAAAATTGTGATGAAGGAAAGTCCTTTAGGTAGCTGTGTTCAACTGCAAAAATGAGGCTGTTATGTAAAGTCTTATTGTAAATAATAAATATAGCAACCTCTGATCAATCCATACCAAACATCAAAGAACTCATTGATACAAAGACCAACTGTTTGGTTGCCTCACGTCGCCTTTGTCTTGCAAAGGCTACAGTTAACGGCAAACTAGCATGTCGTTATGCACATGCGTCAGCGGAAATGACTCTCCATACCAGCAGGCATTGGCAATCTGTAATCATCTTTTAAAGAAGAGAAACGGGGCGGATTCAAGATGCTAGTTAGCCAGTTAGCACTTTAACAACAAAATCTAATATTGAAAGAACAATGGATATTTAGCATGCGCTGGAAAACAATAGCACAAACAATTTGGAACTGTTTCTGCTAAAGAACTCAATGGCGAAAAAATAATCTTACCTAACGTAACAACTTTGTTTCGATCTCACACCCTCTTGACTTTAGCCATTTTTTTGCTTTCCTCGCTTCGGTGTGTTTTATTGTGCACAGAGCTGAACTGCCAATCAAGGTAATTTTGCTCACTGACGGGCTCTGCCAACTCCAAACCCAATTCACCATGCTGAATCATCTGGGGGAAAAAACCCAGACAAGGGCCGCCTAGTGCCAACGGTGGGACACACAGCAAAAACTACAGCAACAGATACTTACTGATGGCCCGACATTGTCCAATGGCAGCGATGTGTCAGTGCCCGTAGAATAACAACCTTGAGTTAGGTTCCACCCACTTTGGTTTAAGTACCACTCATTTACAAATTAAAAACCAGCCATTACAAGTACGGATATGGATACAGATAATTTAGTTGAAGAGATAGAGATAATGGTGTACTCGCTCACTCGAGTCTTTAATAAACCAAAGTCTATTATTTGCCTCATTATTAAAAATCACAGATCAACTGGTTGTTAAACTAATGATTAATATTAATACCCGTCTTTTCTAGAAAATCCAAACCTGGATCTAAGAAGATGCCCTACCACTACTACAAGCCCAGGGGTCCTGAGGAATGTGTGACATACCTACAGAACGAAGGCGGCCGAAGAGGGAACCACCATCGCTTTATCACAGAGAAACAAGTGTTTTCACGCTGGGCAAAGCAGTACAACATCACATTCACTCACCCCAACTGGTGAAAAACTTCTGTGAAAACCACAAAGAAATCTCTCTGCACTCACAGAGGCCCGATAGAGCACGACGGGATGACGAGCCCAAATGAGCCATCAAGAAGCCCCACTATTTCCAGGAAATGCCATGAGGATAAAAATAGGTTTTGGAAGAAACTATTATCAGTGGACCAAACAGCTGAGGAAGAGAGGTCAGGGTCTTGGCTTAGAGAGGAAATACTATATTGTGTATATTCCACATTGACATGTGGTGGCCGTCTGACAGATCTTTTTTGTAAATAGTAAAGAAAATGAATTTAAAGATGAATTTTTACATGTTTATAATATTTTTGTTATGTATTGAAAATGCACTTTTGTTTGCCATGTTGAGGGGCTGATTACATCAGCAGGCATTCTCATAGATATGACTAAGTGGCCTCTAAAACACTATATTCGATTAGCTTTACATTAGCGTCCATCATATGGAGATTACAGTAATTGTAATGAGATTCAGCTGACCACTAATTCAATATGTGTGGAAATTGGAGCCCTCTGATGCAGTCTAAGAGCAATGTGGCTGGGTGCAGTAAGTAGAGTACATTTCGGCGACGATATCACAACCATACTTTCTCCATTGTCTTGGCTCGAATAGTATAACTATTTCTACATATATTTTGATTTTAAAAACAACTAAGTCTTAAAATGAGCAAAAATGGGATTTAAATCAGGAAATATCCGACTCATGAGTAAACACGACTGCCAGCATACTATACTTGGTGCTACAGATACCTTTGTGTAATTCAACACTGACTAATTACACAACTGTTTGTGGGTCAATTATTCTTTTTGTAACAATAGGACACACTCAGATTGCGGAAATTATGTGGCACCAAATGTATTCTAGAGATACTGATTGCCACATTATACAGAATATTATCATTTATAGCATCAATTTGAAGATATTAGTACTTCATTGTGTCATTTTTGCTGCACTAGATGTTGATTTGAATGTTCTCATGGAATTTAGACTATAAACATAAAACTGTTGCCTCATGAACTTAAACCTTTTTACCTCAGTGACATACCAGTGCATGCAGCTTCAGTTCAACTAGTTCACAGAATGCATCATGGTCGTGTTATGTATTAGTATGTTGCTCTAGGGACTGCACGATTCAATTAAAAGTGAAATTGCAATTTTAAAACTTAACTGAAGCAGAGGAAGGTGCAGTTTTGTATGTTGCCTTTTGCAAGTAACTGTAAAAACATTGTCAGAATATTAATCTTTAGGAGAGGAACGCTTGATTAGTTGTGATCAGAAACAGCGATATCGTTTACTTCTTTGAAACAAATGATCAAAATTGAATGAGGGAAATACATTAATCGACTGTTGTGCTACCTTACCGACATTAAATTGCCTGCTAAATTTCTCGAGGTATTACACTGAAATAGTAACATTACTGAATTTTACATGATGCTTAATTTTAGAAGAGCTGTAAACCTTAAATTTTGTCCACCCAATTTACAATATATCAGTGAGAATGGAGTATTAGAAACACCAGTGCATACAACTCAATACAATATAACAGCAGTTCAAACTACAGGCTTCAAAGTAACCAAAAACTTAAATCACCATCTCTCAAACAGTTTAAACTCAAACTGGACATTACAACCTTTATGCAGGTATTATTTATTGCAGGGCTGTTGTATCACACTTCATAACTTTCTGCTTGGTGTACCTAATAATCTGGACAGTAAGCCCATGACTAACCCAGAAAAACATTGCAAACCTGGCATTAAAATGAAGTCTGTACCTGGCTTACTTGTGTAAATGAGGGAAAATGAAATGCTAATACAAAAGGGGCAGATGCATGCAGCATGCACGGCAACAGGAAAGTGATTGCACCCGCAACACATTCTCAGAGCTGTAGAGGCCTGTAGTCTTGCGTTAAACACAGAGGGGGCGACTTTCTTTTAACGCAGGCATGTGTTTGACCTACTCGCTCAGAAACCTGAAGCCGACTCTGGTGTTTATAGCTGAAAATATTCAGTGCCATTTTTTTTGTCCATGTTGTGTCGACCTCAGCGTTGTTGTTTTTTTTCATGAAAAGTTCTGTACTGTTTATCAAAAACATATTATATGCTTTGAAAAATACAATATGAGTCAGCTCAACCTTGTGGATAGTATTTGTATTTAAATATGTACAATCTGTTGAGTCATTTACAAACACACATACAGAATGAAGACCAAATAAGGTTTGTAGCACTGACTGCACACAATGCACTGATGTGACGTTTGAGACGACAGCCGTTTTGACAGTGAGCAGAACTTTAGATCTAATTATGGAGGACGAACATCTCAGTGGTGGAACCAGTTTGATGACAAAATGCCTGCCATCATGTCTGTTTAGTCTCATCGCTAATTCTTTAATGAACCATTGGGAGCATCTGAAAAGGCAGCTGTGATCTTCTGTCTCAGCCCTGCCATGGAAACCAAGATGGCCTCCTGTTGAGAGGAAAAAAAATAAATTACCACTCTGCTTCACACCAGCGAGCACAACAATTACATTTAATCCTAATTGCTCACAGACTGTTCGGCATTTACTCATACAAATGGTGTAGATTTATCTAGTCACAAAGTTCAGTGATTAAAACAAAGTCATATAATAAGCCCTCACCTCTGTGCGAATGGTCCTGCTGCCTTGACTGGGGCACGTGTTGAGGTAAAGGTCAAATAAAACACTGGGGTCGGTCACATCCAGGTTTTGGTCAGCATCTACACTGGCCTCCAGTCCCTGGAGACCTCCAAAAACTACCAAGAGATGCCTGAAATGTGGAAGAGAGTCAAGTTAAACTAACTCAAATGTTAAAATACAATTTATGTTAACAAAAGGCTCTGAGTCTAACGCTGTGCTGCTAGCAGCTCTGTGAGGTTTTACTTTGAGCTACATGCTAATATCAGCTTACTAACATGCTCATAATGACAATGCCAACGTGGATATCTAGTAGCTATGTCTACCATGATCACCAGCTTAGTTTGGTGTGTCAGCATGCTGTGGTGGAAAGTAACTGAGTACATCTACTCAAGTACTATACACTAGTTAAGTGCAAGTATATCAAAACTACTAAACTGCACTCAATTTATGCCTCTTTATACTTCTACTTTATCTATCTATCTATCTGAAAGCATCTTAACAATGCAACATGCAGTCACGAAGGTTTACAGGTGAAGGCCAGGTTTGAAGATGGGTGTAGTCTGAGTAAGGGCGATGGAAGTCGAGGGGTAGAGGTAGGGAAGGGGCCATCACTCTCCCAAACACAAACACACAATTTACACCCCTGGCCCACATTCTTCTTAAATAGCCGATCGCTGTATGCAGCTAGTGCGATCCCATCACAAAATAGTCTCTAGTTTTGCCAGCTGTAGTTACTGGTTACTTTGATTTTAAATACAAAACACATGATCAACTTATTAAATTTGATGAAGTGTTATAAACCGCAGGCCCCTCATACCCTCACAGGTGTTTGATTTCATGGCAATTCATCCATTAATTGTTGAGATATTTCAGTCAGAACCAACCAACAGACCAACACTGCTGTGCTACTTGCATAGCTAAATTAAAAAAAGTCTCACTCTCATTGGCTCTGAACCTACTTGAATGGCGAAAGGGTTGTTTGGTCGATGTTGCTGCCTCTCTCTGATGTACCAATCGTCAGATCGTATCCATCTTCATAGGGACTTTCTGTGAAAACTGCGCCTGCATTAACACGACAGCAATGAGGATAAAGTGATCACAGCAGGGCTGAGCCTCACACTGAATACAAAACGTAATAGGATGAGTGGATGAATAAGAAAGTGCTATTCGGCTCTTATTCCTACAACCTGTCGCAAATTAATGTGGAGCACATGCCTCATAGTATCACAAGCAAAGGAAACCTACTGAGGGAAGATGCCAGGCGGACAGTGTAACCCCAGTAAAGCCCTCCTTCAGTCCTGGGCAGGTGAGGAGCCACAACCATGCCTTTACACAGTTTGCTCTCTGAGGATGACGGATACACAGACACACACACTGGACTGATTTGCAGAAACAAGATAAGATCTTTTCTCCGAAAAAACACAAGTCAAACATTATCAGTGTCAATCAGACGGGCAAAATTACCCTGATTCTGCGTCTTATTGAGTTTCACAGTGACTCGAAGTCCAGACTGCAGCTGTTTATCAATCCGAACATCCTGTAGGAGGAGATGGACAGAGATGAGTTTGATAAAGCTAAAACAAATAGTCAATCAACAGAGTAATAATTGTACAAGGATTTTGACTGTTAATTCATTCTTGGTGTAAGCACAAATGGCAAAAAATGGCTAGTTTCAGCTCATTAATTATGCATATTTTCTGATTTTCTTTGTCTTCTATCATGGTAAACTGCATATATTTGGGTTTTTACTGTTGGTTGGACAAAACAAGATATTTTGGGACATTTCAATAAGCATTTTCACTATTTTCTGCCATTTTACAATTGATTAATCAAGCGAATACCTGGTCGATTAATCATTAGTTGCAGCCCTACATCCTTATAAAAGCCAATAACTTTAATCATAGTGTCCACATCAGTTCGTGACAGTGACCTCTATGAAGACATGCTCACCTTTCTCATCCCACAGTTGACCAACGAGCCTTTTCCTTGTTTGATCGGCCTGTCGAGGACTATTCCTTCCCGGTATTGTGATTCATCATCTATCCTCATGTGGTGAGGACTATCTAAAGGGTTGAGCAAACCTAAAAAAAGACCAGTATCTTTAGAAAACACATCGTTTTGATAGCCACCTCACTTCATTTTATACAATTTCTGTATGCAGATATGGTATTCAGATAATAATCAAATTGCACCCTCTGTATTTCCATATGGTTTCACTGCAGAAACAATAGTCTTGCATTACTTTCTGCCAAAAACAACCACAGGAAGTTACTCCAGCAGCAGCATCAAGATGTTTACATTTATGTACATTTTGTCAGAAAAGTAGCAAAATATAGTTCAAACTTCATTTCAAAGTGAACACAAGCAAACACCCCTCTATAAAATCCTTGGAGCCTGACTGCAGCATTTTGTGTCACACATTGTACACCTTTTCAGAGTCATAACTCAGCACCATTACATTTTTTTCATTATCAGAGTAACCCAGTAACTTGTCTGTACATCTGTGGATACACTGCAAACAGGAAGTGTGGAATTGGGGCATGGGGCACAGTGTCAGACGCTGAAAACCCTGGCTATAAATGAACATATGAAAAGGAAATCTGAACTATTACCTGCATACTGTAAATCCTGATGCTTTGGGAAAAACCACTTGCGCAGATACCTGGTGCAGAAGAAAAGCTGCAATCAGTCTAATAAAATGGGCTGATGCTGGTGATATGATAATACAGCCCTACTTACTGTGGACATTCCAGGTACTGAAGTATTCTTGCAAGCTGAATACAAGCATGTCCCTTCTTCCCAACACCTTTAAATTCTCCTTCAATGCTCCTGTGGGACAAAGAAAGAATATTTTCTATCAGCTTTCCGCTGCCTCAGGAGAGTGTTAACTAATAACTTGTACCTCTTAAGTTAACTTACTTGACATCTTCCCCTTGTTCATCGAACACAATGATCTCATCGACACAGAACACAACACAGGCTCGGGCGATCTGTCCAGCCAGGTACGTACGAAGTTCAGTGGACTGAGCGTTATCCAGGACAGAGCCTGGCAGAGCCACACTCACTGTGTAGGCCCGACCTAAGAGATACATGTGCAGATCACATGTTACAGCACTCCATTCACAGGTATGATAACAACCAATGACAAGATAATACGGTTACCTTTACTGTTTTGGCTTTGTTCATGTTGCGCTCTGTCTGCAGCTTCTTGCTGTTTCTGCTTTTCCAACTCTTTGATCAGCTTGGTCTCTTTCCTTTTCTTCTTAGCCTCTTTTACTGTTATTGAAGAACAATCATTGACATTAATAAGATAGTTAGGTTTAGGGAGGACAGACTGGAAATATCCAAATTGAAAGATTTTCAGCTTGTGACCCTTTTAAATAAGGCTAAACCCCATCTGAGTTTATTAGCAGGTCAACCCAAAGCATAATGTTTCATCCTTATTTATTTTTAATTATTCTTTTATTTTTTATTTGATAGGGATGATGCAATTTAACATAAGTTCCAATACAAAGTATGGGACTGATGTGTTGCACAGAGAGTTTATAGCTATTGCTAATTTTCAGCTCTTGTCAAATCACAATTTGCCTCACAGGGCTTTACAGCACATGACATCCCTCTGTGTGTGAGTGTGATTTTGTGGAGCAGACATACATACATACATACATTTTCCACTGGTTACTTCATCATTTTGTGACTCATCCTGACCCCCCACAGAGAGTATCATATCAGTTGTACAGATTTTAAAGCCGTTTGAGGCAAATTTGAGATTTGGGGCTGTTAATAAATAACGACACTTGACTATTTAAACCTAAATTTAACAAATTAAAGTTAAACTTTGACAACAGAGTCTTCAGAGTGAGTGCTGTGCAGGGCCTAAAGTAACAACCACGTGAAACGACTCTATTCTAAGTATAAATTATCATAAACATTAATGCTGTGGCCACACACATGCTAAAACATCATACGAAATACTGAGGCATTACTTTACTATAACGTTGTAAATAAAAGCAAGTAAAACTCACACACTTATTCTTCAACAAAGACACACTGAGACACTTTACCTTATCGCTATGGCGAATAAAAGAGCTAACTGTAACTTATGTGTCAAACAAAACTGATTTAGCTCTTTAGCTAAGTGTAGCTAGCTGTTTACTCACTTTCGGCTTTTCTCTTCTTCCAGTCCACCCTCTCTTCTGCCTGTTAAGACACACAAACACATTATAAACTATGAGAAGAAAAAGAGCATCACTTGGATGTAAAACAATATCGTAACAGTACCTGAGAGGGCACAGTTTGTGGTCTTTTCACTGCTACGCCGGTGGACATTTTCACACACACCAACACGTGAAGTTTATTGACTTCCGGGTCGGAATGAACGTTTCAAAATAAAAGTCTGCTGGTTCTGGTCATAGGCTGGAAAAAGTTAAAGTTTTATAAGACGCAAATTAAACTTCTGTGATTCTTTTTACAAACAACTGGAACTCAATAGAGATATTGGCATGTAAGGTTTAGCCTTTGTCTCTCTTTACTTAATTTAGGATCCTAGAATTACTGTAAGACTGTAGGGAAAATGTAGGAAACTTAAATTTCCACTAGAGGGCGATAGTTTGAACGTGTGTCTTTTTGTGATTTATTATATCATAAAATAAATATATATATTTATTATTCAAAGGTTTTTATTGGATTTTAGCACATTATATGCATATATATATATAATTATGACTGCCAAAAGTGTATAAAATAATTAATGAGAAATTCTACTAAAGTCTATTTCAAATATCAGCTACAAAATATGCTTGATTTTTGATCAGGCTGGTATCATGGGATTTATTTATTGTAATCAGATTTGTTTTGTTTTTTCAAGCACTGAGACGTTTGTTGTCTGCAAATTTAATTATTTTGGTGGTTATATAAAATGCCCTTTTTGTGCAACAGGCCAGGCTATGATGGCAACATTTTCCACTGTTAAGATGGACACCAAAAGACAGCACCATTCACAAATATTTATATGCCATGCCACATGGTTATTAGACAGAGAAGGGTAATACTAATTAACTGAAGATGAGAATTTATAAAAAGCTTTATTCAAAATTTTGGACACTCGGATACATGACAAATATCTCTCACATACTGAGAAATAAAATATTGAAAATATTTCATGTACAGTTTTTCTGTAAAATAGAAATGATCACACAGAAACATTTACAGCCATTCAGTGTTTTGATGAGTACAGTGTGAAGAAAAACTGAAACTAAAGAAGCCTCTTGGAGGAGAGGTGAAACATCTTCAAGAAACTCAAGCAAGTCCAGTTGCCTGCGTTATAGCACTTAAGATTCCCATGACCTGGATGTGTGTTCAACACTTTTTACTGTCTTTGACTTAATTTTCTCAAGATGTCCTCAGCTGCATCCAGAGTGGAGTCCTCCTTTAGACAAAAAAGAATGAGTCTGAGAACGACTGACAAAGAGCAACACAATGAAAAAGGGGAGAAGACTTCAATCAAAATCAGGTTCAATGTAATAAATTGCATTGTGTTCACCTTGACGATACAGAATCGGATGTATTTGTCAAACTCCTGTCGGTGCTCTGGACTGTAGAATGCAGAGACTGGGATTGTTGCTAAACCCTACAGATTAAAAAAAAGCCAAATTGCGTAGAAAGAAGCTGAGAGAACAACACATCATACAAAACTTACAGTCTTTTTATATCTTTAATGACATTAAATCATGTTCTATGTTTCTATTTACCTTATCTTTAGTTAGCCATTTAACAAATCTGAAGTCATAGGGTTCATCCCCAGCGCTCATGGAGTCATTAAAGTCCACCTCTGTCAAAAAAAAGAGGGTTAGCAATCAATACAATTCACTAACAAATATAACCTATTCAAGCTGCAAATGTCTTCGTTTATTTACAAGAAAATTTTTACTTTTACTGCACAGTTTCCTGTCATGGTAAGTTCATTTAAAAAGGTAATATAGCAGAAGGCACTTATGCAACAATAACCAGAAAATGATTTCTGAATGACTGATGAAATCAGTTGAAATGGGGTTTTTTTCTCCAGTATTTGAATTAAGCCCCAGAGAAATTAAAAGTGTTGAATTTTCAACGGTTTAATAGGAGGGAAATAAGAGAACTCACTGACAGAGGAGATGTCCGCGATCAGAAAATAGCCTCCCTCTGGCATGATGGGCTGCAAACCCACACTCTCCAGGCACGAGGCCAGCTTGTTTCTTTTCTGGTGCAACAATGCAGGCAGCTGCTGGAAGTAACTCTCTGGAGTCCCAAACAGCTCGTATTCTCTCTCAAATCCACGAGCGACTGCCTCTTGTTGAAGGCAGGGATGGATGAGAAGAGGACAGGACTAAAGGAGAACATTATATGCAGAAACAGGTATGAAAAATAGGATATATTATATACAGAATTAGTGACTATATTTGTGACAAATATTGCTTTTAAGTGGGATGAACTCCATATAGGGCTCCTACTTTCAACATGTACAAATATTAAAACAAAACACTTATTTGGAATATTGAGTGCAGCTGCTAGAAAAGCAATTACAAAGAAATGGCTTAAGCCAGACGCCCCATCTATGGAGAACTGGTATGATATTATTTTTGAAATTTGTGTAATGGAAAAAAAACACAAAACCTTTTCAATGGGACTTCAGGAAATTAAATTTGATAAGATAAATAAATTATTATAATAATTATTATTATATAATAATATATTATTATAATTATTAGTATTTATTTATCTCAACAAACTGCTACTATTAAATGATCGCAAAAACAGGAAGAAAAAAAAAGGAAAATTAGGATATTTACAGATATGTCAGGAGAAAAACACTCTTTGCCGTATCATAAGCCATTATACAATATTCTCTTTTGTGCTTCTTCCAATATTCCACTTATACTGTGTAAAATATTATATATATAAAATAGTATTAGCTTGTTGCATTTGTATCTGCATTGATGTTTGTTGGCCGATAAGTAACAGGACATTTCAAACTAGGTCTTAGTATGCACCTTGGTAATAATTTAAAAAAAAATCGTATACACTGTTGTTGGATTTTTCTTTACTAAAAAATATTTAGAACAGTAATGGCCTCAAACGTCAATATTTGTTGGGCTCATTTTAATAGTCAAATGAAAGACAAATGAAATGGAAATGCTGTTGATAGGTGATACTCAATTTACGGCCCGTGATACACTGACCACTGTCCAATTCACAATTAAAATCAATTGATTTGGTTTTTGTACTTACATTTTAAATAATACATCAGGATGCACAAAAAGCATATATATATATAAATTAACAAATAAAAAATTTAAAAATATTTAAAAAAAGGGTCGGATCCCCTGGACCTCCCAACAGAGGTCCAGCCCAAGCTAAGTGCTGAATGTCCTTTCTTCCTGTCCTGTTGCAAAAGTGCCCCCTGGGCAAAGCAAGCTGTGTATCCCTGCTAAAGATGGTTTCCATTTCAGTATAGTTCTGTATGTCTTATGATTTATTTACTCATGTATTTTCCTCTCTAATGTATCTACTATATTTACCTCCTCTTCTTTATTAACTTCTTCCCTTACCTGAACAGTGGTTGCACAATCAAAAACAGACATCTGATGCATGGCTTTCAGACGTTTGATGTTTTGCTCTGAGCTAATAGTCCAGCCGATCTGAAAAAACAAACAAAACAAAGCAAACCCCCCCATCATAACAAGTTGTAGTGAACCAAATCATGACCTTGTTTCTCAGTGTGTGCATTACCTTCCAGCCAGTAGCACTGAAGGTCTTTCCTCCACTGCCAATAGTGACGGTTCGTTCCCACATGCCAGGAAGGCTGGCTGTCAGTATACACATTAATACATTAATATATTAAATACATTTATATAATGTGATGTTATAATTGTGTGCATTCTGTTTAACTCACCTATCTTTACATGCTTGTTTCCATCATAAGTCAGCCACTCGTACACCTCATCACTGATGCACAGCGCATCATGTTTGATACACAGATCAGCAATCATTTGGAGCTCTTCAGTCTTGTAAACCTGTAAAGGACATAAATGTGTGAAATGTATTTATGACAATGATGACTTTATGAAATATTTATGACAACGACGACTGCAATGTCCTACCTTGCCCAGTGGGTTATTGGGAGTGTTGATAACGATGGCTTTTGTGCGTGGAGTGAATTTACTGGCCAGCTCCTCAGCAGAAAGAACCCAGTCTGCACTTGACAGGACGGCGCTTCCCTCGACTTTCTTAAATTTAACAAAGAAAATGAAAATCCTTTAAGGTAGATGTATACATTTAAAGAGATGTCAAAGGCTGTCAGGAGATGCTTTATAACTCACTGGCCTCAGAGGTATATAGACTGCCGTCCCCCCGGCCATCTTCACCATTGGCTGATAGCAGTCGAAGAACGGCTCGATAATTATGACCTGAAAGAAAAATGTTTCCCATTTTGACCTGTGTTTGGTACCATTTCTGTAAGTTTTATTATGTAGAAAGTAAAACTAGGAGAATTTAAACAAAGTAAACTCCATATTTCCCCTTTCCCATTTAGAACTAGAAGAGAAGACTAAAATATAACTTAATTTACAGCCCATTATAAAGCAATATAGTATTTCACCAAATATTAATTCTTTATCTATCTTCACACAATAAACACAAGGGTTACAATAATGACTCTTCTATTACAAAGTATAGAGCATCTGTACATAATTTAAGTTTGAAAAAAAATGTGTTGGGTTGATTTCTGTACCTCATCCCCTTCATCAATCAGAGCCTGAAATGCACAGAAGAGAGCCTGATAAGCTCCAACTGTGACCAGGACATCTTCAAGAGGGTCAATCTCACGTCCCACAATCCTACCGAAGAACTTAGCAAGATTCTCCCAGAGGGAGATGGCCCTGAGGAGGGGAAGGAAATGTAAGGTGACTCTCACGGTTTGTTCTGTATCTGTGTGCCTCATTAAAACTTGCTGAAAATGACTGAAATTGACATAGACAGATAAAACTGGGACCAAGTGTGTGTTTCCACTTACAAAAGCTCGGGTATACTGGTGCATTTGGGGCCCTCCACTCACAGCTTCACAAAAAGCATCCTGGATAAACTTGGGAGGGGAGAAGTCAGGAAATCCCTGTCCAAGGTTCACTGCTTTGTAGTCTGCTGCCAGCTGTGCGAATTCAACCCTGTTGGTGCAACACTGATTGTCAAGCACTGTGATGATATTCTCAAAATTATCTGTAAAGAAGAAGCATTGACAGATGCAGTTGGGGGTGCAGCACTGATGATGTAGTCCCTGTTGGGGACGCATTAATGTTTACACTACAGTGTGGTCCAGTGCATCCCAGATCACTTCGGCATGCTGTTTGAGTGTTCGGATCACAGTGTGTCTTCGTGGTTATTTACACTTACACTTTTATTTTCACACTTCTGATCGGATCACTCAACACACATGTTAATAGCAGTTATAAACAGGGACATAATGATCATAGTTATTAATGCTGCATTTGTATGAAAGTGTGACAGTTGCTTTCTGACTTTGAAAGAATTAATCAACAAATAAATAAAGTTTAGAAAACTGAGGGATCGTGTTGCTGTTCGAGGACAAAGTTCAGGACTAATGAGCAGGAGCTGAGGAAGGCATGATGAATACATCCAGCTGGAGAGGAAGCCACTTGATAGGCTCAGCTTAGAGTACCAAAATCCTTCAGTCTGCTATCACCACAGTTTGTTTGTTTGGCTTCTTTTTAGTCCGAATGATTAAATACTCCACTATAACAAACTGTCTGCTGACAGGCTGATTGAACTGCACTGGCGTCAACAAACTCACAGGAGCTCAGGTGTCAAAAGTCCACCTGTGTTATAAGCTATCACTTACCACACACTGTTGTCCACACCGTCTGTTCTGCGAGCATAAAGTCGTCGGGACATGTTTATCTGAAATGACAGCACATTCCAAGCACGCTTAAGGCTGCAACCATTATAGAAATGTCTCTTCAGTGCTGCTGCTGTACTCACCTGTTGATGGTTTCTAATCAAACACACTTCACTCAGATTTACTGCAACATTCAGTCTCCTCCAACCCTCCTTCCCACGACCTTTCAACCTTCTGTACCTTTATATGGCAGCACTTTTGTTTCCCTGTAGTACGGAAGCGCATTGCATTCACTGGATTAAAAAAGAATTAGACACCTTATCTTGTAATTATATATATAAAAAAAAAATAAGACGAAAAATAAGTAGGCTGGGTGTGACTAATTACAAAGCTTATCTTGAGAAACAGCTTGAAAATTATTTGAAAGCTATTTCTGAAGACAAGTTCGCCACAGCTCTGAGCGCACACAGGGTCTTCATAAAACATAGATTCAAGATTCAGTATGCACAGTGAGGACACACGTTTCCCTGCAGAATGAAATTCGTTCTTTTCTGTCACCAATTAATGCCAAACAATATAAATCTTGTCTCAGCTTTCATTTTTGTGCAAGATTTGACAGTGTTATTGCTCAGATTGGTCATGAAAAATAAAAACAAATTAGACTTTTTATCTTCAATGTCTCTACCATTAAAGGAACAGTTCATCCCAAAATCAAAAATACATATGCTTCCTCTTACCTGTAGTGTTATTTAGTAATCTACATTGTTTTGGTGCGAGTTGCCGAGTGTTGTAGATGTCTGCCTTCTCTCCAATATAATGGAACTAGATGGCACTCAGCTTGTGGTGCTCAAAGTGCCATAAAAGACATATGAAAAACTCAACAGCAATGTCTCTTTTCAGGTCATAACCCTGCCCGACCCTTTAAAGTTTAGCTGAGGACGCAAATTATACATCTTGTGTGGTCAGCCTCCATGAGTAGATGCACGCTTCCTTCTGTGCAGTGATATGGTTGGTGGGTGTAGTTCAGTAGAAATAAAATAGTTCCTACATAGACTGCTCAAAACAAGGTCTGTGGATTATCTTCAGTAACCAGGTCATGATTTCTGGAAAGAGACATTGCTGTTGAGTTTTTCAAATATATTTTTTGGCGCTTCAAGCACCACAAGCCATCTAGTTCCATTATATTGGAGAGAAGGCAGACATCTCATATTGCTGCAATGCTTCAAACCTCAAATTTACCTGGAAATAAGACCCTAATTGACTGTATGTCTATATTACTATTACGTTGATGTTATTTCTGTTTCATACTGTTTATGTGGACACCCACGGGCTGTAATAAACACTTATTACAAGGCATGAGCCCGTCAAGCTGAGTAAAGACACACTGAGACAGGGAACATGTGCATAAATTAAAAACTTTATTAAACTTTCTGTTAGTTTGATTCGGGAGAAATATATCTGCAATTAAATTGTGAAATACAGTAAGAGGACATCATACAAGAAAACAAAAAAAAAAAACTAAACAAAAAAACATATCCTTTAAAATTACTGCAACATAATCATAACATTGATATTTTTTCCTTTCAGAGTTCAGTGCTTAAGAATCATTGCACACAAGATTGTTTTCACAACAGCAGTAGGACAAACTGAGTGGACAAAGTGGACGTTATCTTTAAATACCTGACTGTGCCATAAGCACACACTGAAACATTGAAACACTGAATATGGCTCATTTTAACAGAGGAGGCAACCCAGAGATCAGCCTGGAGAGGTCTATATGGACAGGTAATACTTTGCATCGTGGTCAGTTTTACTGTTCCTGACTCCACTTTCTCAAGATGTCCTCTGCTGCGTTCAAGGTGGAGTCCTCCTGTTAGACAAAGAGAGTGAGCGTGAGTCAAAGAGCAAGGCAGGAGAGGGGTCAAATTCATTTAATTTACTGAGGCTGAATTCACCTTAACGAAACAGAATCGGATGTATTTGTTAAACTCCTTGCTGTGCTCTGGACTGTAGAATGCAGAGACGGGGATTGTTGCTAAACCCTGAAGAAAAAAAAAAGCCAAATCATACAGTTACGACAGAAAAGTCAGAAGCATGATGTTCTAAATACAACACTACAGACCAAGATTAAACATCGCAGAAAACACTAATCAAATCACTTCTTCTTTACTTCAAAACAAACTAAAACACTTGCTTTAAAAAGGGATTTGTTTAGCTGTCTTAAATAAAAATGAAATGTTATTTACCTTCTCTTTAATTAGCCACTTAACAAATCTAAAGTCATTGGGTTCATCCTTAGTGCTCTGGTCACTGATGTCCACCTCTGTTAGAAAAGAAAGCCCAGGTACATATAAATAAGACAGCGCTTATCAGAGTAAAAAGGTTTTTGAATTATTTTATGATGAGCAATGATGGATGCAGGTGTTTGCTCTTTACTCACTGACAGAGGAGATGTCTGCCATCATGTAATAGCCTCCCTCTGGCATGATGGGCTGCAAACCCACACTCTCCAGGCACGAGGCCAGCTTCGCTCTCTTCTGGTGCAACAATGCAGGCAGCTGCTGGAAGTAACTCTCTGGAGTCCCAAACAGCTCGTATTCTCTCTGAAATCCACGAGCGACTGCCTCCTGTTGAAGGCATGGATGGATGAGAGGAGCAAAATGGGAAATAAATAAGTCTGAGATGTTTGACTTACGTTCAAATAATCAGGGAATATGTGGATTTAATACAACAAACAAAAGATAACTATCTTCAACATTTTCTGATCATTTCCATACTGCAGGAAAGTTGTTGGTCAAGTAGTTAAAATCTTTCATCTAGAATCAATCTTCAGCAAATCAGAGGCAAATAAGCCTATTTCCCAAAATGTCAATCTTTTCCTTTAAAGGTCGAGTGTGGAAGATTTTTCTAGGTGATGTACTGGCAAAAATGGAATATAATATGGTATGTTTTCCTTACTGTTATAATCACCTGAAAATAAGAATTGTTGTGTTTTTGTTAGCTTATAATGAGCCGTTTATACCTACATAGGGAGCGGGTCCTCCTCTATGGAGATTGCCATGTTGCACCGCCATGTTTCTACAGTAGCCAAGAGCGGGCAAACCAAACACAGCCTCCAGACAGGGTCAGGATTTTTGTGTGGGCCACCAAATTCAGCAGCATTTCCATGACGAGAGCATCGGAAAAACAGATTTTTTTTTAATGTGCAACTGCTTTATTCAGTGTTATGAAATCACCAGGTCCATTTGTTTCAGAGAGGAAAAAACATCTGCAGATATTTCAGCTCCTGGTAAAAACCTTCTGAACTCATTGGCAGGTGCCAAGCTAACGGCCAGTTTCAGACATGCCAAACAGCATTGTAGAAACACTGACTTGTACTGTGAAACTGCTTTTTTTCAGTGTTTTTACTGGTTTAAACCATGTGGTCCATTTGTTTTGGAGAGGAAGGGACCTCTGCGGATAATTCAGCTCCCATTAAAAATCTCCTGAACAATGAACACTGAAGAAATTCTAACCAGGAGAAGTTTTAGCTGGTTGCAATCTGCAATCCTCACTACTAGATGCCACTAAAGTCCTGTAAATCTTTCACAACGGACCTTTAAAGGTGGAAAAAAATATGTCTACACCATTAAATACAACAGAAAGGCTCTGGATGATGAGGTGTTTTGTATTTTGTAAACACTGGTATTAAGGATAATGTTCTAAATAAAAGTCCCCCGACTACTACTGCTAATAATCCAGAGAAGAGGAATTAAATTTCTTACAGCATGTGGAGCCTCTTCTGATAGACGCTCAAGAAGAAACCATGTTTTATTTCTAGAAATGTATCAATAATGCTCAAACAATGATGTGTTTACCTGAGCAGCAGTAGCACAGTGGTAAACACAGTTTTGATGGATGGTTTTCAAGTGTTTGATGATGTGCCCAGAGCTGATGACCCAGCCGACCTGACAAGAAGAACCAGGCCATTATTACGTGGACATAAAACGGATACATAACTAAAATACTCAGACAATGTGTGCATTACCTTCCAGCCAGTAGCACTGAAGGTCTTTCCTCCACTGCCAATAGTGACGGTTCGTTCCCACATGCCAGGAAGGCTGGCTGTCAGTATACACATTAATACATTAATATATTAAATACATTTATATAATGTGATGTTATAATTGTGTGCATTCTGTTTAACTCACCTATCTTTACATGCTTGCTTCCATCATAAGTCAGCCACTCGTACACCTCATCACTGATGCACAGCGCATCATGTTTGATACACAGATCAGCAATCATTTGGAGCTCTTCAGTCTTGTAAACCTGTAAAGGACATAAATGTGTGAAACATGTTCATGTGCAAAAATACATTTTATCCAGCAGACTCTGAAAAGAGACTCCTCACTGGTAAATGTCTTACCTTGCCCAGTGGGTTATTGGGAGTGTTGATAACGATGGCTTTTGTGCGTGGAGTGAATTTACTGGCCAGCTCCTCAGCAGAAAGAACCCAGTGTCCACTTGACAGGACGGTTCCCTCGACTTTCTTCAATTTAACAAAGGAAATAAAGAGATATGCACTTTTTAAAGTACATGTACACAAAGACAAATTGTTCAAAGATGCTCTGTAACTATTACGTAAAAATGTGGAATCCACTCACTGGCCTCAGAGGTACATAGACTGCCTTGCCTCCAACCATCTTCAACATTGGCTGATAGCAGTCAAAGAACGGTTCAACAATTATAACCTGAAATACAAATATCTGTCAGTTACAGTTAAAAAACAAAACCTGTGTCTCACAGCATTAGAGTTCTTCAATTCTTAGTATTTCTTAACGTGTGAACTTTTATCACATCGTAAACCACACATACACTGTATTCAAACTTATGAACTTGTTTGCGTTTGCTGCTGTTACGTTTTCCTAATTAATGCTGAACTGTACAACATTATGACTGGATTCAGGTTGATTTTTGTACCTCATCCCCTTCATCAATCAGAGCCTGAAATGCACAGAAGAGAGCCTGATAAGCTCCAACTGTGACCAGGACATCTTCAAGAGGGTCAATCTCACGTCCCACAATCCTACTGAAGAATTTAGCAAGATTTTTTACAAGAGGAGGATGGCCCTGAGGAGAGAAAGGAAGTGTAAACATACGTTGGCTGTCACTGTTTGTTCTGCAAACATTTATGCTTTCAATACCTGGTCAAAAATGACTGAAACCATTTTAACATGACCTAAACTTAAGCATGCTCTGAAGTTAACAAAAGATAAAAGTGTTCCTGAGTGTGTGTTTCCACTTACAAAAGCTCGGGTATACTGGTGCATTTGGGGCCCTCCACTCACAGCTTCACAAAAAGCATCCTGGAGGAATTTGGGAGGGGAGAAGTCAGGAAATCCCTGTCCAAGGTTCACTGCTTTGTAGTCTGCTGCCAGTTGTGTGAATTCAACCCTGTTGGTGCAAAACAGATCAGACACTGCTGTAATGTCACCTAAATTATGAGCTAGAATCAAACAACCACAAGTATATGACCAAAAGTCACGATCATATTATTTACCCTGCCTTTTGAGTGACTGTTGCCCCTGGAAGAATGTCATCAATTCTAAATATTGAATGATTAACCTACACACAAGGGAGTCAGAAAATAAATATTTTCACTTATAAATACTACTTATAAAGAAATTATTTCTGTAGAAATCATTGTTAAAAATCTTAGTTTAGAGTTTAGAGCTGCCAGTGAGTGGGTTAAAATTATTTGTCAGTTCACCCAAATTACAAAAAAAAAAGAGAGAATTAAATCTATCTAGATTTGCACACAGTTTTGGCTTCATCAGATATCAGTCCTTGATTTCTGCAATGGCCCAAGTGAAAAATACTGCACATTTTTTTTAATACTCAAATATTGAGCAATATGTAAAATATATGATTAATTTGCAGATCATTAAGGGAAAGTCACTGCTTTTCAATTTAATATAAAAAAGGACAGCTTATTTGACTTCTGACTTTTTTTCCCCCCACCAGCGCTATCTTGAACGTACCATATGACTGATGTTTTAGAACTGAAATAAGTTTGGAGGATATTTATGTGATATGACAATACTTCAACCTCAACTTTATTTTGTCCTTAGAAGGCAACTGGTTGTACAGCAAGTAAAAACACACAATAAAAAAAGCACATATGAAGAGGAAAAGAATGATTAGCAGCAACTGAGACCAAGAGTAAGTAAAGTGCATCGTGACCCTGCAAGATGGATACGATGGATTACAAGATCATCACCTCTCCATCATGATGCTGCTTTCAACGTCAAACAACCATACATATGTATCTATACAATATTACAGCATTACATTATATAATCTGACTGCTTATTGTTTACAGACCTAAAAGTTTTTTTAGTATTCACATCTTCTACTTTAGTAAAAGACGCAATATCACAGTGTAGAAATACAAGTAAAAGTCCTGCATTAAGTAAAAGCACAAAAGTATTAGTATCAAAAAACACTATATAAGTAGCAAATGTATAAGTACTCAATATGTAGGATGGCACATTTCCACATCATACATATCATATTAGTGTATTGTGATTAGTGATGGATTTATGTTTAAATCACTTCGATATTGCAGTTTGTAAAGGTGGGGCTAATTTCAATTACTTTACATACTGCTAGGTAGCTTAACTTTTAGCTTAATTTTTTAAATAGATTTTAATTTCATATAAGTAATCTCAATCTGTAAAGTAACTTGTGACTAAAGTTCTCTAAATGCAGGGAAATAAAAAGGACAATATTTGCCTCCGAGGTGTGGTGGAGCATAAGTAGCATAAAATGGAAACACTCATGCAAAGTACCTCAAAACAGCATTTAAATACAGTAATTGAGTAAATGTACTTTCACTACTGTTTTTCACCTTCTCTTGTTGCAGTCTGCAGCTGCACCAATGCTGCTTTCAAGTGTAAATGTGTAAAGTTACTAATTTAAAAGTGTAGTAAAGGGACTTGTCCCCAGGCTGTACACCACCCCCTGCTTCACCGATCACAAATTACTATCGTTAGCCTTTATTGAGATTAATAAATAACTAGGTTTGGACTCTGTCAAACCAGGCAGAGATTTACAAGGAAATGCAACAACAATACAAGTGAAACCTATGTCCACATGTCCTTTTGTGTCAAATATTATCACGTACCAAATGTTTTTATCCACACCGTCTGTTCTGCGTGCATGAAGTCGTCGTGACATTATTACCTGAAATATAAGCACATTTCTTAGTAAGCCATTTGTCATTTTGTTGAAGTGTCTCTTCAGTTTAAACCCACCTGCTTGTGTTGGTGTCTAATTGAACTCTGATAACTTATTAACTTGGCAGCAAGCTTCCTGGTTATTCCCATTAACAAACGTTTCCTATCGCGTTGTTTCTCCTTATGTGCGACCCTCTGTTCATTCACAGTAAAGTAACTAACTGGAAAGCGACGGAGAAATCAAGAGCTCGAGCTACCAATAGTTCCCTTTAACCTTCTTATGTTTTCATTTCTACTTCCTGTATGGGCGGGGCGAGACGTAAGCAGGCAGTTACTACATGTAACTCTAGTTCTGTGAGCAACGTTACCTGCGTGGCCTTCTGCTGTGAGAGCAGGCAAACTCATTTTGGTTCATGGACTACACACAGCCCAAGTTGATCTCACGTGGGCTGGACCAGAAAAAACATTTCATAACAGTCTATAAATGACAACACCTCAATTTCTCCCCTTTCTGTTAGGTCATCCACTTACAAAACAGATGTTTAACAGCCAGACATGTCTTTAGAAAAAACAAGTACAATTCAACAATATGTCCCAGTTTTTCCAAAGTGGCAACCTCCAGCTGGAGCAGTTACATAACCCGCCCACATCAGTCCATGGACAGCCCCCTTTGCCCCTTGCCCCAGAGCCCCAAGCCCCTACGAAAATGCTGTTAGTGATTAGCTAGCTGTTAAGTATTAGCTTAAAAGAGAGGTGGTAATGGGAAAGACTATCTCACTGTATGGTGAATCACATCTTCATGTATGATCAGGTATAAAGTGGATTATTGCTACGTCTGGACTCGCTTTTATTCATGCTACACGTAGCAGGGTTCAGATCATCTTCGGATGGTGGGTTTGTCTTGTGCTGGTGGTTGGCTCAGTTTGTAGGGGCATGTCGTGTACCCTACAAATACAATGTGTCCGCAGCTTTACATGGCTCTTCAAAACGGGAGTCCACTAACCAAGCTATCAGTGAACACCATGTAACCACATGTATGTTTGTTTAGTTTCGTTTAAAAGACACACTCAACAGATTGGACAGTAGGTAAAATAAACACATACATTCCACAACAGAGATCAACCTTCATGTCATAATGATGGATCACATTTTATTGACTATAACACACATCATATTTGTCCTTGACAGGAATGAAGGTACAGCATGTGCAGCAGCCACAGCACTTTCATATCATGTAATTAAATCATATGGCTGTAAAAAAGAGACTGGTTTACTCATTTAAAAATTGTCTCTGTTGCCTTGTGATAAATCCTCACATAACACACACTCCTCCTCTTACACTGCTGCTTTTTTCAAGTCCTCAGGCAGCACTCTGCCTTTCTTCCGTGCCCTGTCCTTCTTCTTCTCTGTTTTGACTTGCTTACGTTTCTGGAGGTTCTTCCGTCTCTTGTCCTGGCGTTGCTGCATCTTCTCTACGACGTTCTCACTGCGCTGACTCCATTGCTTCTTCCTCTGAGCACGGTGCTTCTCCTTCTTCTTCAACGAGGAGCGCAGCATGTCTTCGTCATCTTTGATTTTGATGCCCTCTGCCTTATAAAGAATGTTGGTCCACTTTATCTTCTCCTCCAGCTCTCGAGCCTTCCCCTCGTCTGTCTCCCTCAGCTTTGCCAGCTTTGCTTTGCGAGCCTCCACGCGACTGAGCAGCTGCTTGTAGTTCTTCCCTGTCAGCGGTGTTATCTGGCCCTTAACGCTCTGCTTCTTGTTCTTCTTTTTCAGCATTTTGTCTACATATCCTTCGTCCACTGTCTCCACCTTGTTGAAGACGATGGCAGTTTCGTTTCTTTTGCTTGCAGCCGGGGCTCGCTCCGCTTCCTGTTTTATCTGTGGCTGGGGCTGTGCTTTGCCACTTTCTTCAGCCAGTTTCTTCATCCGAAACTCTTTCCTCTTCCTCTTCTTGCGCTCCCGTTCAAGCTTTCTTTTTGCCCGCTTTGCCTGGACTTTCTCTGATTCTGAATCCTTTGGGGCTCCCTGATAAAAGATTAGTGGAACATATTAGTCTAAGTGCAGTCAGTTATGAGCTATGGAACAAACGAAAACAAGACCATGCATTCTTCACAAGGAGCTGTGGCCAGGTTAACACAGAACTTGCTTCCTACCTAAAAGATGACAAAAAAGTGGCCAAAGTAAGTTATTAATAACTGACAGAAAAGTATGTGTAATAGTCCACCTTCCTCCTTCTCTTTCTCTCTTTGTCAAACACGCACAGGTTGGAGAGCACTGTGATGTTTGTCCCTGTCCCAGTTCTGGCAACTGTGCTACAATAACACGAAGTTTTCTTTTTGTGGTTTTGGGTGGTTGATTAACATGTATTTAAATCATCCCATGGATCTTTCTGTTACGTTATATACACTAAAATGGCTGATCATAAAGGTAAAAGGGGAGAGCTTCCTGGGGTCCAGTTGTTGAGTGAGGGGGGGCTCATGGAGGCCAACAATGGTATGTTCATCCCAAATATAAGCAATGAAAACCAAATGCCATGTAACACCAAAATGTTGAAAATGGTGAAAAAAAAATTGGGGAGGGCCCATTCGCTGGATCTTTTCAGCAGCTATTTCTGTGGGCGGGCCTGTCCACTCCTGATGCTACAAAAAGCAGCATGTTTGGCGTTAACTTTCTACATAAGCAACTTTACTTTGGAACTACTGAAGTTTTTTTTTTCATTTTTAAAAAAAAAAATAAAAATTGAGCTGCACCCTGTTTCAAGTTTTGTTTGGGCATTCTTGAATCCATTCTCTAACTTTTCTTCTACTTCAGTTTC
Organism: Epinephelus awoara; assembly: GCA_035609425.1. Classification (NCBI taxonomy): domain Eukaryota; kingdom Metazoa; phylum Chordata; class Actinopteri; order Perciformes; family Serranidae; genus Epinephelus; species Epinephelus awoara. The sequence goes on from CM069312.1 coordinate 25,593,780, forward strand.
CCTGCAGTCTCATGCCCTTTTACGAGGACTGGTGGGGCATTTACCAGTGCCAATTACGATCAACAGGCACATCATTATCATTATTTAACACAGGTGTGAACAATTGTGCAGTTTAAGAACACGTCATGAATCTGACGTCGACTTTTTTAGGACCATTCTCCAGGACAAATTTAACAAAAAACTTGAGCAGGTATATGTAAAAAAGGCCTGTTGTGTTTTTTTAAGGGGAATCCTGCGTAGTATAACTTTAAGAACAGCATTTTACTTTTCTATACTTTTACAAATGAGCACTGTTAGATGGAGCCTGAGATTTTCATTGCCGACAACTGCTTCTTTGGAAGTGAAACTCAAAACTCTGGAATCAACCCTGTGGCCAGTTTAGCCCATAACTCTCTACCTCAGGATAAGGATTAGCATCTGTTTAAATAACATCAGTGAGCAGTAGAAGTAAAAATTCAACATTCACATGCAATGTTTTAAGTAAATACTGACTCATTTGTTAGTTCAAATGCACTGGTTCCAGTTTAGGACACAGTGGGTGGAGTTTACTACATTAGTACAGGTCAAGTGGATAAACTGTCACTGTCAGAGAGAGTATAAATAAACCTCCATGTGGTTGTTTTTCATTGTCCACAGCATCTTAAAACAGTGCGTACCTGCCCTCTGGACTCTTCGATCTTTTCATGGAGTCTCTTGCGTAGTAAATCTACTGTGGAGAAGTTGGACCCAGCATTGCCTCCTTTAAGAGAAAAAAGGACAAAATGGGTGACTTTAGGAAACACTAACTATTCTTAATAACAGGAAAGACAGCGTAATGACACACTTACTGTACCTTTAGATTCCTGTGGTGTAGATCCATTTATGCTCTGAGGTTTGGACACACTAGGTTTTGCTGTGGCCGGGCCTTTCTGTGCTGCAGCGGAGGGCGGAGGCTTTTGTTGGGATTTAGGAGCAGGTGTCTTCTCATCTGTGCTCTTTTCTTTAAAATGCTTCTTTTTGCACTTTTTCTTCTTCTTTGGAGGACCGACATCATTTTTACCCTTGAAATAAGCTAAACACACAAACAAAACACATTAACACATATATTCAATGTTAGAATGTGAACTAATTTTTGGTTCTTCAATTGTTTTAACAGTTGCCACACTGGGACATTAAACATGCTTAGGCAATGACATCAAACTGAAAGTAAAAAGTCCCATTCAGGTGATTTTTCTTCTGCACACAGAAATAGCTCATAGTCATCTTACTTCGTAATTTTCTAACACACAAGAGTCAAACACAGCTGATATTGTGGGTGATACTTCGCCTCAGAGAGTGATGACTGTGTCACACAAACTAGTCTGTCTCAAACATAATAATTCAGAAGTGTTTAAGTCTATAAAAATGAGTTTAACATTGTCAGACAGGTGGAGCTTCCCCCTTTCCTTCTGTTAAAGACTAGAACTAATAATCATTGTTATCAGTAATAACTGTTCTTTATAATTAACCCAGTGTTTCCCAACCCTTTCCTCTTGTGACTTCTAAATAACAAGCGAACATTTTTTTTGTTATCCCTCACCAGGTTTAATGTCTACAGGCTGTAAGCTGTTCAATCTTCAAGTGATTTAACCTCTCAGATTGTTCCATTTGAATGTTTTTAGAGCACTCAAAAGGGTCTACACCACAGTACTAACGCCAACAGAACAGAATGAAGAAAAGTCAGACAAATAAACATAGTTTTGTGTACTGGAATTTAGTTGCATAAACTGTACTTGCATAAATGGATGTCTACTGAGTACAATCTTACCTCTGCCTTTCTCTCTTTCCTATCTTTGTAATATTTTTATTTACAAACTAATGGATTAAGGTATACACTGGAGAGCGCCTTAATCAAGCCCCTCTGAAAATTTCTTGCACCCCTCCATCACAAAATTAATGATACCACTGAAAGTGGTATCATGTAGACTGTGGGGCCACTGGCTCTCCAGCTTGTTTGTGGGTGCAGCTAATTGAACTTTGTCTTTTTATATGAACTTGTATTATGTAGTGTTAGTTAAAAATAATAATTAACAATTTATTTTTTGTACATAGACAATTGTGTGTTTGTATGTGGTCACTGTGGACCTTTCTGTGTCCTTAATAACATAAGTATTATTATTGTTATTATTATTGGTAGTAGTATTTTGCATGTGTAAAATAAACCAAACCAGTTTAGTCTCAGTTCTTTTTTCCTATACAACACAAAAGTTGCAACCCCTTATAGGGATCTTGACCCTGAGTTGAGAAGCAAAGAGTTAATCAATTAATTATTTTGTCTGTAAAATGTTTGAAAATAGTATAAATGTCACAATTTACTGGGGAAAATGCCTCCAATTATGCACAACAAGCAGTCCCAAAGCCCAAAGACTTTATCTAATTTACAAAAATAAGACCAGAGAAAGGCAGCAAATAATGTGTCATAAATAACCTAAATATAATGTTGATTATAAAAACAGTTATTCATTCATTATTTTGTGCAGATCGATTAGTCTTGTCAAACTACACCAGAAAAGCTGGTTTTGCTCTATTTTTTTTAACGGAGCAGCGCCTCCTTTGGTCAGCAGCAGTAATAACCACATGTTCGATGACACATTAGTTTTAAGCGCTTTTCCACAAACACTAAAACACGAACATAAAGAGTACACATACTATTCACAGTTACAGAACAGAAAAATGATCCAGTGTAGTGTAAATGAGCCAAAGCAGTGAGCTAACATTACCAAACGGTCTCTTCTTGGGCTCCTGGTCTCGCTGAGACAACACTTTACTTGCGAGCTTCTGAATGTACGAGTCTCTCGAGGCGAGGTCCATGTCGACAGAAGAACCGAGCCGTCACCTTTTACTGCAGCTAAATCACACACACAAAGACAGCAGTGTACAAACAGACATATCAACACATTTCTGGACACACGTGGGTAACATTAGGGGCGGAGCGTCACTAAACCGGATGTAGTAACCCCAGAATAAGTCCCCCTGTTGAGCAGTTATGTAGCTGTCATGTACTCGGTGCATTATCTAACTTTTACCTTTTCATTAATGTTTTGACTCAACATGGCTGCTCTGAAATCAGCGCTGGCTTATTCCATCAGGGTGCTAACGACACTCAACAAACAGGTGAGTTATTTGTTTCATATCTGCGTCTTTACATCCTAAACTTCACAGAGTCTGTTGAAAGTCACTTTTCACTGGTGGCAGATTTCTGTTTCTGTTATTTCAGACACATGTCGTTTACATCAAGAGGACTCTCCTCCTGACCAGACTGCCACTCTTCAAAGGTGCTAAAGGTAAATAAATAAAAAATAAATTGAAATCAAAAATACTGCTCTAGGGATGCAACGTTATGGGATTTTCACGTGAAGATAACTGTCTCAGAATATATCGCAGTTTAACGGTATCACTGAAATATTATTGTCATCAGTTAGAACGACCCTAAAAGAAAATGAAAGGGTTATTGTTGGTTAAAAGTATTATCACAATAATTGAAACACTATTTTGTTATTGTGTGCAAAGTCTCCCCTTAGAAAACATGTAAAATAAGATTAGATAAGAAGTTGCATTTTTTTTGGTTTCAATATCGTAAATAAGCAAATGTGCACAGTATGATATTCATCAACTTTTATGTCACAGTATACCCTAAAACCGGTATATCGCTGCAACCCTAATTTGCTCACTGTAAACAATTCAATAATGACGACGCCAGACTCCAGTTTCCACTTTGTACTTTTTTTTTTTTAAACAACTCAAGAAAATACACACTCACACATTCACATAAATAAAATAAATGTAGGAATTACATGATTCAAACAATAAAATTAAAATTAGATAACAATATAAAATAAAAAACTAAATAAGCAAATGCTCTTGTCCTACCAATCATACAATAATTGTAGACAAACAAACAAAAAACCCATCTAAAAACAGTGGTAGAGGAAGTATAAAGATCTTTTACAAAAGTAAAAATATAAAAGTATTGGCATCAAAATATACTTAAAATACCCACATTTTATCTTCATTTTTGGTGGGGTTTTTTTTAAAATCACATTTATTGTTATTGTTATTATTTATTTATTTATTTTAACTGTGCTTACTTATGTGCTCATGCACATTGTACACTTTTTAACTGCAACCTCTGGAATGATTTGTGCTATACAAATAAAGTTTTGCTTGCTTGCTACTTTAGATAGTTATATTACTGGATCATAATTATTGATGCTTTTATGTGTAAATCATTTGAATGTTGCAGTCGGAGCTAATTTTAACCACCCTATATACTGTTGTGTAACTTACTCTATCATAATACACCATAATTTATTAGTTGATTTATATTTTGTATTAGTAATGTGGTTCTGCAGTAACTAAAGCTGGCAAATAAGGATGCACGATAATTTTAATTTGGCTTTAAATTAACTATCAGAATTGACCAACATGCTTTTTCTTATTTTGCACAATGAATAAATATATACATTGAAAAGTGCATGCATTATATGATGTTAATTCCACTACAAAAGAGACATGATGATCAATGATATTTTGGTGCAGAAAAAAGTGGATATATCTATATCAGTATGGGTCATTGGTCAAATAAAGTGTTACATATCAGCATATCGGATATTGGCAAAAAATCCAATATTGTGCCTTGCTCCTGTCAAATAAATGTAGGGTACCTGAAGTGCAGTACTTGAGTAAATGCACTTGGTTACATTTCAAAACAGACAAATAAATGTTTGCAACACTGTTTCAAACTCACAAAATTACCATTTCACAACAATATCAGGTTTAACCTTTGTCATGTAATGCTGAGCTGAATAACATTTGCCCTGTCCTGTGTATTTTGAATATCCAGGCAAGGTCATCACCTTCGGGCGACAGTCGAGCTCCACAGCAGCCGGAGCAGAGAGTGGAGAAGACTCCTTCCTCAAATGGTTCCTGCTGCTCATCCCCTTCACCACCTTTGGCCTGGGTACATGGCAGGTACAGCCTATTTTATTGTGTGTTCTCACATTTTTAAGAATAGTGCTGATGTTTTATGACGTGTCGGGTTTGTTGTTGTTGGATGGACTCGATATACTTTGTTTCTGTGAAGGTGAAACGGCGTCAGTGGAAGATGCAGCTGATTAATGAGCTGAAAGGACTCACTGCTGCAGAGCCCATTCCTCTCCCTCTTGAGTAAGTACATGTTAGATACTTTTACTGATATTCTCGAACACACTTAGGATTAAAGATTTTTACCTGTTGCATATGGCTAACAGTAAATGCCACTTGTCCTTGTTCCCCCAAAATCTACATGTGTTACCTGTTAATCTGTTTGCATCTGTCTTCTTGGATCCTAGTCCTCTTGAGCTGAATAGCCTCGAGTACAGAAGGGTCAAAGTGCGCGGATGGTATGACCACTCAAAGGAGCTGTATGTTCTGCCCCGCTCACCAGTCGACCCAGAGAAAGAGGCCAGAGAGGCGGGCAGATTGTCTTCAAGTGGAGAGACTGGCGCAAATGTCATCACTCCATTCCACTGTACTGACCTGGGGTAAGACGACAGATAAACCACCCTGTGGTTCAAATACTGAGTAATCATGTTACACCCATCACCCGCTGATCTTTGTGTCCTTCTCCTGCAGCATCACAATCCTGGTGAACAGAGGATACGTGCCGAAGCAGAAGATAAGACCAGAGACCAGGACCAAGGGCCAGGTTGGTATCTCAGATGATGATGATGATGATGATGATACATGAGTAAATGGCAGCCTGTTCAGAGTTATTTAACATAAAGTAATGCTTCTTCTGTGCAGGTGGAGGGGGAGATGGATGTGGTCGGGGTTGTTCGGCTGACGGAGACTCGTAAACCCTTTGTGCCCAACAATGACGTGGAAAGAAACCGCTGGCATTTCCGTGACCTGGAGGCCATGGCCAGCGTCACAGGAGCTGAGCCCGTCTTCATTGATGCAGACTTCGGTAAGGTCTCGGGAACTGCAGGGGTCCATGATGCTTTTTAAATCAACTACATCATAGTGAACATCAGATTTAATATATAATTGGCTCATATTGGTAGTAATTGTTCTACAGGTGAGAAAAGAAAGATATATCCCACTTGCAGAAATAAAGATGTTATTTATTAACATGAATTAATGATCATGTAGGGAGCACCATTCCTGGTGGACCAATAGGTGGACAGACCAGAGTCACACTCAGGAACGAACACATGCAGTATATAATCACATGGTAGGTGGATGAACTAAATCTGGTTTTCTGTTGTACTGTAAATAACCCACTGTCCTGTTGTTTTATTCATTTATTTAACTTAGTCAATCATCTTCTTTCTCTCAGGTATGGCTTGTGTGCAGCGACAACCTACATGTGGTATGCAAAGTTCATCAAGAAGATTAAATTGTGATGATTAAGTGCAGTGAACTTGTATCACAAATGAAGACTGATATGTTGTAATCCTGATGTACATGATTTGTGCTGCATCAGCTCATCTGCTGCATACATTCAGACATATGTAAATAGTTGTGGATTATTCTTCTCAAACATGTATGAGAATAAATTACTGGCATGATTAATTATGCTCTGGCATTCTTCTGTGCTTACATTCAGATCAACAACTATTTTACCATAAACTGATGGACACTCAGATATAACAACTCCTTGAAACAGAATCAGTGCTTCGCAGAATATTTCACTTCAACACAGACCTATTATTTGAGCTTGTTGGTTTTTAAATTGAAAATAAAAGATGAGCTGCAGTGATGTCTCGTACACTAATGTTGACTTTCAAATTTTAGGTGTTAAAGCCACACATTTACTAACAGTAAATTGGACGTACCATCTCCGATTTCCACCTCTAAGGTAAGAGGCTACAGATTTCAGATTCTCCCAAAATTTAATACCATAAAACTGGTTTAATTTATAATTCTTTTCAAACAAATGTTACAAACCCATCAGCTAGGTTACTGCCTTTGCCACAAGTTCCTCCGCAAAATGATCATGCACTCTCCCCTACCCTGACTCAACATTTCTAAATTTAGATAAACCAATCATGTCACCACTGCCATACATACATATTTACTCATCTCAATCTACAATGAGAATAATTTATAGATTTAACTGGACAGCCAAATTCATACTGTGTTGTAAATTTATCTACAGTTGCATTTTGCTACCAATATACCATACATTAGCTGAGACAATAATGAAACCAAGTCTGTTTTTTAGGACATACATTTTTTATTCCAAACAATTTAACCAAGCTTGGTTGCCAGTTCCTTGGCCTTTGCCTTCTCCAGCTTAGTGATGCGGGCTGTTGATTTCGGGCCCATGATACCACCTCCCCAGTGACGACGGATCTGTAAAACAATATAAAGAGTTAATATGGTGCAATTTGAAATAAGCATGTAATTTCAAAGATTTTTTTGGATAGGAGTCTAAGCATGAAAAGTGGGGTAAAGGGGGTGTGAAAAAGCAAAGGACAAAAAGGCCGCAGGCTGGAAATGAACCTTGGGCCGCAGCAGCAAAGACACTGCCGTCGTATATGGGACACTGCTATACCAACTACGCCATCAGGCACCCTAACATGTAATTTACTCATTTGAAGATACTTTAGTAAACTCAAATAAACGCTCACCTCTTCATATCTGTCATTGTAGTTGGTCTTGATGGCTTCCACGAGCTTGGCAAGTGCACCTTTATCCTCACTAGGAAGGAACAAAGCTAGTTAATACAGTGCTGACACTATTATAGAGATGGAGCAACAAGGCATCATTGACAAATTGATCATATCCACTTTAATGCATTTGTATACTATCTATTGGTTCCAGAAAGACCACAACGTTAACCACTCACGAATTTGGTGTTATGCCCCGTTTGATCAACAGCATCGTAATCTTGATTAATGCATCATGACTGACCTAACAGAATGCGCAACAAGTGTTGTCACTGAACTGGATTTTCTAACTATGATACAGTACCATGACAAAAGTAAGTAATTGATAACATGGGGAAAGCTGATGCTGTTGGCACAAAATGTATATTTTCACGATTATAGCAAGGCTGTAACATGTCGATGCTGATTTTTTCTTTTCATGGTATGTAGCAGATAACAGCAGAATGACTATAGTAAACCGAGAAAGCAAGAAAGCCCAGTTGGTACTGTTGTATCCATGCTGCAGAAAGTATTTGTTTCAAGTACTTGGAATACGTCAATATTTTTAACACCAAAACTGCCCTCTTTGAAAATCTCGCAAATTTCCCACTACATTTAGTGTGTGCATCAGTTGCACACACTAAACAAACAGTTTGATTATTATGGGTAAACACTGCTGCAGAAAATTACCTCTTAATATTACTTTCAAAGAGATTGAGAATTTCACAATGTGCATTGACGTTAAAGGTCACTACACTATTGCCATTTTACTAGTCAATGAACTAGCAAAATACATTAGAATATTGTGTCAAATTAAAACGTCACAGCTCAGTCTATGCGGACACTTACGGGTTAATCTGTGTGAAAGCAACTGAAGTGCATGTCTTTCTGTGCACCAGTCTGCCCAGTCTAGCCTTGCCCTTGACGATGCAGTATGGGACGCCCATCTTGCGGCACAGAGCTGGCAGGAAGACAACGAGCTAGAAAAGCAGGAGAGCCACAGGAGAAAACGTTAGCATGTTAGGAGCAAATTATTACATTTGGGTAATGTTGGAGTAAAAAAAAATATAAATTGTTGAATCTGACCAAAAACTGTACTGTCCACAATAAATGTTGTGGTCAAAACATGAATTCTTGGTTAGAGGTCTCTGCTCAGGGTTAAAAAGCTCGTAAGTTTTGATCCACACAGAGGATTCAGGTGAAGAAATTCAAACATCATTGCCAGAGACCACTTTGAAGACTCAACTCCTAGTATGGCATGTTGCACTGCTACTAAAATAATGTATGACAAGCTTACCTCAATTGGATCCACATCGTGGGCAATGATGACCAGCTGGGCTTTCTTGCTCTCCACCAGAGAAGTGACAGTGTTCACACCTGCAGAGAAACGGGGAAATAAAAATTAGCTTCCACCCATAAAACACCTTCACTTAAAAAATATTGCATTTATATTTTGGCCAATGCTCAGGGTTAAAAAGCTCATAAAGCATCAAGGCATGTTTCAGGTGAAGAAATTCATGACATCACTGCATCCAAGCCAAGTAAGACAAGACTTCGCAAGACGGGTCACACTAATAAATCAACTTTGATGAACATTGTTCAACATAGCCAGACTAACAAGACTTTATAAAAGTCTGCAGCCTCACTGAAGCTTTAGGTGGGACAATTCAAGCTACAATGTTACCCGTCAAGTACATGTAAAGCAACTCTTCATTTGTTCTGTGTACCTCACCTGCACGGAGGACAGGGGGCCTCTTGGTTGGGGTATCTCCCTTTCCAGCTGCCTTCTGCTCAGCGCGGGCCAGCAGCCTCTGCTTCTTCTCCTGCTTGGTCTCTGGCCTGTACTTGTGGGCCAGCTTGAACAGCTGTGTGGCTGAGGAGGAACATAAAGGGCATTATAAATCTAAATTCCACCATCAAACACTGGCTACAAGCGTGGTTTGTTCTACAAATGGACAGTGGACAGTATGTCAAGTAACTGCATCAGCGGTCTTGGAGAAAATGTCAACACAGACTTTCAGAGCGAAAATGTCACATCATCTGCAGAGTCACTATGGCACAATTTAGGTTCCATAAGCCAGAAACGCCACATACAAAGCACCAGGTGCAACATGAAATGGCCAAAACTCTAGAAACATACCAGTCTGGCGGTCCAGAGCCTGGGTGAACTGGTTGATCGCAGGGGGGACCTTCAGACGCTTGTAGAGGATGGAGCGCTGCCTCTGCAGGCGGATATAACGAGGCCATTTCACGAAGCGTGTCAAATCACGCTTGGGCTGAATATCCTGGCCTGTAAGAAGAGATAACACATGTTTCATATCTCATAAACTGACACAAAACCTGTATTATTTTCTTTAATTTAAAGTGCATCAGCGATCTTGGTGATAAGATTTGTCGTCAATGCTGTTAAGATAGCAAATATTCATTACATCATCTGCACTGCTCAATCCTAAATTCTCCCAAAAATCCTGCCATAGCCACTCACCGATGCCAAAGTTCTTTGGCCTCTTCTCGAAGAGGGGGTTGATTACTTTTTTGGCCTCATGTTTCTTGGCCACAGAAGGGGCAGGTGCCACCTTCTTCCCCTTAGCCTTCTTTCCCTTAGGCTGTAAAGAAGAAAACAGTGTTAGGGCGCATCCATGAATTCACTCTGTGAGAACAATTCCTTGAGTATTTTGGCCAATGCTCAGGGTTAAAAAGCTCAAAAAGCATCAAAGCAAGTTTCAGGTGAAGAAATTCAAGTCATCACTGCATTCAGGCCAAAAAAGAAAAAAATAGGTAAAATCATGGTGTTGAACTTATACCAAAGCGTTAGTTACAATCCCTTTATAGTGCAAACCAATTCTTTTAAGATGAAGGCAAAAACTAAATTTTTTTTTACCTTTGACAAGAAAATTTTAAGTCTAATTTAGGGTTTCAATCAAAAGCTATGTCTCAAGTTAAGTGCACAGCATCACGGCTACAAAGGTCAATACATCTTAAAGACAGTGCCCAAAAAAGTAGACATCTGAGGCCCTTGGGTTAAGATTTAAATCTACATTAAACATGAATGCTACTTGTACTGCTCCAATTAACCAGCATGTATGGGCTTTAGCACCCATTACTTAGCATGCAGCTTAGCCCTGTCAACTAAATTTGCATTTACATTTTCCCAAACTATTTCCATGACACATACTTAAGCATTAGTCTCAAAACCAGCTACTTGTCAATACAGTAAGGGCACAACCTTAACGCTAACGCTGCTAAGTACTATAGTGAGTAGAGCTAGCCAAATCTCCATCTCCACCTGTATACACTGCGTTAGCATGCCAGACAGCCGGAGTTACAGGCAATGCTATTATTTTAGCTTGCTACTTTAGCTGCTACCACTGAAGCTCGAATTAACAAACCAAGACACTCACTTAACTATAAAGTCACTAAAATCATGGACTAGATTTAAGACATGGCTGCCAACCTTAACGTTAAACAAACAGAAGCAACGCTTGGGCCCATTCACTTAGCACTACCGGGTAACCACCGGGACACACTTGTATCTCACATCACATTACAAGTCCAGTTAAACTTCCATTGGACACAACTTAAAATTAAATTAGGAGACGCGCTCTGACAGTTAACAGCTATACAGAAAAGCAAACTATTAGAGCTATAATGCTCCTGAAATCCAGCGTGTTCACCACCGTTAGCATTAGCTTCTCACGGGCAGACATGGTGCTACACATACCGGCTACACCAGGGTCAACTTAACCAAGTTTTACCCCAATATAACACACCATCCACACTTAATACCGACATTATATCAACAAACAGGCTTTACATAAGTCATAGTTACATTCTACAATGTGAGTATAAGCATACATACAGAGATGGAAACAGATTCAACAGCTGTAATATTTCTGCTAAAGAATCGGCTATGCACCCACCATGTCGGTTCAGGCAGAAAGGAAGACCGAGGGATTCTGGGTAGGCTAAATACCGCGAGGCTTGGGCCGTGATTACGTGGATTCATTCACAGATCTGGAGTCAGATGTCAAACTACTCGCCAGGATCAGGCTTTATAGTTTTAAACATTAGGATTCTGACTCAGGATCAGTGTTAAAATATACAGCCTTAACATTACTTTGTACGTCATTTTCCATCACCTTTTAAATTAAGTTAAAACAATACAAAAACTTGCATTATTTTGGGTATACTTTAATTTATTTCATATGCACATATATAATATGATATAATAATTTATCTTTAAATAAACTTAAACCATATTAATTTTGAATACCATGTATGTTAAGTAGTAAATATCGTTTGTATTTTACATAATAGTATCATATATGTAATATGTAGTATTTGATTATTACTGTTATCTATATTACATAAGAAAATAATGTAAACATATATCTAATTGTCACGAGGAACTCTCTCATACACATTTATTCTATTTTAATTATAGCCTTTCCTTTTTAATCTATTGAACAATTTTAATTCTATGATTTTGTAGGACATTTTCTTTTTATGAGTGGGCTATAACACATTTTGATTGTTATGTTATTCTCATTTTGTTTGTTGTCATATCCTGCCCATTGTTATATGTCTTGTCGTGTCATATTTTAACTGTTTTTTGTTTTTTTTATTGTATATTTTGCAGATAAAGACAGGAAAAATGGGAAATGTAATCAACTTTGCTCAATTCAACCACGCATTACCAGACAGGGGATTTTCTTGTTTAGCTTTTAATGTTGTCAAAGTCCTCTTCATTACTATAGTTGTTCAGGTTTATGGTATCGTACATGCTGGCTCACTGTCACACTGTCATGGCTTACTGGGACACTTAAATACAACAGAGTCATCATTAATGTTCATATTAACACCTGTGCTTTTCCTGCTGTGACGAGTCAACATGTCTGCTGTGATAAAAATATATTCAGACAGATCCACTTTAGAAAAGGTATTTACAGTTAAAGTCAGTTTTCAAATGTTTCTTTTACCAATTTGTCTGCTTCTTCATTTCCATAACTGAATGTACTTGGACCTACATAAATGTGTTATTTTCCCCTTAACTTGGCTTGGACACATCGTCAGTGATGACCCCGGGGTCATAGGGTGTTTCAGGTCTTTGATCATCAGACATCCTCACCTGGGCGACCCAGCCAGGGGTGATCAGTCACCAGCTTGTGTCCAAGCAGCGCACTACACCATGATCTGCCCTCTTGATCAACAGCCACAGTTGCATAGTCTTGAAGCTTTTTCTTCTGCCCCTCTGATGTTTCTGGTGACTTTCCTCTCCTGTAACCCTCTGATGCCAAGGAACCTGAGTGCCTGGTGCACAGAGTGCCCTGGGAAACTCCTGCAGCCCACCTCGACTGGCTCACAGTGGGCCCTCCAACCACCCACTCTACAGGCCTTTTACAGCTCAAGGTTTTTGGCCTTCTTTCACTCATGGGACTCCTCCATCCGGTCTTCCCAGGGGACTGTAACTTCCAGCAGCACTACTTGCTTTGTGGAGTCAGATGTTAAGACACAATCTGGCCTGAGTGATGTCTTTGCAAAAAAAAGAAGAAAATAAATATATACATTCAAATTATGTGATGTCCTTTTACTAATTTCCACCTGGTGAATGGGAATCACAACTGTGCAGTCTGTTGCATCTGTGGATAACCATCAGTAAAAAAAAATGTAAAAAGTCAATGCACTTATGATCACACAATTGCAGAAAACAGGGCAAGTAAAGTAAAGACAGCGCTGAGGGTAGAAATTGCTTTTTGGTTTTAGACTAATACGTTAATATTTTGTGTAATTACACGACTTTAGAAGATGGTGCAAAGTTTCAAAGCCACTGGTAGTCAAACATGGTGATATCTGCTGGCAAAGTCTTGACTTATTTATATGGATAGATTACATCTGACACCAGTGCAAGACGTTTAAATTTCTTACATCAATTTACATCAACAGATAATGCCAGGGGATCAGCTCATATGATGTTACATATGGTGCACAGATTCAATGTTTTAGCAGCTTTCCTATTTTTAGAAAATAGAATTGATGTAATGTATTGGTTGAGTTTATTTTAAAAAAAATAAAAAGAAAGGTTTGTGATTGGAGAATTTTGATTTATGAATATGAATAATTATATACTGTTCATAAAAGAAGAGACAAAAAACAAACAAACAAAAACCCACGATAAATAATTATTTAATTATTTAATGCAAATAACTGCCTGTGTGTCTGTTTTTTAATTGCCCCTAGGGGACAAATAAAGTTTTATTGAATTGAATAATATCAGCGCTTCAGGACCATCGTCCCCCCTTCGCTACGTAACGTCACACCCAAAATGTCAAACTATTCCTTTAAGCACTTTTACTCTAAATGAATTCACCTCCTGAACTCAGAAATATAAGACACGGGTTGCAAATGTGCTGTTAATATATGATAATGAGCTGTTTTATTTGACATGCATGCGTCTAATCAACTGTTCTTCCAAAGTGGGCTTGGGGACCTATTTGACCGACGCAAAAACTACGTCACTTCCGTAAACACAGACTTCAACTGTTACTGCTTAAAAACTAAATCTATCTATTTGAATAATAGTTAATACTAAATTACAAGTAGCAAATACATGATAAAGAAAACAACTATGCGATTAAATCGATGAAATTGGAGTTTAATTTTTTAATAACCTCGCTGTGGGCTGGATTTGTCAGTGTGACGTCTGCGTCGCCGCCTCCTCCTCCTCCAGCCCTGCGTTGGGCCGTGCGGTGGATGGGAGGCGGAGGGAGTGTGTGTGGGGATGGTGGGCTGGGGTATCGCGTCTCTCGACTCGGCTCCTCGATATCTTGCTAGCATACAGTCGCCTGCCCGCATCCAGTATGGATTATTTACAAGAAGAATAAAAAATAGCGATCACCATCGTGGCAGCTGCTTCTGTTGGTAAATACGCATCATTCACACCCGCTGTTGTCATCGCTGCATGGAGCAGATGATTTCTGAGCTTTGGTAAACATAAGGCCTTTCAGCTGTTTGACTGTGTGGTATATGTCGGAGGTTATTGTAAGAAGATGATCTAAACAACACTGCGGATATATCTAACTTGTGTGTCCATTATCATCCAGAGGCGAGGTGCGTGTGATACCCTTTGTGTTTCTGTGTTGAGACGTTAAAGCTAGCTGTAGCTACAGCAGCTTGTCATCTGAATCACCACAGTTTTGTTATTGCTGTATAATCAGCAGACGTTCCCCTGAAGACAGCGAGTAACTATGGCTGAACAAGACATTTGTCCTCACCTGGACTCCATAGGAGAGGTAACCAAGGAGGACCTCCTCCAGAAATCCAAGGTGCGTGTTCATTCATTTACTGGAGATGTTCTGCACAATGTCACAGATGCCATGGCCTACACGACCCTTGAGGTTGTTACAGCAGCCTTGTACCACTGTAATAACAAGCACATTACATGGAATATATGCTCTGTTATGTTGTCTTTATTTGGTACAGCACCCACAATAAAAAACATCCCTGCTTGCACATGAGTGAACCAACATGTTTGTGTATTCTTAATATCTTATTCTATTCCTTTTTACTCTATTCTGTTCATGCTGCAGGGCACTTGCCAATCTTGTGGAGCAGCAGGCCCAAATCTGTGGGCCTGCCTGCAGGTAAGGTCCTTTAAAATCCTTTTTAAAAATGCTTTAAATCATAATTCTTTTCATGGGTAATTGCTGCTTTAGCTTGTGCACCTTGTCACAAAAATGATGACAACTGCAGACACAACTACTGCTGCATTTCAGATAAGGCGGCCAGGTGAATGCTTAATAATTGATGTCGATGTAGGGCATAAATGTAATTATAAATGCAGTCGCTTTCAAACTCAGGCAGGCAAGCATGTACACACTGTGTGTAGATACAGCAATGATTTTAAACTCTGATTGACGTTTGACATTCTGGTCTGAAATTAATTTATAGATTAAGCCAATTCAGATAGATAAATAGGAAGATACTGTGATGTAATTTGCAAGATAGAAGAGAGGATTCAGCAGCCTGTCTAATACTGTGTCTCTGCTCTGTAGAGTGACTGCCCGTATGTTGGCTGTGGAGAGTCCTTCTCTGATCACAGCACCCTGCATGCACAGGTAAAACCCTCCCACACAAATATATTATCTGTCAGTTGATTTTCTTGGTGGATGCTTATGAGAGGAAAAATGTCAAACATTGCCTCTTAAATGACTGTGACTGTGCTTTCTTTAGGCTAAGAAGCACAACCTGACTGTGAACCTGACGACGTTCAGGATCTGGTGTTATGTGTGTGAGCGAGAGGTATTTTTGGAGCACAGGCCTGCGCTGGTACCAGTGCCTGCTGCTCCCCACCACTGTAAAGCCACGGAGCAGGTAAGTCCCGGTGATGCTATTTCAAATTCACTCACCGTGTTCCTTACTTACCTCCATATTTATAGTATCATTTAATTATTTTCTTAGGAAGCAGCTCCTCAGCCAGTAGGTCACCCGCTAAAAGCAGTGCCGATTGCTGTGGCAGAGGAAGAAGGTTCTGAGTCAGAGGAGGATGAGCTTAAACCCAGAGGTACAACATGTTTACTGTAAACATTTACTCTCCCAAACAACAGTACACATTGGTCAGACAAAAATGGTTTTAATAATCTGTAAAGATCAGCTCCAAAAATCTCTTCTCTGATTATTAAAATCATTGTTGGACTTTTCTATTAGGCCATGGCTGCCATATTTAATAGATATAATTGCTTGGAGTCCTAAGAATAGTTACTAGGCCTGTTTTTTTTTTTTAATCCAGGCATGCATGGGTAATTAACCCTTAGTGGTGTCCTCTCTGTTCTCTTCTAAAAATATACATCTACATTTCTCACTTTGTACACTTTTTGCACTCTCTCAGAATACAAAAAAAAACAAAAAACTGCATGGCTTTTTTGTTTGTTTGTAGGCTTGACAGGAATGAAAAATATCGGTAACTCCTGCTACATGAATGCAGCTCTC
The DNA here is from genome assembly GCA_035609425.1 of Epinephelus awoara. Lineage (NCBI taxonomy): Eukaryota > Metazoa > Chordata > Actinopteri > Perciformes > Serranidae > Epinephelus > Epinephelus awoara. Next base: position 25,610,417 of record CM069312.1, read on the forward strand.
CAAGCCCTGTCCAACTGGTGAGGTCACTTCCTCCCATTACATTTGGTCCATTACAGGGGAGGTGTCCCCTTTTCTGTGTTAATCTGTTTTCCTTTAGTTAAACAGCTATGATGATGTCATTTCTTCCTCTCTTTCCTCTCCAGTCCCCCTCTCACTCAGTTCTTCCTGGACTGCAGTGGATTGGTCCGGACTGAGAAGAAGCCTGCTCTCTGCAAGAGCTACCAGAAACTCATCTCAGAGCTCTGGCATAAAAAACGGTAATAAACACATAAAAAGTGACAAGTGACAGAATGTAGCCATAAGAGATTGTTACGTCCTAGTAAATCATGTACAGTATGTTAAACTCACTCTCACTGCGACTACCTTTCCAGGCCCAGCTATGTTGTGCCTACCAGTCTGTCTCATGGCATCAAACTAGTAAACCCCATGTTTCGTGGTTACGCTCAGCAGGTAGGGGCAAGTACCCAGCAGGTAACTACACCTGGCATCACTCAACAGCTTGATACGGTCTTGTCTTTGCTTTTAAACTGTGAACCCCTGTGTATTTTCCTCAAACATTCCCTGAGATTTACTGTTATTTTTGCCATTAACAACATTTGTTATTTAAGTGTAACTTCAGTGTTTTTCAACCTGGACTATATTTTCCCGTGTGTTTGTGTCTAAGTGACAAATATAACACACAAAATCTGTCTTGGTTCACCTCTCCACTGTTCCAACAATCACCAACTCTGGTATGGTCAGAATAAACTCTTAACTCAGTTATGTGAAAATATGCTGGCTCTATACAGGCTTAAATTACTCTCACTTTAAATGGAGTCTGGTGGGTTTGGTGATGAAGATGTCGCGGCTGATTCTGGTGAACAAAAAGGATCTTACCCTTTACCAAAAGGGTCTGTCTCCATAGGGATCCTTTCCAGTGTTGTCAGACACTTAATGTGAGCACATCAGTGGTAAAAACAAGCACTTTAATCGGATGCAAATTGACGATGTGTAATTGCCCCGAGTAGTTACATAGCAGCTTGTTTCGCTGCTGTCGAGGTGTCGCTCAAAACTGGACAAATTTCAAGAATTGTTGATCCCATTTGTCATTAGACACAGAAACATGAGAAAATGGGATCCAGGTTGAAAAATACAGGTTACCCTTTAATAACCAAAGGCTTGACTTGAGTTGTTAACTTGCTTGATCATTCAGTTTTTGGGGGGAACTTTGTATTTGTCCAACATCCCCAGAACCAGACAAAGTCATAGATGTATTGTTTTGTCTCTCTGTGGAAAACAGTGGAGAGTAACTAAGGGAGAGGATAGATATCATTTAAATTCTTTGCTAATCGTGACATTAGGGACTTTATAAATGCTTAAACTACAATGTGTACTTTTGTTAATCCAACAAAACCTCTTAGAGAGGTTTGATAGTATATTTCTTCAAAGAATACCTTGCCATTTAAGAAAATTCACTTTTTTTTTTGCTTCCATGCAGAGAAGCAGTCAGCTCAGCTTCGCACAGCAGGGGAACCAGCAAGCCACAACCTATAATTTTTATACTTCAGTTTTCATGCAAATTAAACTCAAGATTTAAAGTGTTAATTAGTGAGCTTTAGATGTGCTAGTAGGGTGGATGTTGTTACTGTCAGACAGTGCCAGACTAACTGTTTCCTTGTTTCCTGTTTATGCTGTGCAAAGCTAACTGTATCCTGGCTGTAGCTTTTTATTTTGTACACAACCATAAGAGTGGTTTCGATCTTCTCATCTAAGCCTCGGCAAGAAAACAAATAAGCTCATTTCACAAACTGTCAAACTATTCTTTTAACTTTAGAGAGGCTACTTGATCCAATAGACACAGCATACGTGCTAAGACAGGCTAAACTCATGTCAACATACCTTCAAACTGCATGTATACCTGTGACTCTGCATAACTCTGGAGAAGAAAAACTAAATTATTCCTTGAGTACACAAACACACAGCTCAAATCAAACCTTTGTGTTTGTCTGTTTCTTTGTCAGACACTTAATTGTTTATTTAACCAGTTAAAAACAGTTTCGTTCTTAGTGCATGTGTGATTGGAAGAGTCTGGCTTTGTTTGATCGTGATTGTAATTTAAAAATGTTTTTTTTAATAGAAATGAGTTTTGCCTGTCTGTTGTGGGTATGATTATGTTGTCCTTGTGCCACTTTTTACCAATATACAAATTGCTCTCTTGTTGCAAATAAGACAAACACCATTAACCACATGTTTCACTGTCCATCCACTTGTTTTGAAACAGTTCTCCGCAAAACTCCCGTCTCTGTGTCTGTAGCTGCACTCGTGCCACCTCCTTTTGAGTGAGTGTAATGTGCTTTATTTGCTCCAGGACACTCAGGAGTTCCTGCGCTGTCTGATGGACCAGTTACATGAAGAGCTGAAAGAGCCTCTGACAGAGTGCAGCATGAGCGGGGAGGGAAGTGATGGTGAAGAGATAAGAGATGGAGACCGCTCCCCGTCCGAGGATGAATTCCTATCCTGCGACTCTGGCTCCAGCAGTGACCGCGGGGAGGGGGGAGGAGCGGGTGACAGTGAGCTGCTCCTGCAGGATGAGTGTGACGGGCTCAGGTCATCGACAGGAGGGATAGTGGGTGTCAGTACCAGCGGGGTGATCTCGGAGAAGGAGAGACTGAAGGAAAGGAGGGTGTCTGGCTCACCCCTTCGTGGAGGCTCGCAAGAGATGGATGAGGATGCTGATGTGGATACAGCAGCTGAGGAGGGGGCTCCTGAGAGGGGGGAGGAAGAGGAGGCGACGCCAACAGCAAACACTGAGGTCCAAAGCCAAGAGAATAACCAGTTATCTGATAATGGGCAAGGGCAAAGCCAGAGCAACAACACCTCAGGTATAAAACCTGCAGGACAACTTAAAAAAATATTTTAAATCCCTAGCTTGTGGATCATTTATCTCTAACCTGTCAATTCTGTGCATTCAATGTGCTGTTTTCTAGAGCCAGACAATGAAGCGTCAATGCCCCAGCCCCAGTCCACTCCCTGCAGTCCTGTGCGAACCATTCAGGAGCTGCATCCCAAACTGTCCTCCAGTCAACCTCGCTCCAGTCCCCTCCGCTCTGCAGGACCTGCCTACACTTTCAAAAAAGGTTAGAAAACATCTCAAAGTTCAGACGTTACGCTGCTCATTCAAAAGGCTTCTTCATTTCTACTGACTCCTGAAATTCACAGTACATTTGCAGTGTTATATGAGAGTTATTAAGGCCACGTTAAGAGCCGTGAGAGATTTTGTTTAATTGAATTAAGGAAATCAAGTCATCAGATGTGAGGTGCCTTTTTCGTTTTGTGTGAATCTGATGAATTAGAGAGGGTTTTTAATGTTTTACAGCAGGCCTCTTTTTCACCTTTAGATTTGCAGTCCTTCTGGTTAAGCAAAGCATTGCTGCATTAAAGGGATGGTTTGAATCTTGTTAAGTGGCGTTGTATGAGGTACTTACTCATAGTCATTATATTTCTGATGGAAAGCCGTTAACAGCTTCAGGTCGCCAACTATACTTTCATCAAAGCCACCGGACTCCATTGACAAAAGCAGTAGTTTTAGCTTGCTGAACACAGGAGCTGCTGGTCTACCACTGCCTCTATCACTTAGTTTGTGTAATTTTGTGACTTTGGTGAATCCACTAACAATGTTCAACACCAAAGTCATGCAATACACAAACCGATAGAGGCAGTGGTAGACCAGCAGCTCCTGCTGTTCAGTGATGTTAAATTACTGGCTTTGAAGAGAGTGATATGACAGCTTCAGTTCCCTGTTGGAAATAACTGTCTGACAGCAAGGTAAAGAGATGAAATAATTTTCTAAACATAGCGTACACTTAGAACTACCATTTGTATGGGACTTTCTTAGGTGGCTAAAACACGTTCTGCTGCTGCCTCCATCAACATCAGTACATTGATTAGCCTCTGTGTCGGTACGGCATCTACTGTGTGTAATACACTGACTATGGATAAGTACCTCATATAACTCACTTCATGTAATCCAACCTATCCCTTTAAGGTTCCAGGTCTGTAAATCACAGTGTTGATGTTTGTTTGTTTTTTTAACCAATCCGTCCTTCATTTTCAGAATCACCAGCAGCATATGGGTAAATCTTATTCTACTTTCGGTATAAATGCAGCTGATGGTGGTGGTCTTCTGATTGCCACAATATACACAGACATTTCCTTGTTTGCTTTTCCCTCATCCACACACAATGTTGCAGTTTGCACTGATTAAGGTAGTTTTGTCAGTCAAAAAATATCAGCAATATTAAGTTTGTCATCTAATATCCTCCCTGCTGTCATGAATCTTCCAGCTCAGCTGCTGCTCAGTGCCAGGAAGAAGAAACAGTCTCACTATCGCAGTGTGATCTCGGACATCTTCGACGGCTCCATCCTCAGTCTGGTCCAGTGTTTAACCTGCGACAGGGTGAGTTGTGCTTCACGTGTTTAAACACCAGGGGGAGCTACATATTTAGTCAGAAAACACAGTATATTTACTTGATGATTAATATTTTTTGTTGAGATAAAAGTATGTCCTTTGTAATGGTGTCTTTTGAGTATTTTTTATTTTTAGAATGAATTAATGCATGAATGAAATTTTAATTTATGACATTATGAGACATGCTGTGTAAACCAGTTCTCTGAATGTGTGACAGGTCTCTACAACAGTGGAAACCTTCCAAGACTTGTCTCTCCCTATTCCCGGTAAAGAGGACTTGGCAAAGCTCCACTCTTCCATACATCAGAACCTTCCAGTCAAGACGGGTGTGTGTCCCGACACTTACAGCTCACAGGGCTGGATCTCCTACATCATGGACTCCATACGCCGGTCAGTGGACCATGTTTAACCGCCAAAGCAGAGGGAGGAGTTAGCGTGTTTGAACGCATGAATTCAGCAAAATCCAATCTATCTAGTATCTGATTGCACACTAATATCGTGAGGTTATTGCAATTATTTAATGAGGCATGCTTCTGCAGAGGTTTCTTTTTTAACCTGGCATTTTGATGTAAACAGATAAGCTGGACACGATATGACTTCCTGAGTTCCTTTCAGAGAAAGAAGGCAAGTGGAGTCATGAGTTGTTGATTCTGAAAGTCATGCCCACTTTATTTCTTATGAAAATCCACATTATCTCTTAAAATCACAATCAACCATGGGGAGTGTTCCAAGGAAAGTGTTAGGTGGGGATTTGGCTCCAGTGAAGTCTCTTTACAGTAAACGGCACTGTATGTGGTTTTGAAGGCCACATATGACACAGGTGAAGGTATGCAGGTATCAGTGGGCTACGCTACATTTGTCAAGGCAATGTTTGTGTCCTTGTTGTTTGCTGCACATACGTGAGCTGGCTCAACAGAGCCCCAAGCCTCAGTCAGAGATAACAGGTACTACTAAGGTAGTGAACAACTTTTACGGTTAACCCAAGCTTCCCTCTTCAGAGTCTGTGCACATTTCTATATAACAAGTCAAATGACACGTTCAGCACGCCATTTGAGTCTTTAAAGTGACTGATCTCGTGCTGCCTACTATTGCCTTTGAAGAATATCAAAAAAGTTTTACAGCAAAAACCAACACTGTTGCTTCAATTAAAGAATCAGTGTTTAAGTTTTGGGGGGATTTGGTAGCATCTAGTGGTGAAGATTGCAAATTGCAACCAACTGAACCTTCTTACAGTAAGAACTGCGTCAGTGTTAAATGTTCAGGAGGTTTTTAACAGGAGGTGAATTATCATCAGAGGTCTCCTCCTCTCAAAAACAAATGGAGCAGTTAAGTTGAACCAATAAAAACACTGAACAATGCAGTTTTACGTTACAAATGAGTGTTTCTGCAACGCTATTCAGCATGGTGGCGATAGGCCGCTAGCCCAGGCCCTGCTCATAAGTGCTCACCTTTTTTCTCTGGTGTCTTAAAATCCAGGTGTTCAGGAGGTTTTTATCAGGAGCCAAATTACCCACAGAGGTCTTTTCCTCTCCAAAACAAACAGACCTTGTGATTTAAAGCAGAAAAAATAAAGCAGTTTAACCTTAAAAAAACATGTCATGGAGGGCCAATGCGAAAACGCGCCTGGCTTGCTCATCCATTCTTAACTATTGTGGAAACTTGGTGGTGCAACATGGCGGAATCTGAGGACGAGGACCCGCTCCCTATGTAGATTCATTCTAAGGTATCAAAAACACTGATTCTTATTTTCAGGTGATATACACCAAAGAAAACATACTTATTGTATTAGATTCAATATCTGTCAATATATCCCCCTAAATCCCACACACTGGGCCTTTAAGGCGAGAGAGGAAAGCTGGCAGAAAATAACCAATTATATATCTGTTCATCTCTTCTGTGACAGCTGCACATTTTACAGCTCAAACTTGATGCAGCTGATCGAAACTTTGCGTGTGGTTCATGCAGTGAGAGGGCCTTGAGGACTTCTGGCAGTCAGTGCAGGACTGATGGGTTGGAGGAGATTAGGAAGATTGAGGAGAGCTCTTAAATGCCTGATCCAGTGCTCCAGGAAAAGATCTGAGTGCTGATCTACCAGATGACCCAACAGGAGTGATGTTGCATTTTTAAGGAAAGTAGAGGGTTTGTGGAAAGAGTGGTTCTTGTCTGTGACAGCAAAGCAGTGGTTTTCCTGAGATTTTCTGAGATGGGTGAACTGCTTTCTACAGAGGAGGGTTGTATGCGGCTTGTTTGAAATAAAAGTTGAATCACTTCCTTTGCCAAGAGCATTATTCACATACCTGGACTACGCTAGCTGTGTGTATTATTTTACATATTGGGACAGAAGTGCAGAGACAGGCCTTGACTTGCTATTGGCTCATCTTCCATCTGTTCCCAGATTTTGAGGGCAGCGTCATAGTAACTGCTGGTGACGTTACGTTTCTGAGAAAGAATAACTGACGTTTTCAGGAGGTGGGCTGCATTGTCAGTTGCATGTACCAACTAAACAATGACCATCAGGCCCATCCTGCTGCTTCCGTGTAAGACAAGGTCATATCTCTTCTTCATCACCCTGTTCTGTCAGAGTGTCTGGGCACAATTTAATTGGAAGCAAGGGGCACACAATTCCTGCCAGGAGACTGTAAAATCAGGTGTATTTAGGCTAAAAGCAGCCCTTCGAACTTGCCATCAAAGAGCTTTTTAGCAGCATTTTTTTTGGGGTCATTTAATCATTACAAGTTCACAACCCGCATGAAGGTAATTTCTGTCAGTGTGATCACTGTAAGGAGACAGACTGAAAGAGGCACTGTGGCTTTTTGTGTCTGTAATGATTGCGTCTCTTTGTATCACTGTATGCCTGTGAACAGGTTCGTAGTCTCATGTATCCCTAGTTGGTTCTGGGGTCCCATGGTGACATTGGAGGACTGCCTCGCTGCCTTCTTTGCAGCAGATGAGCTCAAAGGTAAACGGGACTACACTGTACTATTCTGCTATAATACTCTAAGTGGTCAAGTGTAGGCGAGAAATTGTATCTCAGGAATAACATTTACAATCATTCTTCCCACAGGGGACAACATGTACAGCTGTGAGAGATGTAAAAAGTGAGTATGTTCAGTAAATCCAGGTAGAGTCATTAATTAGAACTGGAGATGTTCTCCTCTTTAAAGGGACAGTTCACCCCAAAATCAAAAATACATATTTTATCTCTTACCCTTGACACTGTTTATCAATCTAGATTGTTTTGGTGTGAGTCTGAGTGTTGGAGATATCAGCTGTAGAGATGTCTACCTTCTCTAAAATATAATGGAACTAGATAGCATTCGGCTTGTCGTGCTCAACGTGCCAATAAAAAAAATGCATTTGAAAAACTCAACAGCAATGTCTCTCTCCTGAAATCATGATCTGGTTACTAGGATGCGTGCACCTTCTCATGTGCGAGAGGCTTGTGCTCTAGCAGCATGAAATGTAAATATTAATGGCATCCTCCGTGACTGAGCTGTACCATTAGCTAAATCAGCGGTGCTAGGTTAGCTATCAGTAGATACACGCTTCCTTTGTATTGTGATACAGTAAGCAGGTGTAGTTGGGTAGAAAGAAAATAGTTCCTACATTAAACTGCTCACATCAGGGTCTGTGGATTGTGTTGAGTAAGTGGTCATAATTTCTGGAGGTATCAAAGACAGAAAGAAAGAGATATTCCTGTTGAGTTTTCCAAATGTACATTTTTGGTGCTCTGAGCACTACAAGCCAAGTACCATCTAGTTTAATATATTTGAGAGAAGGCAGACATCTCTACGACCAATATCCCCAACACTCAGCAACTCACACCAAAACAGTCTAGACTGGTAAATGGCACTACAGGTGAGAGGAATAATATGTACTGTCCCTGTCCCTTTAATGCGTCAGAACATCAATTTAAACAAGGGTATTTTTCATTTTTTTCACAGTGTTTTGTTTTCTACAGGTTGAGAAATGGTGTCAAATATTGCAAAGTACTTAGACTTCCAGAGGTACATGTTTTTTTTGTTTTTTTTTATCTGATATCCTTCTTGCTGTAGATAACAAGCTTCGTCACGCTTGTGGTTTACTTCATAAGGTGCTGTGTGTTTGTGTAGATTCTGTGCATTCACCTGAAACGCTTCCGGCACGAGGTCATGTATTCCTTCAAGATTAGCAGCCACGTGTCCTTCCCGTTGGAGGGCCTCGACATGCGACCTTTCCTGGCTAAAGAGAGTCCATCCCAGGTCACCACTTACGACCTGCTGTCAGTCATTTGTCACCATGGCACTGCAGGAAGTATGAGATAATTTCATTTCCCCCAGATAAGTGGCACAAACAATATTAGAAATAAACATGCATGCTTTATCTTCTCCCCTTTATCTATGCATTGTAATCATCTTTCTTTCTTACTTTTTTCTTCCCTTCTCTTCTGTGCTGCAGGTGGACACTACATAGCTTACTGTCAGAATGTGATCAATGGCCAGTGGTATGAGTTTGATGACCAGTATGTCACAGAGGTCCATGAGACGGTGGTGCAGAATGCAGAGGCTTATGTGTTGTTCTATAGGTAAGCATTTGAAGACCTCGTAATGTGAAGCATTTATGCTGAGTCTAATCATTCAAAATGTTGCTAATGACTGTTTTTTTACCCCTGGACTTGTGCAGGAAAAGTAGTGAGGAGTCTGTGAGAGAGAGGCAGAAGGTGGTGGCCCTCGCCAACATGAAGGAGCCCAGCCTGCTGCAGTTTTACATCTCCAGAGAATGGCTGAACAAGTTCAACACCTTTGCTGAACCAGGCCCCATCAGCAACCACACATTTCTTTGTCAGCATGGAGGTGTGCACTTAAATCTTAACCTGATGAACATTTTGTCACACTGAGAAAACATATACATGCTTCTCTAAAGGGGAACCAAGTCGACCTTACTGAGATTTTAAAGAAAAGATGCTGTTGAGTTGCATTGTGTGATTGAAGATTGACTAGCAAGTCAGTGCATTTGACTCCCTGAATTTCCAAAAACCTGTTCCCACCATCTCCACACAGATCTGTCTGGCCATATTATTCAGCTGTTAAAAAATGCAGAGTGGTGCTGTGGGGAGGTTTCTGGCCCCTGGAGACGTTTCAGCTCTTAAAACAAATAATTCTTGTTCTTGTTAAACTGGATGTTCCTTTTAGTTTTATAACACTTGGCTCGTAGATACGTCTTAATTGGAAAAACATGGCTTTATTACTTTTGTGAGTTACAGGCCATCATTGCTCAAGAGGTCAGCAGGGATAAGGGCGGGGAATTTTGTGTAGGTGGAGAAAAAATCTACCACAGTCACAGCACAGGCCAGAAAAAGGGAACAGATATCTCCTTTAACTTTTACATGTTTTATCTATGCACAGGAATCCCTCCTAATAAATACCACTACATAGATGACCTGGTTGTGATTGTTCCTCAGAATGTGTGGGAGTACCTTTACAACAGGTAAATATGCAACACACTACAGTTTTCATGTTGTTCTGGTCAGTTAAAGCTGCGCTTATCAATGTCTCTATATTATAAATGGCTACGTGTATTGTTAAACAAGTCATTTGTAGTGACAAACTCACAGAGAATTATCACCAACTGTGCAGGTCCCCTCAGCCCTACAGAGTGTGTTCAGCTCAGCCTCACTGCTCTCATCAACACCTTCTATAGGCAGCTGTTTTTGCACAAATGCATCTTAATTGTTCAGCGTTAATGCAACAAAGGCCTGATTTGAATTCAACTGAGTGAACTGCATTTAGATGCACATATTCACATTCATTTGCAGCAATCTGTCACTACATAAATGTTGGTGTTTCTGTGTCCAGTTTTGGAGGTGGCCCAGCGGTGAACCACCTGTATATGTGTGCCATCTGCCAGGTGGAGATTGAGGCTCTGGCTAAGCGCAGAAAAATGGAAATAGACACCTTCATAAAGGTAAAAACGTGCATTCTGTGAGGGTTTACCTGTGCAGGGATATGTCTCTGTGTTGGATGTTGAACGAGCAGTTTTCTCTCGTCTGTAGCTGAATAAAGAGTTTCAGGCTGAAGAGGCTCCGACGGTGATCCTGTGCATCAGCATGCAGTGGTTCCGAGAGTGGGAGAGCTTTGTGAAGGGCAAAGACAACGGTACAACCCTGCGATTAGACAAACACAGTAGTGCATTAGAGTTCTTTGTCTTTACAAAAATGTTTTCATGATTTGTTTCCTCAGAGCCACCTGGTCCCATCGACAACAGTAAAATTGGCGTTATGAAAGGAGGACACATACAACTGAAGCAAGGTAAACCTCAACACTGGTTGTAAAGGTGGTAATGAGAAAAACAGACATGTCAGTAAACCGCCTTTTATGTGTGTTTCTCCCCCTCAGGCGCAGACTATGGTCAGATCTCAGAGGAGACGTGGCAGTACTTGTTGGGTATTTATGGCGGAGGCCCTGAGATCGCAGTGAGACAGACCGTGGCCCCGGCTGACCCCGACAGCCTTCATGGAGAGAGGAAGATCGAGGCAGAAACCAGAGCACTTTGAGATAAAAAGAGGTTGGAATGTTTACTTATTGGGAAACACTGTAAGATAACTGTAAATCCTCATAAGACCTCACACTCCCCTTCAAATACACAGACTTGCATACAATCACGTGTTTAAAAACTCTTGGATAATGTGTGACATTTTACTGGTAGCGGTGGTCATGGAGCTGGTCTTGGAACAAGCGCGTTTTCCACCCACTTTGCTTACATCAACCACATGAGCTCATAAATTCCTTCTGGCCAGCAGAGAGTAAGATAGCCGCACACGTGGCCAAGAATAATGGAGGCAGCACATCGAGCAAATAAACAGCTGTAAAGCCAATCTGGACTGTTTGAGCTGAGGGCCCATTATGAGTCTGTTTGTTCTCAACTTGTTTTTTATTTTCCCCAGGTCTTCTGATTCCCCCCTTTCCACTCCTGCCCTCGCAGGAAGCTGAGGAATTTGCACCTTGGTGAAGAAGCCTCGTTGTGAGCACTTTGTAAATGTAGCAACGTATTATTCTGAAGCCGTGACGCGAGAGGGTGAAACGGTACTTAAATATCAAATAGTTTATTTATTGGATAACTCTGATCCTCGATGTTAAGGTGTAAAAAAAAAAAAAAAAATAAGACGTCGTGTCACATCTCTGGAGCTGTTTTTGGTAGCTATGGTGTTTCAGTGGCTGCTGTAGTAACTAGGTGTCAGATACTGCTTTAGTGGCAGACAGCTGCTGGTGTCGGGAACCAGCCTGCTGAGGAGGAGGACAGAACTACGGTGTGATGTTTGCTTTGAGGACTGCACTTTTCTTCTTCGTTGAAAGCAACAACCAAGAGACGTTAACGAGCTTTCTGGTGTTTGCCTGTTTACTAGTTACATAGCGACAAGTTCAGACATCAAAGTGAGAGATATTACATAAATCATACTCTTGCACCTCCAACCTTAAACACACAGGATTACTGAGCCCTCAGGAATGAAGTCTTTGGTTTGTTAAAGCCGGTGAAATGATCAGATTAACAAATTTGAAAGAAAACACCACAGAACATGCATGTGTTCCTCAACGACCATTTTCAGGGTGGGTTTGCAAAGCTTCAAAATGCATGTTACTGCTCCTCCTTTTTTTTGGACCTGTGAGGTCATTTCACTGACAGGACTAGGTGACAGCATACAAGTAAGCTTGTAATTCCTCTGAAACAGTTGTCACACAATTAGTTCTTGAGAAGAGATGAATCCATTAAGTGACTAATAATGCAGTACCTGTTTTAACAAAGAGAGGGCAGTATTGTCACCATGTAATAATTTAGCAGGGAAGTAGAAATCTGACACCACAAATACTGAGCACAACATGCACAAATCCAAGACAGCAGTAAGGTCATTTATGATAACTATTTGATTTTTTTTATTTAGTCATAATGTCTTAATTGTGCACGTTTCACCATCAGAAAAATGAAGCCGTATAATCTGCTCAACCTACACAGGAAGCCATTAACCGAAATGTTCCCCTAACCTCACCGCTTTGTTTCGAGAAAAAATGATTCAGATCTTGAGGTTTTCTCGCCTTTTTCATATCTTCTGATCAGAGATCAGACTGGTAAACAAAGTGGGTTTTCTGCAATTTAACAACATTTGAGATAGTTAAAAAAAAAAAAAACTAAAGAGCCGCTAATACGCACAGTTGCTCATTTTTGATGGCTGTTACTAAGTTTTAATCTGAAATATTCAAAGTAACATTGCATATTATGTAGATTTTTTTTCTGTTACAGCATTAGCCAATGCAAGATTAAGGTGCCAGGGTTACATCTGTAAGAAATGGGTCAGTGAGTCAGTTAAAGCTCAGTAACATACAGGAGGAAGTGATTTATCTTGCACTCTTTTTACTTTAGGCTACAGATCTGCAAAGACAAAGTTTGCCACCACATTTAAAGCAGATGACGCCTAGCATTGCATAACAAGACTGTTGAGTGTAACAGCTTTTCTGTTATTTATTAATGTTAATGATAAATACTAATTTTGAAGGCCCAGACTAGAAAAATTAAATTATTTTTTTTTCTGTTAAAGAAGCTGTATGCGACATTCAGAGCATGTCTATGATTGAGAGTCTGAGCCGGGCTTGTCTGCACACGGCTTTCAACATGGAGGTGGTTGAGCAGGTGGCTAGCAGCTAAAGGTGCTAACAATGAGAACGCATTATCAGCGGTAACTGTATGAGCACATTGCAGTGGGGACAATAAGCTAGTCAGTGGGTTACATGCACAGGATCTCACATGCACTGATATGCACAGGCTGCCAGCACAGCTACCACAATAACAACAGAGAACCTCAGATAACAACACAAACAGAGGAAGTGTGACTGCATTCTCTGCTCAGGACGCCATTACTCCACTATATCTTCACATGGCAAATAGCAGTTTGCTGCTATATTAATACTCTGAATGTTGCGTACAGTGCCTTTAAGTTGAATAATTATTTTTAATAGCACAATTATTTGAACTATATTAAAAATGGCAAGATAGTATTAAATAAAAAAATTCTGAAGTTACAGTCAATTTACATTTACAGTTTTATGGTAAAATCCCGTTACATGTCATGTTACATAAAGCACCAATTCACCAGTAAGTTGTTTTAAAATCTTTTCCTTTATCATCAATCATGAATGAAAAACATCCATAAGTTGGAGATCCACTCGGATAAATACTGCTATTTACCAGTCTAAACGGCCAAAAGATGTATCAGTAAATACAAATGAGTGACAGCCCAGCATCTTGAAGCCTGTTTGACTGTAACTTTTAATGCCAAATGACTGAAAAGAAGAATCGATACTGATTTTAATCTAGTCAGTGTCAGTCAGTTAGTCAGTGTGAAAGGAGGGGGATGACGTATAAATGCGCATGAACTAAGAAGGGTATTCAGAGTGCCCACTGATTAAAAAATGTTTATCTCCTGGCACTGATTTAACCCTTAAAAACCTCATCTCTGTTCATCAAAATCTCATATTTAAAATCCTTTTATACCTTGAGATGGCGAACATAAAACTATACATCTTTACCTGACTTAGTATGCGTGGATTGATAAATATGCGAATTAGCCGGCAGCAGTGCATCCGTCCACCTTCGATTCTGTTCATCAAACACACAAACCTCTGCTTGTAAACTGTATTAGATAACGCGAGCCTTTAGCTTGACCATGTTATCAGCTATTAATGTGTGGCTAATGTTAGAAAAACTTTTTCCCAACTGCCCTGACGAGTTGAACTCCCACCTTTCGCTGTACATTACGGGATTGGTCCCTAAGGTTTGTTATGAAACAAACTGTCATTGGTACACTGCAGTTCCAAGGTGAAATGCTCACCCATGGCACTGCCTGCTTATTTCACTCATGATATATGTCTTGTAGCACATAAAAAAACACCATATGGACAGATTAACAAGGATAAAAACTTGATATTCAGTGGAGGGGGTCTTTCAAGGTATAGTTTGTCATTTCGGGCTTTCTGGCCAAGAGTCAGACAAGAAGACTGATGATGATTTTCTCATTGAACATAATGTCAGACTGTTCCTTTAAAGATGTAAAATAAGTTGTTAACATACATAAAACAAAGCTTGGCCTCAAAATGATGCATCACTCAGAATCAAAGGTAGTTTTCTTAGATAGCTAAAACTAGAAAAACTTAGAGAATTCAAGAAAAGCAAGACAGACTTGTGAAACAATCTAACAAAGATGCAACAATTTCAAAAAGCTCAACAGATATTTAGAACTTTAACTACCAGATGAGCAGCTTTAACTTTTCCTGAGGTATCTGTCCAACAAGACACGAAGATGGTTACTCAAAATACCCAAGATGACTTAAAAGACTCACCACAGATATTTTGACTTGCTGTAGCAGGAAAAGCAGGTGTACCTTATACCATTAACAAACACCCTATATTCTGTTTAAGGGCTCAGTTTGCAATTCAGGTAAAAGAAAGTTTATTGTTGAGTCTAATTCCCAGGTCATCAAATACAAATACTTTGGGTTGGTGGTGTCAGTATTTACAGACTTTGGCGATAAATATAAGCCCCGTGCTCTGTTTTTTGGTCCCTACCAACTACCAAGGGAAATATCTGGCTCTTTAGCTGCTAAATGCCCCACTATGTTTAACAGCTAGTTGCTAATTGTACCCATCTGCAGTGGGTTTTTAGTGAAGTTGTGGGCAGGACAGCGAACCAATAAGCTGAAACTCACTAATAATCTCTGGAAAGCTGATAATCATCGCAACCACTTTCAAGTTGTCATTTGATGCACTGTTACTGCATAGCTATTGTCACTGTCATGGCTAACATTAACAAAAGCTGCAGTTCCTTGAATGACCACTTGAGGCTGGCTACAGAGGTGAGAACGAGGATGGATTTTTATTCAACTCACCCTGTTACATTTATTAAGGCTTCAAGTTATGCATAATGAAGGGCGGGGCTGCTTTGAGTGACAGGCTGTCCATAAGACGTAGCCTACTCGACAGCTCCACCCTCCCGTCCAAATATGGTCACCTCTGGCTCCAAAAAACTGAGACGGTGACTGCCAAAATGCCAAACTCAAGGCTTTAAAAGCAGGAGTCCACAAACCAATGGGTGACATCATGTTGGCCACATCCATTATGTTATATAGCCTATAACATTAACCCAGCAAGTAAACAAACCATCTTACAGTTTCCCAACGCTCTCAGATGAGGACATTGAATACATGATGGTAACAGAACCTATATCAGTGGTTACGGCTCAGTGTCACCATACCTGCCTGAATGGGGCTCGAAAAAAATACTTAACAGTAGTCAGCAATCATTAATGTTTTTAATTTCAGTTGAATTATTCCTGCCATGACACGTCAAACATCACCTCTGTCTATGAACTTTATTCCAGACTATGGCCTAAAGCAATCCATGTCTGTTTAGTTTGTTGATGTGCCCAAAGAGCAATTTACCATTTTTATTAGCAGAGGACACTGATCTGCCCATTTGTCAAAACAGTTTTGTAGTACTTTTCTTTTTACACATGTTCAGTCTGTATGTGCAAGAGATGATATCAAAACTAGGGGAATGTGTGTGTGCTATGTTGAGATACTTATTGGGGGAGTATGTGCAATTAAAAAAAAAAAAGGCAAATCTTTGTGCAATCTTATCATCAGAGAGACTGGGCAGCTATCAAACAGAGCAGTTTGAGCAGCTGACAGTAAAAGACTGAGGCACTGCAGCTTATTATATTGCAGCGTTAAGTGCCACGTGGTAATTACTTAATTATCCCCACCTGTGAGTTTGTTTGCCTCTGTTACAGCACGTAGCCATGCGTGTGAGATTTCCATTTCACTGGTAAATACAAGTATTGCTGAGGTTGGACGGAGTTCATCAGTAATATCATGACACCCTGGAGACAGCACAACATGATTTCACTCATTTTACAGTGTGGCTGTTGTGGTCATGATAATGGTGATGCCTGATAACATGGGACTTAAGTGGTTGACCTCAATTTAATGGGATGTCTTAATGTCTGTATAACTGATGTTATTATTCATGACTGGTTAAATGATTAAAACTGCCTGGTATTTGATTTGATTTGTGTTTTCTTTGCTGTTATATTTATATATTAAAAAAAACAGCCAGCACTGAAAATGGAAGAAAACTGGAACTATTGTCTCTGGATAAATATTTTAAACGACATTGAGTTGTTTTTTTTAAGTACAACATCAATAGTTTACTTATTGTATGCTTGTTCATTCACTTCTCAGTGAAGCATGACAAATACATCGGTTTTCTGAGAAAACGGATCTGTTTGTTGAAGGTGCTTTGTCAAGCCTGAGAAGAAATACCCTGGTGATGTCATCAGGGTTATCTCAGCTTAGAGACTTCACTGTTATACCAGAGAGCCTGCATTACAACCCAGAGCCATGGAGTTTAAAAGAATAGTTTTTACCTTATGGTAAAGTTGCTGAATTACTTTCTTGTTGAGACTTAGATGAGATGATTGAAAATACTGTCATATTTGTGGGTTAAATATGAAGCTATAGCCAGGAGACAGTTAGCTTAGCTCAGCATAGCATAAAGACCGGAAACGTAGGGAAACAGCTAGCCCGATTGTGTTCAAAGGTATAACAATTTGCCTACCAGCATCTCTGAAGTTCACTAATCCAGTCCAGTGTGTAAGATTTAGGGGGATTTAGTGGCATCTAGCAGTTAGGACTGCAGATTGCAACCAGCTGAAATTTCTCACAATTAGAATCCCTTCTGTTTTCATCGCTCAAGAGGATTTTGGCAGGAGCCGAACTATTTGCAGAGTTTCATCTCAAAAAAAGAAAAAGGAAAAAAAAAAGGACCAGGTAGTGAATAGAGCAGATTAATGTTACAAATCAATATTTCTCCGCACACAGTTTGGCTTGTTGCAGACTGGCTGCTAGCCCAGAACCTGCTAATGTGTGCTTTTTTTTTTTTTGATAAATGAATGTGAGCTCACCTTTTTTCTTATCCAGATGTTTTTATCAGGAGCCAAATTATCCAGAGGTCTCCTCCTCTTCGAAAACAAAACACACCCAGTCATTTAAACCTGTAAAAGCACAGAATGAAAAAGGTTTCACATTATAAATCAGTGTTTTTCCTGCGCTGTTTAACCCGTGCCCAGCACATGCTAATGTGTGCTCACCTATTATCTCTGATAAGATCCAGACATCCAGAGATCCCTCTCCAAAAGAAATGGACCTGGTGATTTAAAGCTTTAAAAACACAGAATACAGCAGGTTAAAAAAAAGTGTTTTCTGACATTGCACTTCGGAAAGGGGCTGCCAACTATGGCGGCTGACGAAAAAAGCGCAAAAGGTCCTATTTAGAGCCAGTGTTTATTCTATTTCATTTTTGCCAATATAGCCCCCTAAATCCTACACACTGGCCCTTTAAACCTGTACAAAAACTGACAGACCTTAATTACTCAGACAGAGCTAGGCTAGCTGTTTCCCCTTGTTTCCATTATTTTTGCGAAGCTAAGCTAGCAGGCTGCTGACTCCAGCTCCATATTAAGCATGCAGACATGAGAGTGGTATCAATCTTTTTATCTAACTCTCTTTAAAAGGGTGAATATGTTAAGCTCTCTAAATGTGAAACTATTCCTTAAAACGACATGAGAATATAACTTTACAAGGAGGGCCTTTCTCAAAGACACTTCTGATTGTATTGTAAGAAAAGACAGGACATCTTGTCCTCAGCTGTAAAGATGCGACCAGTCTTTACTAATCTGTCTCTTGTGATTCCTGTTGATGAGTGTAATGCCACCTCTTTAGATTAGATACATAAATAAATATGTCCAGATAAATTAACACATGCATATTAAAATGAGTCATCTCTTCCTAGGACAGACTGTCTGGGATTATGTCCATTTCAGCTTCATCACTACTCATCTAGAGTAAAGCTTTGATAAATAGGTATTTGATGAGGCAAATAAACTGGTTGTTTTGTTCTATTGTTTATGTAACTCAGACAGAAAATATGGTTACATGTGAGACACAGAGTGAGAGGGCTTACCTGTTTCGATTTGAGAAAGAAGGGGCAACTCTCAAGTGAGCAGCTGTGATGTCATCTCAAGTCCCATACGTATGCTGAGCTGTATCCAGCCCAGACAGAGGCAGACCAAGAGCAAAACACACCGGGCTGATGCGAGGATATGATGCACACACTGAGCATTGAGGACGGGAGAGCTGACAGGCTGTTCAGGTAAGAGACAAAAAAACAACACAAAAACTAGCTTAGAGGACATGAAGGCAGCTGCAGCATCGGTCCACATCACATTGCCTAAAATACTGGCATGTTTCCTGCACTGCGTGTGTGTCATCAATGCTGGGATACTTACTGGGATGTATTTCATGACACACCGGATTTACCGATGAATAATTAAACATCCCATAGCAGTAGTTGTACAGGACATTGGATATTAAATCAGCAGATCACAATACAGTGAGAATCCAGGACAGCAGGGGAGGCTGGCTTCCAGAGGGTTGCCCCTTCTGTGTCCATTCACTGGGACGGGATGGGTGTGGCGAGTAGCGGCAGACCACTTGTCCTTTCCATCTTCATCATTAATGCCATTTTTTTCATACTGTTGCTAATTCACTCTCTGTGCACCAGCCAGCTTTGCATGCTGAAGGTCAGACTATAGATTTAGGGGGGCAGGTTGGGATCTGCATTAATGAAGTGGAATAATTACCAATTATGCATGGAAATATCTGTGTCAGGGAAAAAATGAGCTGCATAGATCCTTCTGTAGCTCTGTGACGGCTTTGAATCTGCTGACTAACTGTATGAAGTACAAAGTATAAACAGTGGTTCATCTCACGTAAGCATCGGTGTAACGTTCATTGCGAAAATAACTCTTGTGGAAATGATCTGTGTCTGTTGCTACAGCTGTCAGGACAAACTGGATTTGGCTAAGGTTGTATATACATTTTTAATATTCCAGATTATGAACACTTGAGTTGTTGCCCCATTTTATCTACGAGTATGCACTGGTTACCCCCCTCCAACTGTGCTTACAGCACTCCAGATGTTTACTACAAGAGTCTTAAATCAGCGACTAGCAGGGGTGTAGCACCAAATTCTGTGCTCTGTGGCCCCCGCCCTTCCTCTTCCATCTATCAGTTTTTGCACTAATTTTAAAATCATTTTTCTTGTCTTCCTCATGGTGGTGGTTTGACATGTTTCGACATGTTTTGCAATGAATGATCTTTACATAAATCTTTCAGTTTCAAATTGCAGAACACATTTTTTTGTGTGAGGCAGCTTTTAGTTGTCATACTTTAAGCAGTTGAAACATTCTGCCCCAAGGACCTGAGAGCAGCCCTTAAACTAATAACCCAATTTTTCAGCCTGGCTTTTATGAGCATGTTTTTAGATGTTTTTTATGCCTAATGTGCACGCTGTCTACATTTGTCTCATAATGAACTTGGGGCAACATTCTGCTCTTTAACTTGTCTTGAAAATTGACACTGGAGTGTCATATATTAAAAAGGAACTACACATGTTGTTCTTATGGTCAAAGACAGTCCATATATATTCGTAAACATGAACAACTTTCTCCCAAATCTAAAACTAGAGTGCTAAAACTCATTTTGTGATGTCATAGGGTACAGTATGAAGTCTGGAGCTGCTCCATACATTCTGTGGATTCACAAAATCAGGCTTCCATTCACTGGAGCAGCTCCGTACTTTATACCCTATGACATCAACAGTTTGAAACTTACTTCTCTGGTTTCAGGCTTTGAGAAAGAGAGTATCTTATTTTTCCAAATATTGATTGAACATCCCTCTGCCACAGGCCTAACATATTGGAATTCTTAATTTAGATGGTGTTCCCCTTTAATCTGTTACTGACTATCCTCCCTCCATTTCTTTCCACAGGGATACATGAGATCTTATGTGACAGCCATGCTTCGTCAAGCTGAAGTAAGGATAACAAACATGACACAGGGAGCATTTCATTTATCAGAGCTCCAGTATGAGCAGGCTCTGTGGTGATCCTGCGCCCAACTATAGTAAAAATCAAAGTGCTGCAGCACCGTCAGAGGAGCAAGTCACCACAAAGAAATCCTAAGAGAAGCCTCGCTGGACAGACTGTAGCGCAGTGATTCAGCTCCTCTCTCTGGGAACCCTCTCTCTGTGTTTTTTTCTGCAAAGGCGACCGCTGTAAATATTTACATGCCGTGTCTGGCAGCTCTTAGAGACGAAGAACACCTTGAGAATAATGACTCTGTGACCCTTTAACTCATGGTAACCCTTGTCGGGCCCTGCAGGCAGGGCTGGGTGTGAGACTTGTGTTTTTCTTTGGGTGCTGAAAACAGGAGGGAACTGGATCAGTAGCTGCACTAATTGTTTTGCGGTACTTTGTGCCGTGCCTCCGTTTTCCTGCTTGTTGTGTTTTTTTCCATTGCAAGCCTTTTCACACGAGAGAACATAGATACACACATTCCAGGGAAACAGCCTGCGTGTATTTTGCTACACATGCCAATTCATTGCCAAATACCTGAATGTTTGCAAATTATAATGATCAAAGATCTCGTCTTGTTTTTCTATTTAGCTGGCATTTATGGAAAATATATGCGTATATAATTTATAATTATTGCAGTAATTTTGCATTCATATTATTTAGTATATTGTACAATACCTTGAAAATCCACTGGACTGTTAGATGTGGGTAAAAATTTAAGTTCCCAGTACATGTCAGTATGTCATAAATTGTGTAAAAATGCAAAACATATTAGTGAAGCTGGTGAATTAGTGTGGATGAGTGTGTATACTGACGCCTTCACACCTGTATCTCCTGATCTGTTTGCATACACACACATCATGGGCTGTGCCATGTGTTCCCAGCTGGTTGACATGTGGACTGTGAGGGCGAGCAGGACAGGCCGCAGGGCCATGGAGCTCACCACCTACCCACAGATGCTCCAGGGAGGCTACCACAGAGTGACGGGCCTCCACTACATGTCCTCCTTCTCTGACGCTGAGGACTGTTGTGATGACAGCAGCTCAGGCAGCTCTCTCACCTTGGACTGGCAGACACAGGGCACCGATGGCTGACATACAACCTAAAGCTGTTATACTATCAACATTTAAACAAACATGATGACATACAAAGGAAATGTGGTGTATTTGCAATAAATGTGATTGGAGTTGAAGAGAAATATGATGTGAGTGATGTTTGTTTTCATAGTTTCCTCTTTATTAGATTAAGCTTTTTTTTTTTTTTTTTTTTGATAAAGTGGTTTTCCAGATGAGCTTTGTTGCCTATTTTATTACCATCAGTGGTGGAAGTAGTATTCAGATCTTTTACTTAAGTAAAAGCAGATACACTGTAGTTTAAAATATACTCCATCAAAAGTTAAATTCAAAAGGTTACTTAAATAAACATACAGAAGTGTTATCAGCAAAAACAAAAGTAAAAGTACTCTTAATGCAGGATGGCTGTTTTCACAGTGTAATATTTTTTATAGAATTTTATATTATTCTGTTTTCATCAACAACGGATACATGTAAGAGCATTTTAATGTTGTAGGTTTGTCCACTTTTAGATACTTACTACTACTGGGTAGATTAATAGAATGGTACTTAATCATATCATATGAGCATATCAGATTTTTTTTAATGTAAAAAGTAAGTTGTAACTTTAAGTGTCAAATAAATGTTGTGGAGTTAAAAAGTTAAATATTTCCATTTGAATCATAATGGAGTAGAAGTATAAACTACCAAAGAATGGAAATACACAAGTAAAATATGAGCACTTTACTTGAACTTCAGTACAGAACTTGAGTAAATTCACTTACTTCCAGTCCACCGCAGGACATGTAAAAGTGTGTATACTATATATATATATATCTTAGAATTTTTACTTTTGATGCGAGTACTCTGGACTAAACGGTATTTTCAGAAAAATATACTTAAAGAATCAAAAGTAAAAGCACTTTGATAATCAGTTCCTGTGAAATATGATCCTAAATTATATGATCAGATTATCGTTCATCATCATCATTAGATCACATCCAATATGTGGAAGTAGTAGTTTACATATATTCTATTGAGTTGTTTCATTTATAACAACATGTCTATTTTCTAGGCTGTGTGTTTTATTACAGTAGAAAAGTAGAGGAAGAAAGTCAATGTTTGTCTGAAATGAAGTGGAGTAGAAGCATAAAGCAGCACAAAATGAAAATACTCAAGTAAATGTCAAGTATGTCAAAATTGAACTTTAGCACAGTACTTGAGTAAATGTACTTTCCACCACTGCTGTCATCCATAAAACCATCATTATCCTGTACTACGTAAAATGACGACAGATTATGATGTTGGGCAATCTAATTACCGGATCATGAAACCACAACAATCTAAACTGCGGTGGAAAGTTTCATTGTTTTCCAACCAACCACTCATACCATATTTTGCCAACAGTAGTCCATGAAGTCATTTTCTCAGCATGACCGCCACAGTGCGCAAAAGACATGCTGGCTCACAAGTCAAGCAGTCTGACTCTGAGTCAGATCATAATTATCTTTTTACCCACTGCATTACACAGACCCCAAATGTGGACTAACTTTCAAATTGATCCTCGGCTGTACTTTTCCTCTCTCTTACAGGATGCCCATGTGCAGTGGCAGTGACTATAATATCATACTCAAGCAAAAGTACTGTCACTTAAAAGAAACTGTAAACACTAGTCAACAATACACAGGAAAATAAGGTGCTTTGCTGCCAGTGTATGTTATTAATTATAAATATATAAGAGACAAAAGAGACAAAACTCAGACAATTACACAAATTGACCTACAATAAATAAAAACAGCTTACCATGGTGGGTGACACGACAAGCAGTGTTAAGCCACACAAATTCAATAACCTGACACTTCTTACAGTATTAACAGCAGATAAAACATCACCAAAGAAGACAACACAATAACTACAGTATAAACTCAGAGCTGGCCTTTGTTGTTGTTATTTACTTGCTTCCAATAATGACTGAGTTTGTTGTTGTGCTCACCTGTTTGAACATCAGTCAATCTGCTCCAGCCAAGTTCAACTTCTCTTGGTCAAGGCATAGCCTTAAAGGATACAATAAGCGAAATTCATCATTTCTAGACTGAAGGAATTGAAAAATTGCTATGTGAAGAACTAGAGGTGTAATTTCATCTGGAGTATAGCATGACCTCACACACCCTCTCTGTGTTGATCTCCAGCCCCTTGTTTACAAGCCGGTCCGGCTGCGCGTTCATGTACGTTCATGTGAACCCCCACCTCCCCCCCTCCCTCTTGGAGCCCTTGGTCCTCCCTCCCTATAAAAGACTACAGCCAGTGAGCAATGGCAGCGCGTATTTTCGAAGTGAAATGGCGGAGAGCAGAACGAAACCGGGACTTCCTCCTCAGGCTCCACTTCACTCAGCTGCCCCACAGATCCGCTGCCTCTCCCACTTTAACCTCAATAACAATCCGGAGCTAGCTGGGAGCGGCTGGCGAGGCGTTAGCCGCAGCATGACCGGAGGGAAGCACAGCCAGTTAGCCTCCGCTAGCTTCCCAACTAGCCCCGGCTCTCCGTTTGGATCCAACTGGAGCACCAAGCCCTGGTTTGTTATTCAGGTTAATGTGGGAAGAAGCAGCGGGTTTATCGGGCAGCTGAGTGAAGCTGGGTGAAGTGGAGGCTGCGGAGGAAACACCGGGATGGGTTAACGTTAATGTCTGGAGCTTGAGTTATTAGCGACTCGGTCCCAGCAATGGGTCAGGCGTTACGGTTGTGTTAGGTGAGTAAGTTAGCCTGGCAGCCCAGCTAACATTTTCAATTAGCATTGTAAAATGTAGCCTCGTGGGCAGCCTAGCGAGCAAGGCGTGCAGCCCGCAAGGCTACATTTTTGTAATATATTTGCTGAGATGGAGGCGAGGCTCCTAGAAGAGCTGGTAGAAGCGCTCCATAGCTGTAAGTTACTCCAGTAAGTTACTCTACCCGACTCGGCTACTACATCTGATTGGCTACCTAAATCCCCTTGGTAGAAAAAATGCATTTGTGGATTGGGTCATGTCAGGGGAGTCTCAAAAAGATTCACACACAAATGCGTGGAGGTTCACAAAATAAAAGCCTTTGTATATGAATGTATCAACATCCACATATGTTTTGATGAAAATTGCAAATACTTTTTAAATACAATATATAAATAAATAAAATATATAAAACTACATATATTTGTGGATTTCTATTGCATATATTTAAAACAATAAATACATGTGTGTGCATTGAAAATATTTGTGTGGAGAGAGTCATTTATATATAAACCTTAACATGTATTTGTGAATCCTTCTGTGTGCATTTATTAATATTGAGACTGATCTAACTCCATAGAAGTAGGCAGGGGAAAAGCTAAACACAGCAGAGACTGAGACATCGCTAACTGCTAGATGAGGCGAGTGTGAGGGGTGGAGAGCAGAGATAGAGGGAGGAGAAGCTCATCACACGCTTTGTTTTGCTCTACAGGCAGCGCACAACAGCAAACCTAGCAGTCAAACGATTTCGCTTTTTGCCCCTTTAAGTATGAGTCCATTCGGCTTCTCTATCCCAGTATAACCAGTCCACTCAGCCTCCTTGTCCCAGTATAACGCGTCCACTCGACCTCTTTGTCCCACATTAGCGGTCAAAAACTGCTGAAAGTCCAGAACCACCTCACTAAGGGTAAAAGTTCCTCCGTAAACACAGAAGTCAAAGCCCCGCCATTAGCTTGTTAGCATTTAGCATGTTAGCCAGACAGAGCCGAACCGAACGTGCTCACGGAGCGCGCGCACCTGTTGGTGACGCAAAAAAGATGGGTGTGTTTGATTCATGTCACAAGGCGTCGTAGCGGCGGTGCAGTTAATTAAAATCAAATAGATGCTACTTTTTACTCTGCTGTATTTATTTGACAGCTGTGGTTACTTTTAGGATTATGAGTTTTTAGTGTTTGCCTATATAGCCTAATAAAAGGAAGTGTCCTACACTAAGCCTGTACAAATAAGCTACAGCAGTAAAATACTGCTCACATAATAAAAGGCTACATAAGACATAATTAATTGAAGGTATAAAAGGAAAACGTATGCACTGACATGGGCCATTTTGCTGCCTGATGAGTAGGGTTACTTTTACTTTTGTTACTGAAAGGACAAAGGGTCTAGCTAATAGGCTACTTAAATAATCCTACTTTTAAGTTAATGAAGTGAAAGATCTGAAAACTTCCACCATTGCCTATGTGACTCTTTTTAAGTCGGCCATACCCTCAGGGCTCCAAATTTGGCGTGCCAAGAAATTTGAGTGTTCAGTCTGGAATTCACAGAATTATGAATGAAACATTCCGCTTAACCTGCCACCGTGATTTAAGTGAGTGGGTGGAGGCTTCACCAACGCTACATAACAGCTTTCCCCTCCGTCCCACTCTCACTTTTAGCAGCTTTACGCACGCACGCACCAGCTTCAGAGCTCCTCTTCCATTTCAGCGCAGCTCACTTTGGATCATTAAAGAAAGCCAAGCCATGGCAGTCATTATAAGAAATGAGGTTTTCTCCTGTTTTGTTTTCTACGGAGTGCTTCTGGTGATCAAAATGTACGTGATAGCGATAATAACGGGACAAGTGAGGCTGCGCAAAAAGGTGAGTGACTGTGGATTAGAAAGAATGATCAAAGCGGAGAAAGCAACATCATTTCATAATTAATTCCACCAAGAAATGTTCACTGATAAGTAAGTTGTTGTTTTTCTTTTCTGAAAGGCATTTGCCAACCCTGAGGACGCGATGAGACACGGAGGTTTACAGTTCCACAGAGAGGATCCCGACGTGGAAAGATGCCGGAGGTATGTAGTACAGAAACTTTTGCACTGTCACGACATGCCTTTATTTTGTAGAAATAGCCTGCTGTCAAATCAGAGACCACACAGTCAGTTATATTTTGACTAGGTTATCCACTTTTACTGCAGCACACAGTGAAGCAAGTATTTACTTAAGTAAAAATACCACAATGTAAAAAATACTCAATTACAAGTTTAAGTACGACAGCAAAATGTACTTAAAAGTATAAAATATGGTACTCAGCACAGGAAAATACTTGATCCTATATTGGATCTTTTAAAATATTGATGCACTCATACTTTAGTAGCATTTTATTAGTACTATTACTAGTCTTAAGTATTGTATATGATGTTGGGTAATCCTGACAATGCATCATGTTTTACCTAAAATCCCAATTTACTCAAGTTACTACCTGCTGGACCTAGCATAATTGGCGCCCTAGGCATTATTATTATCATCATCATCATTAACTTTTATTAACTGTATTTATCAGTAACAACTACAAGAGCTAATTACAAATCAACAACACTCACTCCACTCCGCCATTTCGCTTATGTTCGTCATTTTTTGGATGTCTCACCCCCGCCTGCCCCCCACCTGCTGCCATCTCCCCCGTGACCTGAAAAACCTTATGTGAAAAAAACCTCATATTTCTAGTTACAGCACAGTACCTGAGCAAATGTACTTTCCACCACTGTTAGCATCATAACTTCTATACACTTCTTGCCTGCAGTTTCCACATGAGGATGTTGCTAAATTTTGTCACTGTGTATCTGGTTAGCAATAGTTGATGTTAAAAGGTTAAAAGGTCATGTGTTCACAGGTTTATTAGAGGCTTCTGAAGTATCTGTGGCTGGGTACTCAACATTTTATAGACCTGCACGTACCAAAAGTAGTTCCTGGAAGTGCTTATTATTATTATTATTATTATTATTATTATTATAAATTAGGCTTTTTCCTTCCAGTGAAATTTTCCCTTTAGATGCAACTCTTCAGTGAGATCATGTGATTCCCTCTGTTTGTTTTTGAGCTGGCAGCCTGTAATGAATGTGCCTCACTGCTTTGTTTTAACTTGTCCAGAATATGATCTGCAGCAGCAGTGAGGACAGCCAGTGTTTTTCTACTAGTCTACTAGTCTAAAAACTTTCCCCTCGTCTGTGTATCCTGGACCATCCCTTCATTTGTGACGGGAAACTGTGTATTGACAGTAACAGACAAATCCTGATATAAATCTAGAGATCTGGCTCGGTTGTGTTTGTGACTCTCTACAACATGATGGACTTGAATGGTCTACAAGCCTCGTCATCTGCTTTTAATGTGTTGTTCCTGCAAGAACTTTTTACAGGGCAGGTTTCCTGAATAATATTATTAAGTTGACTCAAGTGGGCGGACATGAGGCAGTGGCTGATAAGCAGTCTGACTGGGCTGCCAATAGGAGAAAGTCACAGACGCTTGCTGCTTTCCCAGACTGAATTAAACTGATGAGTCACCTTAATGAGAAATTACAGACTCCACACTGTTAGATGAGCAAGGATTTTCCCTCCTCGGATCACCAACTCTCCAAGAAAAATGCAGAAGAAACCACAACATTATCCAAAAATTGAATCAGTCACTGAAATATGTTAGTGAGAAATACTTTATACTATGCCATCCCTTCACTGCATCATAGCTGAATCACAACATTGCAGGATATTGAAAACAGCTGTGTGTGTGTGTGTGTGTGTGTGTGTGTGTGTGTGTGTGTGTGTGTGTGTGTGTGTGTACACATACACACTTGTGACTAACTCATGCTTTTTTTCCTCCTATAGAGCTCATAGTAACGACATGGAGAACATCCTCCCCTTCCTCTTCCTGGGTGCTGTCTACTCCATGACTGGACCCTCACTGGCTGTGGCCCGCCTTCACTTCCTTGTCTTCTTCATGGGTCGTGTGCTGCACAGCATCGCCTACCTGTTGGCCCTGCGAGCACCGACCCGCTCTCTGGCCTACATCGTCGCACAGGTACCTTGTTTCTCTATGGCTCTGCAGATCCTCATGGCGGTCGCAGCATATGCCTGAATATCCACAAGGAGAGAACTAGAGGTTCTGGCTGGAAAGATGGTGGTTATGATCCGTGACCTGGGTCAGAGAAAGCAGGAGGAGGATACCGGAGAGGCCTCCTGGGAGGGAGAACATAAAAGACAAGAATGTCAGTGAGAGTGCAATACAAGGTGTGTGATTACACCACAGCTTGGTTTTGAGAGACTTTGTCAGTATTGTTTTCGTCCTATTTACATCTCTGAAATGTGAGAATGTCTTAAAAGTTATTTGAAGTTGTCATCCTGTACTGTAATATTTAAAAAGCAAATGAAGGTTGTTGCTCATTTTTGTCTTTTTGTTGAAATGACCTAATGGAATTTCACTCACAGACAGTTGTAGACATTTTGTTAAAACCACTTTGGAGTATTTTCCAACACTGTGCTGTGCTGTATGTTCATCCCCGCCTGCCCTTTTGGGGTTTACACACAACACAGACCACCATTTGTTTGGTGTTGTATCCTCTGTGGCTTCATCTGTTTCCTGTGTGGATGTTCCATCTGTTGTGTTAACATTTGTTTGCTTACTATGTTTAACAAAAACACGAATGAATCCTGGCATGATGACTGAGGGTATGTTGAGAGATTTGATACCACTGAGCAAAACACAGTGTGATGCTTTTACTGAGTGAGTGAAACTGTCCGTTGAGTTAAGTCAATTTTAAGGAAGAAGAAAGTTACACAGAGTTTGGACTGAGAGTGAATTCTGCAACAACCTGCAGAGAACATAACTGGTGGAAGAATTTTATCTGTGAAAACACATTTCAAGGCTATTTTTAATATTGTAATAATATTTATTTTTCAGTGTAATGTATACAGTGCTTTTTTTTTAACACCTATGTACATTTTTGGAGAAAATAAAACAGTTGGCACATGCAACCAAGTTCACTTGAATGTGTGTTAATTCAGTATTCACTCCTTAAATTGTCTTTTAATAGAGAAATCACTGTGTTTGCTCCGCCTAGTCGTGCAGAGACAGTGTGTTCTGGTGTTACAGGGGACCGGGCCCCACTTTGTGTGTGCTTGTGTGTGAGAGTGAGATGATCCAGAAGTCCACGGCAAAGCTCCAGCATTCCTCCACCTATTATGTAAGACCTTTGGCTGTGCTGTAGTTGTATCCTGAGGGGCCGGGCAGGGTGCTGGGAATCCATCTAGACGTGCTGACAGACAGCAGAGCGCCCATGCAGTCATACTGATCATGATTACAGCATGTGAGGCCTGTATGTTGCTGTCTGCTTAAATCACCTGTTGCATCAGGAGTGAGATGTTCTTCTTAAATTGTTTTTGGCTTCCCTGCTCCTGTTTGACTCGTATTTGGCTCCAAGAAATAATTTCCCAGCCCTGGGATGTTGTATTTCCAGTAATCCCATTTCCACTGATGACTAAACTTAAAATTACAGAGCTGCAATGTGTTCTGATTATGGATTTCTTATTCCAGACAAAAGACAGATGACAAACCCTGAAAACGTGGGAGGACTGGAAAGTTCTAATTCTTTTCTTTGAGTGAAGGAGCGTTAGCAATACGTACGATCAGGATGAAACATAAAGCCAATGACATGCCTACATGGGTGTGACTATTTCCTGTATGCCTCAGCAGTGGGA
Organism: Epinephelus awoara; assembly: GCA_035609425.1. Classification (NCBI taxonomy): domain Eukaryota; kingdom Metazoa; phylum Chordata; class Actinopteri; order Perciformes; family Serranidae; genus Epinephelus; species Epinephelus awoara. Next base: position 25,640,399 of record CM069312.1, read on the forward strand.
TCGTCTCAACCTGCCTTTACCTTCAGGGCAAAAGGAAACAAGGTCTCTTCCCTATATGCCTCACTTTTCCTTTTTTTTGACGTTCTCTTTTTCAGCCAGTGAACTCACCGGATGACTGAGCTGCAAGGCCTGACTCACTCACACACACACACACACACTAAAATAACAGACTACAATGTTACCTAACGTGTTGAGTAACTGGAAATTTATGACCACATAAAAATTTTACTCTTTTTTCTGTTTTTTTCATGCCAGATCAGGTGATCACTCTAACAAAAGCTGTGTTTTCAGTGCCCCTGGCCAGCCTCTGCCTGGAGATCAGTTTATGTTGGCTGAGATGGTCTATTGTTCAGGGGGTGTTGGCTCACCTCCTACAATAAAGAACAGCAGTATAGAGAGGGGGGTTTGTGTGCGGACTGCAAGAGAGGGGTTTAACGTGAAGGAGGCATGACTTAAAGTTGGTTAAATCACTCAGAACCACACGAGATGTCACAATGAGAAATCAGCAAGATGGCAGATCATGCAGAGACAAGACCCTTTAATCATGGACAGCTTATCGATTCAGTAGATCACCTTCTTTCATACAATGAATTTATGTCTCAGTATGACATTCCCATCCAGACAAAATGTTATGTAATGATTTTTTATGCACACCCAAATTGTCATATACATATATGATGATGATTTTCCATTTTTAAACCACACAGCACATTTATTATTCTTACAACACCTCCGTTTACACACAAATTGTTGAACCAATCCCTGCCCTGGACATCAATGGACACACATTAATCAGATAAAAGTCGATTTGTTGATTATTCATTCAGTTGTTTTTTTTTACTTTTCTAATAAAATGTTGACTACATTTTGTCAGCAGCATGGCTTCTTAATTAAAGGGACCTTATAAACCAGATCTGTGTCACCAAGGTGTGGAGACTGTTTGTAGAAAAACGGTTTCGAGGCACTGCCCTTGCCAGCAGCAGCACGAACACCCCACCTGTGCCTTGAGCAGAAATCCATGATGCGGAACGCATCATTTTACATCACTGATGATGCCCTTTGCGTCATCACTGTTTTGCATCATCCGGTAGATTTTGACTGGTGAATGGATTAGGAGCTCTAGGAGCTGGCAGCACAGGGGGTGCCTTAACACATTTTTTAGGACTGCAGTTTTTTAAGATAAGGGTATTATTGTGTTGTATTGTTTTTTACACTCTCACCAGTAGGGGGACATTTTGGATTTGAGAGAGTTCATTGCAGTGAGGGTGAGAGTGGAGTTGCACAGTTTTTTGACCTCCTATACCTTTTTTTTAATTATCCTTTTTTTGTGGATAATTGAGGATTTGGAAATGGACAATTGTTTCTGTACCATCTTTGAATTTTGAAGTAAACAGGATTGAGGATTTGGTGGTTCGGTGGATTTTTTGCATGTGTGGATTAAGACGAAGCGGAAGATTAGAGCGTCAAGCTATGGCTTCACTAATTGGAAACCTACACAGTTCATCTGCAAACACTCTCGACACCTCGGTGACACAGACCTGGTTGAAAGTCAGCAAAATAATCCTTTAATGCTTCACACTTACAGACGAGTTGGCATTAAGGTAAAGGTAAAGAGAGAATTGGTAATACCTGAAAGCTGCAGAGACCAACTAGCACACATGTATTCATTTTAGAGCTCAACTTTTGTTTTCTTTTTAACAGTGAATTAAAACTGGGGTAGACATTTTTCTGAAAAAGGCATCATCTGGCTGAGAGCGGGTTTTCATTTTAATAAAGTGCACATTATACTCATTTTGTCTATCAGATACTGACATTATGTGTAGTTGTGCAATCTTGTACATATTGTCTTGCAGCCTCGGACAGAGAACACTCTCTGATCTTTGGGGAAAAAATCTAAATCTCTGGCCACCCGGTCCGCCAAAGCCCTGTCTGGCCGCAGTCCTCTGGCTTTCATCTCAGCCATGACACACTGGATGACTTGTTGGTACTCCAGAGGCAGAAATGGGACAAAGAAGTCCACCAGGTTCTTGTCAATCAAACTTGAATGCCACAAGCCACCTGGAAGAGATTTAGAGATACTGCCGGTAGTGAAAAAGGTAGAAGAATAGAATCTATTTTTGTGTGGCAAAATAAGCTTACTCACCACTATTGGTGTTAAATGCTGATACAGAGAGCAAAGTTTCCAGATCTTTTAGCTCAATCTCTTCTCGATCTCGTCCTTCTTTCCAGAAATCCAAAGCTGTCTGTGTAATGCTAGTCCCTCCAACGTTACTAGGAGGAGGATTTAAGCAGGAAACAGAATTAGCCTGATTGCTACCAAATTTACATTTATCAAACATAAAACAATATACAATTATATCCGTCCCTGAAAATTTTGCTGCTCGTGTTTTATGCATTACAGGATTTTGCAACCCTGTTGATTTAATGGCATTTTGATGATGATAAACATATTAGGGCATACAGTGAACAAAACAGAATGAAATAAAAACACCCAAAGTACAATATAATAGGACAAAAACAGGACAATAAACAACCGAAAAATGAAATTTGAGGCTGACATAAATAAAAGACTTTAAGAGAAGTTTTAAGAAGTGATTTGAAAGTAATGGTATTATACGGCAACAGCAGCATTTTAGTGCATTTCTGTGGCCTTGCCAAATAAATATCAGAACACTAGAAATGAAGGTTAAAATATAGACTCTGATTGTGTTATTGATGTTTGTGTTTCAGCCTCAGCACATCAAAGCCTGGGCAAACATATCTCAAATGCAGTAAAACAAAAAAATATACACAACCAGCAGAAACTATGTCATTATATCCCTGTTAATATTGTCACTAGCATGTTTTTAATTTTTCTTCCCCAGATTGTCTCTTTGTGTGGTTCAATATAAAATTCTGATCTGTCAGATAAACGTGTTCATCTTTTCACCTGAGGAAGATGAAGATAGCTTTCCGATAAGAAACACCATCCAGCTTGCTGTGGTACCCCAGGTATGGCTTTATGCTGTCAATCAAGCCAGGATGCATCATGTCCATCTCATCAAAGACGAACATGAAGCGTGCACAGTTGGTGACATTTTTTTTGATCTGATGCTGCAACTGAGACTGAGGAGAAAATTTAATTTAGTTATAGCATATTTAATCATACCAAACATAACTACAATCACCACCTCTTGGTTGTTTTCCTCCACAAATCAGTCTAGTTGCAGTGACAGTTTGTGTGTCCATGTGTGTCCAGACTCACTGTAGACAATGCTTCAGATATGAATGTTTCTGCAGAGAAGCTACAGTTTCAAGGTGGGCACCCAAAGTAAGTGTCACCAAATCAGTATCTGACCAGGTGTCTCCCCATTTGTTCCTGAGTTATGATGTTGAATGATGGCCAGAAATGTCACACTTTGTCATCACTTTATCATTTATTCATCTATTCAACAGTTGTGTGAAATTTTGTCATAATTAGAGTATGAATTCTTTAGGAATGGCCAAAAACATGTTTTTTGAGGTCGCAGTGACCTTGACATTTGACCGCCAAAATCTAATCAGTTCATTGTTGAGTCCAATTGGATGTTTGTGCCAAATTTGAGGAAATTCGCTCAAGGTATTCTTGAAATAATGCATTCTCCAGAATGAGATGGAGACAAGGTCACATTGACCTTGACCTTTGACTACCAAATTCTTAGCAGTACATTGTTGAGTCCAATTGGATGTTTGTGCCAAATTGGAGGAAATTCCCCCAAGGCCTTCTTGAGATATTGTGTTTACAGGAATAGGACTAACTAGGTCACAGTTACTTTGCCCCTTGACCTTTGACCAACAAAACAGGTGATCTTTGACTTCAAGTGTATGTTTGTGCCAAATGTGAAGACACTTTGTTGAGGTGTTCTTGAGATGTCGCTTTTACGAGAATGATACGGACGGACAACCTGAAAATATAATGTCTCTGACCACGGCTATTGCTGGTGCTGATGCAAAATAGTGTCACTGTGTTTGAATTTTGTCTATTTCTTTTCATACCTTGTAGGTTTCCAATTTACTTTGATGCGAGAAGTGAAGTGTAGATGTGAAAACATGAACGAAGCTGCTTTCCATTCCCTTCTTGTAGATGTTTTCAGCAATAAGTTTACCGACAAAGTTCTTCCCTACGCCAGTCCGTCCATGCAGAGAGAGCACCAGGGGCTTCTTTGGATTATCGTCGGTCATGAATCCAGTCACAGCTTTCAGGATGATGCCAGACGCAATGTGCTGTCCGAACAGTTTGCTTTCCAGGTCAGCTTCAAGACCTTGACATTGCACAGCAGGATGTCAGCAGGATAGTTTTAACTTCACTGAACAAGTTATGACAAGAACCGAACAGCTCACAGTTCACAGCCAGGGGTTCAGCGATAGATATCATACAACACAATGGACACAAACATTAAATAAAACAAATCAACTAAAGTCTTTTCTGTTGGCTACATGTAAAATTAGAATTGGTTTCAAACAAGCTCTATAAATACAGTGCAACTCTCCTCACATGTACATGCCCCATACACTCACCCTTTGCATTGAAGGATATCCATTTCGAATCGCAGCTTTCTCTTCGATTGTTGTCTCGGATCGTCTTCCACAGATTCTTGATATAGGCAATCGCTTCTGTGAATGGATTAAACGAATTTGCCAGGACACTGGCTGATGAAACAACATACAACAACAAATATATTTGTACAGCTCTCATCGTCGAAACCACTTAATTCCTCAAGTCAGCAGGTTTTAAAACACTCTTAACAGTAAGACTTCACTCATTCAGCAAATACTTTGTTTATGCCAATATCTTCCGGGAGCGTGAACCCGTCAAGCAACATTGTGTGAGGCGTTGCCATCATGTCTCTATCGTAACAAAAGTTGTCAAACAAGTTGAATTGATTTGATAGTGAAGGTGTGTACAATGCTGGGAAGTTGTGTTTGAATGATCTCTGAATGCAATGCTGCCACAAGGTTCCAGACCCTAGATGGCCTCAATACTCCAGCATGGGAATAATGAGTGGAGGAGGAGGGGGCAGGTAATAGGTGCCCACCAACAGGTAATAGGTGCCCACCAACTCATGTGTGCCCCTGGACCTTCTCGCTGGTCAATCCAGCCATGTCTTTTCTTGTGTAACCATGCACGCGAGGCTCATAGTCTTGATAGCTAGCTCGGTTGTGCTAGCAGTAGATGCACTCCTTCATTGCAGTGATATGGTTGGTAGGTGTGGCTAACTAGAAAGAAAATAGTTCCGACATGAAACTCACAACTAGGCCTGTGGATTATCTTGAGTAACCAGGTCATGATTTCTGATGAGACATGGCTGTTGAAGTTTTTTTAGATTTTTTTTTTTTTTTTTTTTTTTGCGCTTTGAGCGCCACAAGCTGAGTGCCATCTAGTTCCATTATACTGGAGAGAAGACAGACATCTCTACAGCTGATATCTCCAGCACTCTGCAACTCACATCAAAACAATCAAGACTGATAAATTGCAATACTGAAGAGAGGAAAAATATGTGTTTTTGATTTTGGGGTGAAAAGTCCCTTTAAAACTTCACTTTAACGTTTTTAAATCAGTTGCAAAGGCAGTTGTAAGCCAGTCAAGTGACAAAGAACAATGTTTTTCTTTGTTTTTGAAACACTAGTACTAGAATTTTGACGAACAACAGTGCAGTTGATGACTTTAGTTGTTCTTTTATCTCAGACATGTTAGGATGTTACATACCTTTCGGCGGAAACTTCTGCCTTCCTCAGAAGTGTCACAAGTGACTTGTCACAAGTGATACTTCTGAGGAAGGCAGAACTAAAGACATAATGAAAACCATTGAACTAATGCAGTTGATGCTTTTTGTTTGTTTGGTTGTTTGGTTTTTAGCACAAGCTGCTTTTCTAACACTGTATTAGGTGCCTGGTTGCATCAAACACCTTTTCAGACACCACTGACACAGCGTTTGGCTGTTTGTCATTTGTTCAAAACATCAGCCTGCGTGATCTGCTCACACCTAAATAGCAACTCTGTGCCTTGTGACTCACTGGTCACTGACAGCCCTGTTGGTAGTCCTGCAGTGTTTAATATTAGTAAAATAGAACACTTGGGGGGGAAAAAAAAAGTCAAACAGTTCAAATTCCATAAATATTTATTACATATCAATGAACAGAATCGACTACTTTCACAGCAGTGGTCTACAGCACTTGTTTAAAATAATTGCTCAAATAATAATCATAATAATATTAATAATAATAATATAGTTCAGTTTCATTTGAGGCCACATTTGATACACAAACATTTACAAGTAGTACTTGGCATTAAAAACGATGGCGATACAATATTTTAAGACACTTGGTGTTTTTTTTGTTAATTTTCTTTCGTTTTGATATCACAGAGAGGTTCAGCAACAGTCTAAACAGTAAATATAGATTCAAATACAAAAAAAAAAAAAAAAAAAAAAAAAAAACAGTGAAAATGCCAAGGGGAGGTAGAAACAAAGAGTACTTGACAGAAATACAGGAGAAATAGGAACATCATAAGTGGGAGAAGCAGTGTCACAAACTGTAACTGCCAGACATCCCCCAGTCACCCACTCATTCGGAGTAATAAACACGAAAGTAGAGTACCTTTGTAAAAAAAAATCCCCCCCATCCCATTCTTCTTCTCCTTCCCTTTTTAGTTTTTCTGAGTTTTGTTATAGTGTTGGAGGGGTTCACACTGAGACAGGCAGGGAGGAGAACAGAGGAGAGGCGTGAGGGGAGAAGAGGAGGAGGAGGAGGAGGCTCATGCAAGATCTGAAGGCTGCTGTGTTGTGAAACCACCACATCGAGGTGCTCTCATACCTACATTAGCATAGTCAAAACCACTGCTCCCAGTTCCTTTCTTTTTTAGTTTAACTGACTGTCTTGTGTTAATTATTCACTGTTTCATTTTAGATTCAACACTAACACTGACTCACAGGACTGATGTAACTTCCTCAGTGCTCAATACAAAGAAGAAGTGCATTTATACTCAAGAATTAAATTTCTGGAGAAATTGCGGTTTGCTCTCCGGCTGTTGAAAAGCTGACACTATGCTTCACATATGTCAGGGCGCTGAGCAGCATTGCTCTGAGAGCTAGAAGCTGAACTATATTGCTAGATGGATGGCCGAGAGCTAAACTGGATTCCTGGCTGAACGTTTTATGAAAGAGCAGCTGTAAGAGTTTGAAGAGTTGTAATGGTAGGAAATGAGAAAAGGGTGCAGCAAATAGGTTTCAACAATGAAAGGTGTTGAAATGATTGTTTAAAGCCTCATATAAGCTTAAGTGTATGGAGAAGGAGTTGTCTTAGATGGAATAAAGGTAAAACAGCTGATGTCTAGGAAGGAGATTAGTTTGTGTGTGTGTGCATGTGTGTGTCTATGACTATGCGCCCATGTGTTATTGTTGTTAGCACTGAAAGCTGTGTTGAACTGCCTTAAAGCCTTATGTGAGACAGAGCAGTAGTTCCCCAAATTTTCCCTTAATTGACCTAAGTGACATACTTAATGGATATTTCATTTTATATTCAATGCATAAATATAACAGTACAGAACAACTGATAATCTGTACATTTAACTCAGACAGCGAATGTAATGACTGCAGGACATTTGTGTATTCAATTTTCACTTAATTCCTATACAATTATGTTAGAATTTATTTTATTTTTTGTTTTCCTTCCCCCTGACACTTTGCAATTGTTCTATTAGCTCTTTGGTTGTTTTAATGGCGTACTTTTCTCATGCAGGATGTAGCTGTTAAGCAAATATAGAAGGCTCTGTGGACTATAACATGTGTTCAGGTCTTAACTGTGCCCTTATCATGTCACCTTTTTTAATTTCATATTTTAAATGGTAATCTTAACCTTAAAAATAACAATTTCATTGAGTTTTTCCAACACTTCTTTAAATCATGAAGGCCTCACAACCTCTCCCTGAAGCTTTGGCGACCCCTAGTGGGCGTCAGGACCATTAAGAACCCACCAACTGGACTTAACTGCTAGGGACTCCTGGGTGAGACTGGTCACCGTCTAGAGATTCAAAAGGTGGGCAGGAAGGAATAAAAGGAGTTCAGACAGCAGGTTAAATGTTAAAATGTGTTTTTTAAACCCGTGTTTATCAGTAATAAAGCTCCCGTGACACTGTAGAGATTTTCCCACTGGACTAAAAATCCACTAACATCTGGCTTTTGTATTTAATGGAAAGGTTACAATCAGCATTCATTCCTGGAAGAAATGACTCTGCAGTAGTCTTGGGTATTCATTGGTTCCAGCTCTGATCAGCTCCGATCAACAGTGACTATCATACGACACCTGGGTGGATGCGCTAATTTTTGCCTTTATCAGATGCGATGACAATGTGATCCACTGTATCTCTAGGCTCCGTGCAGCTTTCTGCTGTTTACGAACCCTGTTTTCTGGCTCGTACTGTACACACGTGCAATTAATGGTTACCATGGTGATAGCAACTCAACCCTACTCTGCTTGTGATGGCACCCACTCTGTGAACACTCCTTCCATTCATTTGAATGTGGGGAAAATCCTGGTTTACACTTAATATTTTGGAACACATGTTGTACCAAATAAGCTGAACATTTTAAGGTGTAACTTCAGTTTCTGCACTGTGTTGAAGTAGTTTGGTGCCAGAAATGAGGAAGATACTACTGACTACTACTCAGCTTGTTAAAAAGGTTGCACAGATTTTTCTGCAGTTCTAGTGGGAACTTTCTGTTTGGGCTTCAGGCATATGTCTTCTGAGCCCTACAACTTCATGGAAATGCAATACTAAATCACTAGAGTACCCATTTGAGATCACCCTGTTAGAGTTTGAAACAGGACTGATTTCTAATTTACATAATAATAACGAAAGTCAGGATGTCAGGGACAAAATAGAACAAATGGGAATAAAGTGTTCATTGTAAAGTTAGAACAGTCAGTGAATGTTTGGTTATGACTGCATATAACTGCTGTCACGCTCTGACCTAATACCCGCGAGTTAACTGATCAGTAAATTAAACTATGTGCAGGTGTGTTGGCCTTCAAGACATGTATATCTGTTTATCAGTAAACACATGGGATGGTATGGGAATTAAAGAAAATTGGAGTGTCACCAGCGTCCCGTAAATTGGCCCATAATTCATGGCTGCACCCTTGCACCTGGGGTCCCAGCTGTAAATCAGAGTTTTACTGGACATCTGGAGTAGACACCAGCAAGGCTTCTGTGCTCGCTGCTGAATGCCTAATACGGTTATTTCTTTTATAGTGTTTCACATTTATTTATGCTTTTCACTTTTAGTTAGTTTTCATGGATAGTTATTTTCTTCTTCTTTAATTTTAGTTAAGTCTTGGTGTTAATTTTAGTTGAGCAAATACAGCAACTTCCTTAAAGGCACAACTATCTAAATTCAAAGTATGTTTTCTGTGTGTCATTCAAATGGTTTATTGTGTAATGTAAACAATATACTTTTTATGTCTACATTAATGATTAAATATTGAAGACCACTTAAAATTCATCACCTTGTTGCTCCTTCCACTTACAGTAAAGGTCAAATATTTAAAATATGTCACACTTCACAGCCAAGTTAGTTTTAGCTTTTTACGTTCTGACAAAATTCTGCTTTTATCATTTCAGTTTATGACAATATACTTTATTTTATAAATATTTTTTGTCTTAAATTGATTGTTTTGTCTTAATTCCTTTGCTATACCACTGAACCTCAGGCCATCACACATGACAGTCTAGTAAAACATCCACACTTCTTCTGTCGTCTCAGGTTGTGGTTTGCTTTATGCTGCTATGTTTGGTATGATGTCGCAGACCTCGTGGTTTCCAAAGAAGCTTTTTTAAGTCACAATACATGCAGCAAAGGCAGGTCATGCAGATTTAAGGACATCTCATTCTTATGGGGTAAAATGTTGAATGCATGTGGCTCTGAGAGAGTGCCTCCAGTAAGTGAATTTATCCAACTTAATGGAGCTGTGGGGTCACCATAGTAATCGAATGTGGACTACAATCATGGCTGCTACTGTCAGACACCAGAATACGGTGGCTGTTAGAGGTGTAGTTCAGTGGAGGATGCTGGGAAATGGCACTTGTGGGAGACTTTGCCTCCAGCCCTGTCTACCTGTATACTGTGAATAAGGAGAAGAACAAGGACTAATATGTGCAGAGAGCATAAAACATCATCTTTTACTAAATATGGGAATAAAATGGATTTTTTTTATAATATATCTATAAATATGCATCACAGGCATGACAGGCATGCACACCTGCCACTGTGTATGCATTTTAATGTATAAACAGATGTACACATACATATGCATACCATACAACATTTGAAAGTGGATCGGAAATAATCACATAATATACAACACATATTTAAGCTCTAGCAACTTCAGAGGGCATTGTGAACGCAGAGATTTTTATCGTGCCTTGGTGCGCAGATTTACATTCAGTTTGTGGTTTGGGATCAAACCGTTAACATTATCTCAAGGCTGTTGCAGAACTCTGAATAAACCACGGCATCGTACACAACCTCAACGCCTCTTTGGGTTATTTGCTGCGGGGCAACACAAACACCCAACACACAGGGGCTGAGGGACTGCTTGCGAAAAACAAACGCACACAGACACGTCTTCTAACTCCCACTGCACCCATCTTGTCGGATGAATGGGGAGACCCAAGATACAGGGATAAAAAACAACAACAAAAAAAAAAGAATGCAACAAACAACAAATTAAAAGCAAACCAACCAAAACAATAAAATAATGGTGACAGTACGGGAGTGGGCGGGCAGAGAAGTGCACGGTGGGATTGTCTTCACTTTAGGTCCAGGACATCTTCTTCGAAGGATGTGGAGAGGGCGAACGCGCTGGCGAGAGGCGGGCTCTCTGCTCGCAGCACCACCTTCTCTGGCTCGGGCTCCGAACTGGACGAACAATGCAGCTGGACATCCAGGTCTGCTTCAACAGACTCTGAGGCTAACCTGTTGTGCACAGAAACACATGGCTCAAGTTTGTGTCACATCAGGAAACAGTTAAATGTACAATGCTGCTGCAGCTGAATGTGTCACCTGTCACTGTTTGTTGACGTCAGTGGCCGTGCTTTGGGGTCTTCCTCTGTGTTCTTCTTGCTCATTTTCCTCTGTTTGACTGTTCCACTGTCTGACTTCCCACTTGGTTCCTCCGTCAAACCTTCATTGGTACGAGGTAACAGAGAATGTGCGAGTTAGAGGAATAGTTTTGGAAACACGCCTATTGGCTTTCTTGACAAAAGTCAGATAAGAAGATACCAGTCTCATATCTGTCTCTTTAGTATAAGGCCACAGCTAGCAGCTAGTTAGCTTAGCTTAGCATCAAGACCGGAAGTAGATATAACAAGGTGGTCTGGCTCTTTATGAATGGTATGCCATGGCATACAAAGCTGAAAGTTGGCCGTCGGTCAATGTTGGGCCGTCCATGAGCATCTGTCGCCCTAGTCTTTGCAATGTGTTGTGCACCATTGGCCCTCATGGCCCTTGTCGGCTTCTTTATTTTGCTGATTTGGCAACAGATAGCCCATTGGTGTTTGAAATAACTTTGTGCACTGAAAGAGAAATGAGGAAATTAAGCAAATGACTAAAGTCAACAGGGTTAGGGTTAGGGTTTTGTCACAGCTAGTTCCTTGACGTCCATATTGTGTTTCTGGGCCTTTTGGTAGAGCCAGACAAGCTGTTTCCTTCTGATTCTAGTCTTTATGCTAAGCTAAGCTAAGCTGCTGCGAGCTATAGCTTCATATTTAGCCTACAGACATGACAAGGTATTAATCTTTTAGGTTCACTCTCACCATGAAAGCTACTACGTATATTCCTGAAAATATCAAACTATTCCTTTAACTTTAGAGAGGCTACTTGATCCAATAGACATCCAGCACTTGAGCTAAGAAGGGCTTAAGTCATATTTCAACATATTGGCTGCTAGCTGTAGCTTCATATTTAGCACACAGAAACAAAGTATTGATCTTCTCATCTAACTCTTGGCAAGAAAGCTACTGAGCACATTCCCCAAGATGTCATACTGTTGCTTTAATGAATTTGTAATTTGGCGTTTACCCAGCAGCTCCTTCCGTGTGCGGCTGGCTATCTCTTTGATCTCCATGCGTGACAGCGAAAGCGAGTGTGTGGCAGAGATGAGGGGAGTCGAGGGTACCATGGCGGGGGCCGGCGTCGTCAGCACCTTGTTGACCAGAGGGGACTTGAGTGGTCTTTCTATGCTGCGTCCCACCAAGTTACACAGAGGGATCTTGAATATGTGCTTGCATGACGATTCACCTGGGAAGTACAAAATCCCAAAGGAGAGAAAGATGGAGAAGAGAGCAAGCGGGAAAAGTCAGAGAGCCGGAAGGAGGCAGGTGACATGAGAAGACATGAAACAAGAGATAAAAAGAGCCAAAGATGGGAATAGAGTGTTGGAAAGAGACACATAAAAAGGGTGAGGAATGTGTGGCAGCTAATGAGAAACGCATGAAAACTCCTGGCCTGAAGCAGGAAAGTGTCTTCGCATGTTTGAGCTCATTAGCTACAGAAATATCTATTTAAAACACATCCGTCCGTGTCCGTGCACCCTCAGAACATTTTGTCATTGCATTTTTTTTTTTTTACTCTTTGCCAAAATTACATTATTGTTGCAATATGATGCAGTTGGTTGTAGTGACTATTTTTTGCCTAGAGTTAGAAGAGAAGATGGATACCACTCTCATTGTTGTCCGGTAGAGAGGTACATTAATACTTCTGTCCATGCACCTGGTATTTATCTGTCAGAAAACATTTGCTTACCTAGCTAATGTTTATAGGCACGAACCAGGGCTAGCTGTTTCCTTCTGCTCCTTATTGCTAAGCTAACTACCTTTCTAAAGGGACAGTTCACCCCAAAATCAAAATACATATTTTCCTCTTACCAGGAGTGCTGTTTATCAGTCTAGAGTGTGACTTGCTGAGTGTTTGAGATATCTGCTGTGGAGTTGTCTGCCTTCTCTCCAACACAAGGGTACTAAATGGCACTCAGCTTGTGGTGCTCAAAGCAGCAAGAGAAGGCAGACATCTCTACGGTTGATATCTCCAACGCCCAGCAACTGACACCAAAACCATCTAGATTAATAACTACATTAATGACTAGCACTACAGGTAAGAGGAAAAATGTTTTGTTTTTTTTGTAATTTGGGGGTGAACTGCCCCTTTTAAAAATCTTTACGAGAAAGACGTGAGAGTGGTATCGACCTTGTCATGCAATCCCTTGCAAGAGCAGGAAATGGCATATTTCCAAAAATGTCAAACTGTTGATTGCAAACCCCTCTTGCCTCTTGCCGTTGCATTCAAGGACCCTCTTACATTCAGCTCACTAAAGCATTGCTCACCATGTGCTGTGCTGATGGAAAACCAAACCCACAACACAAACAGCAAACAGATATTTTTGAAAGCATTATGTAAACTGGTCATTTTATTTATTTAATAAGAGTCCTTGAATGCACCATTAGAGACGGTAATCAAAACAGAGACTGACTGCAAAAGCACAAATAAATAAATAAATAAATAAAAGTATTTATTGTGATAGACAACTAACCTCAAGCAAGTTTCAAGTCTCTGCAAGCCATGTTCATAGCTCAGTAAAATTAATAGTAAACAATGGCCACCTAGAACGTAAGGGATCTATCTAAAAACTAACATATGCATAATAACTTTTTTTGTGACTTCAAGTCTGGAGGTTGACGAGCTGATACAATAGAGCCAAACCTCCATTTTCAAATGAAGACACTCCAAAGTGATTAATAGTCCTATTTACTGAAACAGCATGTGATCTTAAAATTAATCATCCTTACCGCAGAGAGCTAATGTGATATAACTGTTCACTTGTAGCCATTTATAGCAGACCATCCATTATTCAGCCGGGACTATAAACGCTTAAAGTCTGTTTGGGACACATTAAATGGATGTTTGGAGTTTTTCAAATGGCACAATCTGCAGCGTGCCAAACCTGCAGTGCCTGATTGTGCCATCAGGGAGCAGTATTGCGGTTCGGCAGCCTCGCTCTGCTCCACTGAGGCACGCTGATGGAAACATGGATGAGACTGAATCAGTGTGGTGAGGCTACGGCGCACAAAGAGGACTGTCTCATCTGAAATGTCAGCGGGTGAGAGGTGAGCAAAGAGCCACGGAGAAATATAGAGGATCACTGCTGATGTTTGACAGGTACACCGTGTTAGTGTTGTCACAGATCTTCTCTCCTGTACCTGCGCTGTCATACAGCAGAAATGCCAATAAACCAAAATGCAGGGAAAGCATGCAGTTATTTGGAATATATAGTCACAGAGATCGATATATTCCATGTGCGTTTCTGGACCAGGGGAAGTGTCACACTGCATCACACTGGCGAATTAATTAAATATGAATATTGGGGTTGTTTTCAGCACTAATTGAAGTCGAATCCTCCACAGCGGAGAGATGTTTCGCTGCAGGTCTTTTGCGCATGTTGGAGCCAGTGGATCAAGGTGGCGGCTAGCAGCCACATCAGTAACAGCATCTTGTTCACATTACTGATGCGATTACATCAGATGAAACCCTCCCCAAGGAGCAGATACGGCAGGCACACAGGCAGTTAGAGGATGGGATTTTTGTCAGCACCTCTTCCACCTCTCTCCCCTTTCTTCAGCCTACGCCCCCCCCCACCCTTAGATTGTGACACCGCTGTTTGGACTACCACTTTGGATCGAAGAGAGGGCTGACAAAAGTCTCCATGGCGACAGTGCAATCTGTAAATCATGCTGCGGCAGACGTGTCTTCTCCTTCCCTCTTTCCCTTTTCTCCCTCCTTCTCTCCCAACCTCCTGCTTGTACACAACCCCTCCCTTTTCTCCCGCACTCATGCATACCTTCTCTGCCCGCCCCCCCCCCCCCCAGTAATTTTAAAACCCACCGCTTTGATCGGCGTTATCTCCTCTGCCTCACTTTTTTTGTACTTTGCACTCTATCACCTCTTCTACCCTCTCACTCTGCCCTCGCACTAATGCTTTAATTAGTTAAAACAGAAAGGGAGGGGATGGGGAAGACATAATGTTCACTTAACATTCAACCAACGTTCAAGTCAACATGCCGCCTTGGAGCAGACAGGGTGGTACACTCTGGGAGCATGTGCATGTTAGTGGGGCAGCACTATGAGCATTATTGTCATGAGCTGAGGACGAGTTGTGGGAAAATCCTGCAGTACCTTCGGCGTCCTTAGACATGTACAGGGAAAGCTTGGTACCATAGGGGATCCGTATAGAATCTGAACCAGGGATGAAGAAGAGGGTTACACAAACTGAACACACACAGTACTGTAACATACATTTCAACTCACACACACACACACACACACACACACACACACACACACACACACACACACACACACACACACACACAGTAGGATACTGTTAGGTGTACGACTCCCAGTGATGCAGAGTCATATGCATAACCAGCTAAAACAGGAAAGAAAATGAGAATCCCTTTGAGAGAAATGATTACCCGAACCAGCCCCAAAAAGCATAAAGCTCGTCCTCGGCTAATTGCAGCAGCAACAGCAGAACCTTCCTCCCTGTTAGCCTTAATGGGACCTGCAAATAGCCGCTCCCATCAGGAAAGCAGAGAAGGACTGCCTTGATGGCGCACACAACCAGGACATTTTAATAATTGTTTTCTTCAAGCCTCGTCCTTCCCTGCAGCCGTCAGAATTACACGGATGCATCTGAGGATGACTTTGTGTCCCTTTCAATACCTACAAAGTCTAATGGACAACGAGAAGTTGACATTGCCTTGATACATCACATCAGTCTGTTGTGCTCATGGTGAATGACAAACCTGTATGTCATTAACGACAGCTGCATATTACAAATATGCCCCATTCTGAGGCAGTTGTATCAGTCTGGAAGAGGTCAGCCGTGGGGGAGAGGGGAGACTCCGAATGGTCAAATACACAATAAAGATGGAGGTGGGAGGGAGGGGCTCTTATTGATCCTCAGTCATCCTTGAAAGCCCTCTCTGCCTCTGAGGACGCTTATTGTGTGCCTTGAATAGCGGTGGTGGTGGGAGGTATGTGGGTGATTAGTCTGTTCCTCTTTGTGATTTGTGTTTTTTAAGAATTGAACGGATCATTTGAATGTTTCAGCCCTTTAACTAAGTAACTAAGTAATTTTTCCATAACTGACAACAATTTTTATATTGAAGCCACAGGTTTCCTTTCCTTTAAAGACATGGTGTATAACTTTTTCACATTAAAATGTCTACAAACAACTGACAGACCAGTGTTAAGCTATCTAATTTGTTAAGTTGTGTACTTATATTATCCCAGACGTTTCCAACGGTGTACAAGCCCAGAGAAATCTGTAATTTTTAATCAAGTACATGGCCCATGTGATTTGGTTGCTGTCACGTCTGCTATGCACATGCGTCAGGGTTGTGGTTATTTGCCAGCACTTTTAAGCCACATTTTTAAGATGCACTTTCCAGATCCTGGTCATTTTTAACTATATATTTCAACCAAATGAAGGTTTTTTGATTTAGATGTCTGGATTTTAAGTTATCAACAAAACAAGCTGTGCAAGTATTAGTGACAACTTGGTTCCAATCCCTGCTGCAACAAACACCTTTGGAGAAACATTGATTTCAAGGTGAAAGTGCTTTATTCAGTAATTTTACTGGTTTAAATTACCTGGTCCATGTGCTTTGGAGAGAAACAGACCTCTGCAGATAATTCGGCTACTGGTAAAAACCTCTCAAATGTCTGTGTCTTAAGTTATCAGGAAAAAAAGGGTAGCATACATTAGCAGGAGCTGGGCTAGACAAGCTGAACAACGTCAGAGAAACACAGACTTCTAATGTGAAACTGCTTTATTCTGTGTTTTTACTGATTAAAATCACCTGGTCTGGTTTATTTTGGAGAGGAGGGAGACTTATGTAGATAATTTGGCTCCTGGTAAAAACCTGTTGAACGATACACACTGAAGGAATCTCAACTAACTGACTGAAACAATAATATTGCTCTTTTGTTATTGTTGTGGCTGACATACCCCTAGCAGCAGAAAATTACATATTGCAGGTTTAACTATTGTGTAAGAAAAATCAATTTGTAAGTGTCACGTAAATGATCACTGTAGATATTTTGTTGTCTTGATGTTTCTCATTTTATCACTGCATTAGAATTAGACTGTTTTGAAAACTGGTGTGCTCAAGGATGCTCCTAGCTGTTCTATATTTTTCTTGTTATCAACAAATCCCATAAAAAGAATAAAACCAACAAGGAATTCATCCTAATAAACTAACAAGTACTGCCTGTATATTCAAAGCCTGATTTATCTTATTCCCCTGTGCCACAGAGCTCCATTGTTTTCCATAACTATTATTAACACACTGTTGCTTTGGGTGACATGTTTCTTCATTAAAATGAACCCGGCTGCTGTTATTTATTTTGAGTCAATACCACTGACACCCTCCTGGTGCTGTAAATGCACAGTAAAGTGCAAATTGCATAATATTCTGCCGCTGAAAACAGTCCCCAACAATCACATTTTACTGCTGTTTGAAAAATGTTTGGGAGAAACTCCACTGCCCATCTGTTTCTTTACATCCTCAGTAAGGAACCAATGAAAGACTAGATAAGGTGCAAAAATATGAACCATCACATCCTGGTTTTTGGTCTTTCAATGGGATTTCTGACATCAAGAAATATATAAAATAACCAGCCACATTCTTTAAAGAGGCAACTGATAGCTTCTTTTCCTAAATATATCATTATGAAAATAATGTGGGTTGCACAGGGTAGTGGCCACAGTAAAATCAGACTACCAGCGTTTACATAGGTTACTTAGTGGCTGTGCAATAAGCTTCTGCCACTGGTGCCGAAATTTCGTGGGAAAAAAAAATCTGCTTTACAGAAGGAAATGTGTCATGTATTGTGAAATTGGTTGGTCAGCCAATCAGTGACTGGAGCTGGTCCTTATGAGGAGTTGGGCATGAGATAGTTGAGTCACGAGCACAACGGCAAACGGACAAAGTTTGGAGACAGGTGAAAAACGGCCTAGCAAAAGAAAACGAGCTCCTCTGTCTGAGGAGGCAAAGAAGAGCAAAAAGGAGAGTGATAAAAGAAGAGGAAAACAAGAGTAAATCTCAGTCAGGCGTTCAAGAGATGGAGGGAGCTCTGTGACCAAAGAGGCTTCAAAACCGATAGCTTTCTTTCTAATGGATCAGTAAGTAACACGGCTAAATGTTAGCTAGCTGAGAGAGGACTGTACTGTACTGGCTGCAAGTTCATTCCTAGCTGGCCAGCATTGCAAATCGCCTATCTGTTTGCTCTTTAAAAGCACAAAACTAATTTCCCATTATCATTTTTACCGAGTTCATACTTTTGTGTCTTCTGTGTTCAATTTTCTCGTCATAACTCGTCACAACTTTGCACGTCAGCAGTACACACAAGCAGGTTAAGTTTTCAAAAATGATCAAGGCTTACAATGAAAAATGAGATAGCATCAATAAAACAAAGTCAATTCATTCTTCACAGAAATTAATGTCTTAAAAAGCCCTGAAAATCAGTTTTTCTCAATCAGCTTTTTATTCTGCATGAACACACTTTCTGCCAAAGATTCCTCTCATTATTTTTTCTCTGTGCTTTTCTCTGCACATGCTTTTTATTTTAAAACTTAACTCTATCCTCAATAGTAGCTTATATTTAATGAACATTTAATGTCATAAAGAAAAATGTATACTTTTAAACAGAAGGGATTTAAAACCAGGTTGTTTGGGGCTTTAAAATCGCCGCAAGTTGATTTTCATATTGTACTGAAATAAACTGAAGCAAATGGAAAATGGTCAGCTACTGTATAATGTTAAGTTAGCAAGATTTGTAGTTAATGGGCTAAAATATTCCAAATTATCAGTAGGGTTATATAAGTTATCATAAAAAAAAAAGGAAGCTACACAAAGAAAACTTTGTGACTATCTGGATCTTTCCCAGTGTCACACTGATTAGTGCCAACAATGAGGACATTTTGTCATAAAACTAAATTATGTCAGTCTGTACAGTGAGAAAATATGAGGTAATAATGATGCAATTAAAAATGTTGCCCCAGAAAATGACACATGATTTGACCGTGAGAAAGTAAGAACTCTGGAGGAAAAAGGCTGCGGCTGCAATGAACTCATTCTGCTGAGACAAGTTTATGGAAATGGATCTGCTCACGGCAGCATCCAGACTCAAACAGGTCTGCAGGCAAAGTTGACATTTGAAAACCTTTTAATACCGAAGCGCTACTATCAACATCCTCTGGTTATTTTGCTATGCGGGGCTTACCATCGCCGAGTGGCGAAGGGAACACGGGCATCTCGTAGCCGGTGGGCGTCTGTGGGGAACTCTGGGAGCTGGTGTCTCTCGAACTGCAGTTGGAGGCTGAGCTCACCGGAGCCGACGAAACAAAATAGATGTCTGACTGTGGGTGGGAAAACGGGAGGACACAGAGAGGGAATGAGGTCAGTAAAGAGACGTGACGAACGTGAGGATGCTGAGAAATATTAAGAAGACAAGAAGGACAGAGGCAGAAGGTGAATCATGGAGAGAAACAAAAAAAAAACCAGAGATCTAATGAGCATAGAAGAGTGAGAAGTGTTGTGATATGACAGGTGCAATGTGGTCTTTTAAAACTTATCTTTGTGTATGAATTATGAGTGTAATATTGATTTCTAACCATGCAGATTGCCAGCCGTATTTCCCACCAGGGTAATAACAATTGATTGAAATGAGAAAGCTGAGACAGCTACTTGTATAACGCAGAGCGAGGCTGTCTAACACTCACAAGCTAAAAGGCCTCTTGCTTTAGTGAAAAAAAAAGTGTGTTGTAGGTACACCCATAATGCATTTCTACTACCTAATCACCTTACTTACATATGTAAACCAGTGAAATATAAATAAAAATAATACATCTACAAAGTTGCAGTGCACATTGCTGGTTAAAGCAGGGCATGGACACTGTGTTCCCTTTCAATTATACTGACCCGTGAGGCAGCCAACTGTAGCTCTGGGACCACTGCTGTGTACACAAGGTTGCCATTGACCACCAGTCGGATCTCAATGGAGTCCGTTGTGAATGCCAGGATGTAAGGGAATGCACAAACTGCAAAGACAACATGAGCATTGATTAAACCAGCTTCAAATGATCAACAGGGCCCCCCCCCTCCATTACTTCACAAGTGTCACCGGAAAAACAAGAAATTATTATTTTTTTTAATTAGCTCAACTGCCCAACTCCCACAATACGAGACATTTAATACTTTCACCCAGAATGACATTTTGAGGCGCCATTATTAGCCGATGATATATGCAGAAAAATGAGAGACACAACAATTGAGCCGAGCATCTCTCTTAGGGGCTCCGGTCGCTTTCCCTCTCCTCTGTATAAACGTAGAACAAAGTGAAAGTGAACTGCGGCACAGCGTGGGCACCAGTGTTGATAAGTAAAATAAGATTCTGTGAAGCCCTCAAACAATCGGCAGACATAGAGCAACATTAACATTCATTTAGAGTTGTGATGAGTGTAAGTCCCATATTCATTTTGTTATTAGCTCTGCTTGGTCTCCACTAACTCCTGAGGACAATATCTGACTCTTTCGCTGCTCAGTGCTGCACTATGCTCACCAACTAGTTGCTAACTTTGTCTGTCTGTAGTTTGGTGCTGAGCAGCTGGTGTATGGTGGCTTAATCAACTTTTTATCTGCAGAAAACAGCTTGAAGTATGGTGGGTTTTTCACTTGAAGCGACAACTTTCACATTACACATATTTCTACAAGTTCATTTTTAATAAAACATTGATTAATAGATTAAAGGAACAGTTCACCCCCAAATCAAAAACACATATTTCTCTTACCTGTAGTGCTTTTTATCAGTCCAGATTAATTTGGTGTGAGTTGCCAAGTGTTGGAGATATCAGCCGTCGAGACATCTACCTTATCTCCACTACAATTAAATTACGTAGATGGCACTCAGCTTGTGGTGCTCAAAGCGCCAGAAACATACATTTGAAAAACTCAATGATGAAAATTTAATCCACAGACCTTGTTGTGAGCAGTTTAATGTAGAAACTATTATCTTTTTATTGAACTACAACCACCAACTGTATCACCGTACAGAGGGAAGTCTTCATCCACTGTTAGCTCATCTAACACCACTAAGCTATCTAATATTACAGCTCAACAAGTACACTGTAAAAGGTATAAATTAATGCTTACACTAGTGCTCTGATTGGGCCCAAAAAATCAGGCCCAACTGTACATGAACCCAGTTTCTGTCCAAGCTCGACCCAAACCACGGCAGCAGTTTTGAGCCTGAGTCTGATTAAAACCTGAATTTCTACTGTAAAAAATATATAATATTTTATATACAATATTTATTTTTATATGTTGAAGGCTATGGGCTGGCGTGTTTCCTTGCACCACTACTCCTTCTTCTCTTCCTTAATTCAGTGGTCTGTCATCTTGTAAAGGACAGGTTTGGTAGACTGCATCTAGTGCGCATGATGAGGATCATCGCTCATCACTGCATGTTACGCATATTTTGTCCCACTGCTGGGGAGGCAGAAGCAAACACTGCCAACCAAGCTGCCTTGCAGCCTCTGTCTCTGTCTTGCATTGCCATCCTTCTCTCAGTGCACTCTCTCCCTCACCCCAGGTTTTCTGCTATATTACTGTGTCACTCCCCTCTTGATTTAGTCCATTTAAAACTCCTGTCATTTATGCATGAGAACTGTAGTTTCATTCAAAAAACAAAAACAAAACAAACAAACAAAACAACCACCACCAATAATTGGAGACAACACTCCTCTATTCAAACCTGGGGGGAAAATGAGAAAGAAAGAAAAAAGAGGGAATAGTTCGAACGTGAAACTGCTCACGACAAGGTCTGTGGATTATCTTGAGTAAACAGGTCATGATTTCTGGAAAGAGACATAGCTGTTAAGTATTTCAGATTTTTTTTATTTTTTATTCGGCACTTTAAGCACCACGAGCCAAGTACCGTCTAGATTAATTATATTGGAGAGAAGGCAGACATCTCTATGGCCAATATCTCCAGCACTCAGCAACTCGCACCAAAACAGTCTAGATTGATAAATAACACTCCAGGTATGAGGAAAAATATGTATTTCTGATTTGGGGTGATCTGTGCTTTTAACTGCTGTTTTCAAAATGAGGCACTCCAATATGTATTGGTACATTTGTTTTATTACTCAGCACACTCTGTTATTGCTTATTTCAGTGTGTGTGAGTGCCTGTGTGCGCATTTTGTTATCAGCTGAGTCTGGGTCACAGGTTCAGTACCATTTGTATTTGCTTTTCATCACCTTCTCCATTAATAAGAACACGCACAGACACAGACACGTATACACATGTGCGCGCACACAAATAATCACATCGGCCAATTGGATGCTTGTGGCTACACATGGTGTTTCCATGGCGACAGCAAGCTCCGGCCAGGCCAGCAGCATCGACTGGGTGGGGCCCAAGCATTGTTGCCGTGGTAACCTACCAATAGCATTGGGCATCTGGTTCCAGCTGAAGTGGAAGTCGGAGGTGTTGGACTGAATCATCGGTGTGGAGCCGTTGAACGGACAAACTTTCTTATAGTAGCAAATATCTGTTCAAGACAGACAAAACAAGTTGAACTTTTTAAAATACTATGTGTTTACTGTTGTTTTATAGAAATTTGATATCTATTTGTCCTATTACTGAGACATGAAAAAGCAAACAAAAGCTGAAGTGGGTGGCTGCATTTTCAAAATCCATATCTGACTCTTAATATTCTGCAGCTGTGTTATCATTTTTACTCCAGAAAGCGCAGAGAAAAAAACATTAAGGCTCAGCTTTGACAGCAGAGACAGAGACCTGAACCAAAAAACATCTAAAATATTCAGAGTTAAAGGAAGACTCACAGTTGTAACACAGCAGCAGACCTGCCTCCCCGTCTTCATACACATCAATGGCTGCTACAAAATTTACCTGCGGGCAGAGACAAGACGGTTTAGGAGAGTCATTTCAACAAGATTCAAAGGTCAGGTATGACAGATAATACCAGGTCACATACCCGCAAGGTACAGGGTAACAATCCAGGCAGAATAAAAGATAGATGTCGATGCAGTTTGTGTATTTAGTTACTCTTTCAAAGGAGAAATGATTAAAGCAGAGTAAGATGGTTTATTAGAACAGCTGTTCATCCTCCAGCCTACTCATTCATGCCTCTTCCCCCAGCTGCTGCTCTGAATGACAATGTGTTGATTCACCCAAGCAGTCTGGTAATCAGCAGGTAAATAAAGCGACTAACTGGGCCGACTCAAGGTCTCACTTCAGAAAACCACCAGGGTTTCGCATGTGTGTGTGTGCATGTGTGTGCACGTGTGCCTCACCCTGTTGGCGTCCACATGATGTAGCCGGTAGGCATCTCCAGTGCTCTCATTGATCAGGTCAAACTGATGTTTATAGGCCACGCAGATCATATTGTCATTTTCCCCCGTCGGCCCGTCCACCAGCGCCATCACCACTGGCGGGTCACACAGACAGATCTCCTAAAGGGCGGATGATACATGATATAGATACCTCAGTGCTCACACACACATGGACTGGTTTAATTACTTCAGCAGACTAATAAGGTTGTCTTACTTTTGTTTGGTAAATACTCATGCTTCAGGTTTTGAAACTACAGTTCCCATAATGATTTGGGGGCATACTGCTATGGATCACAGACTGTATATACAGTTCCATTGTTTTTAGCCTGTATTTGTTGACATTTTGGCACACTGGCACTCTTAAAAGTACGCCGAATTGACTGTTTGCAGTTCCTGTTTGCAATGTACCCATGAATGTAAAGACAACTCACAATATATCACTCTGATATTGAAGAAAACTTAAAAATACTGAGATTTTTGGGCAAGTTTTGGAGTTATGAGTGCCTCTTTTCTGTGACTTCTAAATGGATTTATTGGACTTTATTTGCTATGCACACTGGAGATTATGTTATCCCTGGAAAGTGCATGTCACACTGAATCTAAAAATATATCTATCATGAGTTGGAGGAGTCGCACATGGGTACATTTTACATTCATTCACTAATGAATTCATTTTTCTGTCCATTTAGCTATTATGTTAATCATTCATATAGAGTTTGCTGTACCCGTATGTACTGAAACTCCTCCACCGGTGAGTCTGCTCCTGATGCGACGGCGCTGAAGCCTTCGAAACGTGGATGTTTCCTGGTGATGAGGAGGAGTTTGTTCCTGATGGCTGCTACTATCCTCAGCTCAGAGCCGTGGTGGGTGTTGATTGAGTACAAATGACAGCCTGGGACAAAGAGGAGGAGGGTGGTGGGGGGGAGGAGATAGAGACACAGACAGTACATTGGACATGTGCTGTGCTGTAGGTGGTTGTTCCCTGGCATCATCCCACAGATCAATGAATCCACCACAGACACTGGCATGACACCAGCAGCAGGTTAAAGGTTACGTGTTTGCGCTGCAAAAAAGGATGTTCATAAAGGTCACAACTTCCTGCTTTAGGCTGACATGTCTAAGTGCATTAGGAGGAGATCTCTTAATAGCTAGTATGAACAGGGGGGAATTTACAGCCAGCAGAACCTGTATAATGGGCACCTGACAGCTGAGACAGTATATTTTTTCCCTGTTTGTTGTGGGGATTAATTTGCAGTGGGTGCAACACTGTGTATATTCTTGCATGCCTTGCGTCGTACCTTTAGTTTTCTCCAGTTTATTCTCCCGGCTGTCACACTTGCTTCTGACGAGTTTCTCCTCCAGGCCTCTCCTGAGCGCGCTGAGTCTGTACACATAGAGCCGAGCGTCCTTCCCTGGAAACAAAACAAAAGCCACTTCTGTTTTCCATGAAGGTTACTCTTAATTTGCCGTCTCTTTTTTAGCATCCTCCCACGGCCAGACAATGGTGCTGTGCTGCAGGAGGATTACTAGAAGGCTTCTTAAGGCTTGCGCTCTCTCAGAAGCTTAATCAAAGCCCACACACAGTCGTGACAAATGTTTGCGCTGCCATCACATAATCACTATCAAAACCGAGTCAACCCTGTTTGTCAATATTAGAGTTAGCTAATCATCTGCAGGGTAATTAATTGCATGCTCCTCTGGTCGAGGCAAACATGAGACGAATCCTACAGCTGTTTGTAAGCACACGGCGACTTCTTATATGTGCTATTTGTGCTGTTTTATGCCTGTATGTTTCATTTTATCTGTGCCTGTCTGCATGTCTGTCGGTCCTTTATAGCCCAATGCACTCTCAGTCAATCCAGTCGTGCAGAATAAACACACACACACTCTCTCATACGCACACATACACAACCTCGACAGGGATCGGCTCTCTATAGGTCAACTTCCTTAGATCACAGCCGGAGATCAATGTGTTCGGTGGGGCAACGAAGGTGGAAAGGGTAAGTATGTACTCGACAACACAGGGAGAGATGACAGAGATGAAAGAAGAGAGAGGAATAGGAATAATAAGAAAGAAGATAAATACTGCTGAAATGAAGAATGAATGAGGGGATGACAAAAGACGGCTCCGCGGGGAGGCAGTCTCTGATGTGCTGCAGGGAGGAGGTGATGTGGTCTAAGCGTACCTTTGTCCGCCCTGGTGATAAGCAGGTCCTGAGGCTCGAGAACGTGCACCTGCTTCACCACCATGGTTTTGTCAAACACCTGCACTGGGGGCACAGTCTGCGGCTCTGAAACACGATGCAAAGGTCGCAATAAAAAGACAGGCAAAACCATATAAACATGTCATAACTGAAGCTTGTAACAAAAAAATCCCCCGAGCAATAAAGAGATGAATTGGTTGTGTGGCACTCACCGGCGTTGGGCAAAGCTGGATCAGGGCCTGAAACGTGGACAACATCATTATCATCAACATGTTAGCTGTTGGCCTTGGCATTCAGCTGAGCGCAGTATTGAATGGATATGGATGGGTGGCTTTATTTTAGAGGACATGGGGAGATATTGATTAGGGATGACCTCACCATCCAGCAGCATGACCCCTGCAGCGTCGGTGGCAGCCAGCAGAGACTGACCCCAGGAGTCAGAACACACGATCTCATAGGGGAATGTGCTGCAGAACAGCTGGGACTCCCATGGCTGCAGCATATATGCACATACAAACATGCAGATATATGAAGATATATGCAGAGACATTCATATAACAGCCACTTGCTTTGGCAGGATATTAAAAAAATCTGAACACACACTGAAAAACACCTTTAAGCACATATTTAGATTTGAAGATATGTTTTTGTAAAACAAATCAAGTTCTGCAAGTGAGTAAAATCCAAGTTTCCTGTACATTTTCTCTTATTTCTGAAAACAAACAAGCCTGTGCAGTTCATTTGTTGATCACAATTGTGATAACCTCCTTGATAAGGGATCTTAAGTATGAATTGGTTTGGGAAAAAATGTGAATTGCTTTGGAAATATTTTAAGTAAGAAAACGGATTCTTTTCAAGTGTATAAAGCAATTTTTTTTTGATTCAATAAGAGATTAAATGACTTAAGATGAAGTGCTCTCACCTCTTTTCTGCACAGGCCGGTGGTAACAAGGCTGGTTGGGGCATCTCCTCTCACGATGGTCTTCAGCTTCAGTGCCTGGAGAAAATAAAATGGCATCAGATATGACATAATGATGGAGACATCAGTGCTCTCAGTTCTTTATTCTTTGGCCTGCAGTGCTGGAAGAACGCCTTTATTTAAACAACAATGTAAAAATATCCTAGTACATGTAAAATTTAAAGTAAAGTTAAAGTTAAAGTACAGAAATCTTACCAGCAAAAAGTGCTATGGCCCCTGTGATTCATATGTCATTACATATGGCATTATTAAGAGTTTTAGCTGGTCAAGGTGGAGCTATCTGTAACTACTTAAACAGTTGCATTAATCCAGTTATTCCCAACCTAGGGTGCGCTCTCCCTCCAATCGCACAAGATAAATCTGAGAGGTCATGAGATGATCTTTTGGATTTAATAAGGCTGGAAAGAAGAGCAAAATAAATTATGCGACACACATTTGTATTTATTTTTCGGACTTTTCTCTAGTCTAGTGATTTTGTTGATATTAAATACATTAATGAAAGGCCTTAATTTTACTACTTTGGGTCTTAAACTACTATTTAAATGAAGCCATCTGTTTCTAGAGTTCAGAGAGGTGAAACTGACGGACATCTAAAATGTAACGACGAACCTCAATTGGAGACAGCTCTACCTGTGTCAAGTACTTTGTAAAAAGTATATTTCCCTCTGAAATGTCGTGGATTGAAAGCATAAAGATGCATTAAATAAAAATATTAAAATAAATTACAAGAACCTCATAAATAAAACTGTGCCATGTGCAAGTTAAGCTTGCAGGCATTTTTAACCTACACTTAAAGTGAGCGACCACTTGTTCAGCGACTACAGTTCACCCCATCTGTGTGTTTATGTGGTTGGTGGTGGTTCTTAGTAACCAGGTCATGATTTCTGGAAAGAGACATTACTGTTGAGTTTGTCAGTGTATGTTTTTGACGCTTTGAGCACCACAAGCTGAGTGCCATCTAGTTCCATTATATTGGAGAGAAGGCAGCCATCTTTATGGTCGATATCTCCATCACAATCTGGAATGATAAACAGCACTACGGGTGAGAAGAAGATTTTTGATCTTGGGCTGTCTCTTTAAAATAAACTAGAAGCTTTATATTTGTACAGTGTCTGGACAACAGCGTTAAGCAGTAGTGTCACTACAATTAGCAAAGTTACTAATTTAACTACATCTCTCAGTACCGTGGAGGTAACGTCACTACTTTCTGAGTCAAATAGCTTTTCAGTAGCAAAGTTAATTAATTGAGCAAGTAGCGTGGTAGCATCCCCAAAAGTTAAGATATTTTTTCTCAGCAAAAGCTCTTTAGTGCAGAGGTCTGCATAAAAGTAAGGATAATAAAACTGAGGACAAGTACTGTGATTGACGTCAGCACCACACCACGGCATGTAGACGAGTGACGCCACACGCTAATCCTCCAGTTTATTCTGCTTGCTGCTTTGCCATTGGCTTTTCTTGGCAAGACCCGCCTCTACCCTGCCTCTCATTGGCTACACTGCACTTCTTGACATGTCTCTTATGTGTCTTTCCCATAGACTGTATATATTTAGTGGATTTGCAGAGGACACGAGAGATAAACACAACAAGGGCCAAGAAAAGAGATGAGAGACAGAGAACAGTATTAAGAGAGCAGAGAGAAGAGAGGAGAGGGAGTGAGATACTGATGTCACGTTTGCAGGACTTGTTCATGTTCTAATGACCCCCAAAAGAGAAAAGTTTTAATTTAGGTCTCTTATTTTTAATATTTATATTGCTGTCTTTTATTTATTATGACTTTACTGACTGAAAAATATATTTTGAAATTCTATTTTTTTAATTTCTGACATAGCCAGATAGCCTACTGAAAGAGACCAAGACAGAGAAATGCATTAAGTAGGACGAGGAGAGAGAAAGACAGAGAGCAACAGGATGACTGATGATGTCATGATATTGGAGGACATGTTCAAATGTCACAGTCTTCAAAAAAAAAAGAAAAGAAAAGAGGAAAGTTAATTTAAGTCCATTATTTTATAATACACTTTTTTGCCTGCCTTTTTTTTTTCTTATCACTGAGAAAACACTGATTAGACATAAAGTAAAAAAATAAATGTAACTTTTGCCAGCTTTTCTCGTAGCTTAGCTTGCTACATTTCTCTGGAGAAAGCTTCGTGCAGTGAAACAGAATTTTGATGTATAGTAGCTAGTTGCTTAGCTCACTACGTTATCTAAGTAGCCGGCCCAACACTGCTGGACAAGACATTCAAATCATGAACCCTGCCTTGGATAAAGTGAGTGTGTGCTGCATGTAAATTGTGCAGGTAAATGCATCACCAGAAGGAGAGCAGTGGTCTGGGCTTGCTGAATCACGCACCTTGTCTTCCATCACTAATTTTTAACTAGCCTGCCGTTGTTGTTTCCTTGCTTTCATGCGTATTTAGGCGCTGAGCACTGTGACAGCTCATAGAGATGAAGAGTATCTGGACAAGCAGACTTGTGTCAGTAAAAAAGTGTCATAATACATTAAATAAAAAGTGTTATTTCTTCAAATTTGAAGAAGAACACAGGTTGCACAAACGCTAAAGCAGCACCCGTCTGATCAGATTGACAATTTCCAATCCAAGCTGCACAGTCAGGCATTTGTATTTACATATCTGCATAAACAGGCAATCTGGAGATAATGAAATCAATACCAACCAAAAGAACAATGGCTTGGCAGCGCAGTGTACTTTGCCATCCATGAGAAAATATCCATAAAAGAAATACATATTCCAGCCTATCAGGAATCCATGACAACATGAAATCATTGTGTGTAACGTACGTCACACAATGAACGACCACACAGAGAGTCCGTTTACTTGAGGACAGACGCCTTGTCTTGACAAAACTGAATAATCGATGACTCGACACGTCTACCTTCCTTTGTTTTCATGCTTTGCAGCACAATGTGTCGACGCCTCGGCTTTGCGTTTATGAGCAGAGAGTGACGGGAGCAAGAGAAACAAGGCAGAAAACACAAACAGTAATGCCGAGAAGAATAAGGGTTGGCAAATGAAGACAACAAGCAAAGGAAACAAGAGACAGAATTACTTAAGCAGCATAAACAGGTATCTTAATGAACAATTTAAAAACAGGTACCGACTTAATTCCACTTAATTCCTTCTAGCAGTTTGTTTCACAGTGTGCGGCTGTGATGGAAAACATTTGCTGTTTGTTTTTTAAAGAAACCTAAAAACCAGACCTTCTTGAGTTTATGCACAACTGGACACACATTTGTCCAAATAATATCTATTGTCCCACAAACAGTCTGAAACAAATCATCTCCATAAAGCAAGGGGTCATGTGGGTTCAGCACCACAGACAGTTCTTTACGCATTTTCTTTTTTCCCTTTGTGTTTTCAGACTTTGTTCCTGTATAATTACAGTTACATCAGCAGCCGGAACAGAGGTGTAATGATGATTACATCAGCCCGGTAATGACCGCAGAACTGTGGCTCAGAGACTTGATCCGCTCAGTATATTATTCCACCCTGACCCTCCTGAAAGCAGGTGTCCCATTCACATAGCCGTCTGTCAGGAATTACAGCTCTTCAATGACTTCATCATTTAGAGACACAGATCTTCCTCACATAGAGAGAGGCTAGTTTTTTGAAAAACGCACTGGTGCTGGTAGGTAAGTGTCTACAAAGGGCATTAAAAAGACAGTAAGTTTAGAAGATACACACTTGATTTGACTATCTCAGACTGATGAAGACTTGCATTAACTTTTCAAAATTTTCCATCCAAGACAAGGACTGAAGATTTTGTCCCCCTACACTGAACTATCCTAAATTTGATGGTGACAAAATAAAACACATGGCACATAAAAAGGACATGATTTCTTCTGTTGAAGCTGTAGTTGTTGAATTTTACAAAAACACCTTTTTGTCATATTTTCTGAAACTGTCAACACATCCACACAGCCGTACATGAGACAGATAACCTGTGGAAAAAATCATGCTCCTCTGCCTCCTCGTAGCGCTTCTCATGGTCTGACTGCATGTGAACAAAAACAATCTATCAGAGCCCAGGAGTCTCACAGCAGCTGTCAGTCACTGCTCCCGAGCTGCAGTCAAACTGTTAAACTAGGCAGCGCTGATCAAATATGAATCAAGATTCATATACAGATAACTGCATTGCTGATTTCTCACCTGTAATGTTTTCATAAACATATTTTAGTGCACTGTTTAGCTGTGAAATGAGAAAGTTTGTGACCTGACTACCATGTTGAAAACAGAGTGAAAACCGCGCACTGCACACCAACCAGACCAACTTTCTCATTTTACAGCTAAAGAGCATTAAATCTGCCAACAGTTAGGGTTGTGAGGTGTATGCAGCATGACAGGTTTTTGACTTTACATTTTGCTGTAATAAAAATGATTAAAGTCAGATGAACAGACTGAAAACTTGATTTTATGAGGTAAAACTCATAATTAATGATTATTTGCAGTTGGAAAAAAAAGGTAATAAATCAAAATATATCGCAATATATTTTATTGCAATATTCAGTATATCACAATATTGCAATAATATCGTATCGTGACCTAAGTATCATGACAATATTGTATCGTGGGTCCTCTGGCGACTCCCACCCCTAATATTTATAAATGTATGAATAAATTCATATTCCTGACATCATCATTATTCAACATCTGTGTTTACATGTGCATGTGTGTTTAGGTTTCTTAGGTGTGTTTGTTTGTGCCTACCTTTGTCTGGGTGTGTATCCTGGTTCCCATGTGTGTGTACGAGTGGGTGTTTCTGCCTGCTTACTGCAGAGAGTTTGTTAGTAATACTGTGTTTGTGTGTATCTTGGCATGTTTATCACTTTCTTACCTGCCCTATTCTGACAAACTCGGCCTGCCGTGCCTCCTCCTTCTTGCGTGCTGACTTTGGAGACTCAGGCAGCACGTCGCTGAAGGACCGCCGGTTTAACATGTTCTGGGGAGAAAAAGGAACCTAAACGTGGAACACCAAACACACACACACACACACACACAGGGGAAAAAGAAAGCAGAAAGGGGTCTTAGAGACTGACCCTAGCAGGGGGTGAGAACAGCAGCAGTGAAACACAGTGAGA
Source organism: Epinephelus awoara (assembly GCA_035609425.1). NCBI lineage: Eukaryota > Metazoa > Chordata > Actinopteri > Perciformes > Serranidae > Epinephelus > Epinephelus awoara. The sequence goes on from CM069312.1 coordinate 25,672,170, forward strand.
ACTAAGTTGTGTTAGGAGCAACAGTGAAAGGAGGGGAGAGAAAAAAACAAGAGAAATAAGAACAAAAGTGATGTGAGGAGAGAGAGAGCCCTGCTGAGAAAGTCAGCATTGCAGTAGTATCCAGCCGGTGTGGTGCAGTATGCAGAGGCAGACTGAGGGCTGCAGTGGAATACAGCACAACACAACTCAGCAGTGGCTACAGTCGCTGCCAGTGACTGAAGTGACAAGGAGGAGACAACTTTGGTGGACAAAAAAAGTACGCACATCTAAGAGTGAATAAGACACTGGTGGTCAGCAGTGCAGCTGTACCTTGTGCAGGTCAGGCATGAGGTCTTGGTAGAGCGAGCGGATCAACATGTCAAGGGTCCGCTGACGCTTCTGGGCAAACGTTGGCGTCTCCAGTGTGGCTTTCTCTCCATTGATTACTGCAGGAGATGAAACAGGATCAGATTATAAAACAGGAAATAATGATGGTACATTTAGTAGTCATATTCTGATTTTATGAGTTTTATTGTCTTACATTTGACTAATAAAAAGTCCCTGAATTCTTGGTGATCAGTAAATACAGGCGGAGATGGGAGAGGGGGTCCAAACAACGGAACACTCTCCTCTGAGAATATCTTCAACCTGTGAAAAAGAGCAGACATATAAAATCTCTCTTATACTTATAATGGATGAAAGCATAGAAACAATCAACAGGAACTAGTAGCAAGAATTTAAGTTTTTTAGGTGGAGATACTGAAAAGCAGTTGCTACAACGTCTGGATTATAACACTATAGACCACAGCATCAATCCAAGCACTCACCTGTAACTGTCATTCTGGCAATTATACCTAACTAATGCAAAAATATCTGGAAATGAAGTAAAGGAAACACTGGTTATATAGGAGACACAAAAGCAATCCGTGTATCTTCAGTGTTACAGGGCCGATGTGACATTAGCAGAAGCTCCTCCGAACACGTCGCTGATTAGCACTTTGTTTCTCTGACAGTCACTGTCTGTGTGAAGGATACGGGTGAAGTGCGATCGGATCATAGACGGTTTGAAGGACGACGATGCGTCATCCCCTTCCTGGAATACTATGGTAACAATGTCATTTCCAATGTGTCTCTTTCTCTCCACCTGCCAGACAGGACAGACCGAAGAGACACAAGATGAGGGGGAAAAAAGGCAACTTAACCTCTGTGAGTCATGTGTGACAGGAACTGTCTTCAAACCTGGATTCATTGATTTTATGGTCACTTTGGAGCAGGGCAACAAACTTAGCACACAGTTGACTATTTACACATCGAGCAGACGCACGCTAAAATTAGCATTCAACTGGAGTCGTGCCTCTGTGCACATGATGAATGTAGGTACGATAGCTGAGTTATGCTGTGGGCTATAACTTGATCTCTGTTTTTTCAGCCTATTTGTTTTAATTTTAGTAAATTGGCAACATTAAAAGTATGCTGAATCACCTATTAGCAGCTCCTGTTTGCAATGTACCCAGTTATGTTCAGACAAATATCACTGAATTACTTTGATACTGAAGAAACTTGGGTAAGATTCTTGGGTAAGTTCTGGCAATCAGGCAAAAATTAGCATCTTCTTAGTGATTTCTTAGCATTTATTAGACTTATATTCACAGTGGACACTGGAATTATGTCCTCAGAAAGTGTAAGTCACACTGAATAAAAAAACAACAACTCTGTGAAGTCTTTGTGTTCCGATTCTGACTGAGTCATGACTTCAAGAAGGAGTGCGCAGTTTGACGCAAATTGTGGCAATCAGGCTCTAAGTGTTTTAAAGTACCTTAAATTACCTCTACGAGCTGTTTGTCACCGTCAGCTGCTGCTGCTGTTGACTGTTACGTGAGCAAAAGCAGGGTATCAATCTACAATAACTAACTTCATGTTGCTTTTAGAACACCAGCATGCACCTATCCTTTTCATATCAGCTTTATTTGGTACAGGAAAGGTAGCTTTAAGTGGGTTTATCTGAGCTTTTTCGCTAAAGCAGCGTCCTGTAGCATTTAGAAATGACGCTGACAAGAGTGGTAAGAGTAAATCAACCCAATCAAAATTAAAACAATCAGCTGAAAGATGCTAAAAGACTCTGTAGAGCTAAGGGGACTATAGAGCTGGGTGGTAATTCTCTGTGGGTTCATCATTATAAGCAACACCTTTCACATTAGAACTCATTTCATCGGCTGTGAACGTAAAAATATTAATTATAGCAGCTTTAAAGTTAATGAGTTTGCATCACTCTGTTGATGAGGTATTGAGTAATGGGACATTTGAGTGTGACTGCAGAATAGGTTATCATTTTAACAGCAAAACATTTTCCAAGCTCTCAACACCACAAACACCTTAAGAAGTGGAGATAATTTCAACTCTTTGATCCTAAAACTTCAGAGGCAGCAACATCGAGCAGATCTACTGGACCAACTCCAGTCTCACATGCTGGTTTTGCCATTTCTAGTTTGCTGCACTTTTATTATATTTTCTTTGCAACCCATCCTCTCCTCATCAATGAAAATGTAAAATATTTATGTCTGTGTAATGGCTAACGTGTCCGTCCAACACTGTTTCAAAGAAAGCCATCATAACAGCTACAACTTCTTGACTTGACTTGAACCCCAACCAAGTTAAAATCTATCCTCGTTCAACTCTTTGGTTCGTGACGACATATCTAATAAAACCGTCTTGCTGAGGACAATCATGGCCCTCAGAGGATGAAGCTATCAGCAAAAACGCACATCCAGAAAATTTGTACAGGTACTGAATAAGAAAAATCTGCCCAAAAACATCTAAATATATTAAGACATACTGCTGATACTCAAAGTTTTGTCCAGGTAGAATAAAAGAAAACAAGGGAATGAGATTGAAGTGTGCAGCCACCCCCCCTTTCATCAGAGGATGAATCCCTAAGTTTTTAGTGACCAATTGATATTCCACTTGTACATATAAAAATATCAAAATCTGAAACTCACTTTTCTATGGAATTTAATGACCACATTTATGCTCCTCAGAGGATGAACCATTTTTGTTTGCACACTGTGAGTGCAAGCCTACAGTCAAAAACGTCAACTTTGCATGCTAACTTGTTTACATATTGACATCATCCTGTTACCCATGGCAACAAGCACCATGGTTGGAATCGAAATTATTACCGACACCGCGGTGGTTTCAAAAAGACGAGCAGCTTCAGTAGGCTGGAAAAAAAACGTTAGGCATGGGCGTCATTTAGGATTTTGCTGAAAAAGAACGAAATCGCCTGTTGATTTATATACATAGATCCCAGGGAACATTTTTTGTATTTGGGAGCTGTTTAAATGTGTAATTTGTGGTATATTTTATTTTGTTGAACTATTAATATTGTATACACAATCTGAATGTCATTCTGAGTTACTGCTGTCTCAAAAACCCCTAGTGTTTAGCCTTATTACCTGGAAGGCTATACATAGTGTAGCAAAACTGTCAGGATGCTTTTCTTTATATCCAACAACTCTGAGGTGACATTAACACCACAACTTCGCTAATTAAGCTGAACTTGAGTTACTCCGGTATGAAATAAAATCACGTTATTTCATTCGATGACAGTTTTTGTCTCTCAGGTGGATGTGAGACAAGCGACAGACCAGCGGCCACACTCACATGCAACACAAGCACAGACTGTTCCGGAGTATTGACTGCCAGAACGCCTTTTTTCTATCTTAAGAAGAAATCCAATTCTGTGTCAGATTTGCTGAGCAGCTGCCCTTTTAAATCATCCTCACTAATATTGGCATTACAGAATGGAGCTCTACAGTAAAGCAATAACATCCTTTCGTCTCCTTTTCTTTCCACAGTGAGCATATTCTGCCAAGTTGGCTGCTATTGTCCTGGCATCCTATCGGTGGGATATTTTCTCGGCTGAATGACATAGAGATGAGCTAGACATAGACCTGTGACTGAAGTGCAATTAAAGTTTCTGCAATTTCTCTAATACCAGTGTATAGCACAAACAGAAGGGTTCAATCTTTGGGCGGAGTTAGCGGTAAGACATGAAGATGAAAGAGGAGCAACATATGCAAGGAGTAGGATACAAAAATATCATGACAAAAAGAGAGAGAGAGAGAGAGAGAAATATTTATCTCAAGTATTGCAAGTCTAACCCAACACGGGGCTACTGTATGTTCATCTCAGCTGTTTCTCCTCTTAGTTGTTTTCTCTCTCTCTTGTGGATGAGCCAACAATAAACAAGACAACAGTCTACAGCCGCGCTAGTGGCTCTTCAAGGCTGTACTGGAGGACAACGATGCTTTGAACTGAATGCAAAAGTCAGCCTGTTAACACGCTTACAATGTCTGTGCTAACATGTAAATGTTTTGCGGGTATGTTCATCATGTTCACCATCTTCGTTCAGGGTTTAAACAAGCTAGCATTTGCTAATTAGCACTAAATGCAAAACAAAGCTAATGCTGATGGAAATGACATATTTAGTCATAAACCAAAGAATTAGACAAATTAAATTTGGACACAGTTAAAACAGTTCATCCTCAGGGGATCATGACTGTCTGAACTAAACTTTATGGTAATATATGATAGTCGGTAAGACATTTCACTCAAACCTCATGGTGGCGCTACAGGAATAGTCAGTGGATAATGAAGGTCTATCGGATTCATCCTCTGTGGATCCTGTTCCTGTCAGTCCATCCAATAGTTTAGATATTCCATTATGGGCCACAGAGGTGTGCTTACATATAACAGGACAAAATTGCACAGCTACACATGCAGACACATACCTGCTGTTTGTTCTCTTTCGAGTAGGGTAACATGGTGGACACATGGAACATGAGCTCGTGGCCCTGATACACTGTGTAGATGGACTTAATTCCTGTAGTGTCATCTGCAGGTGAGAAGAGACAACGATAACTGACACATTCAACAGCCTTTTGCTTCAAAATCATGTTAACACGATGTCATTTAAACAGATCTCTTACTCTTGGTGTCTAGCCCTCCACGGTAACCTGCCCATCCCTGCAGCGTAATGGAATCCCCCAGCAGAGTGAGAAACTTATCAAAGCTCTCACTCCCCGTCTCTGAAACAAACACAGAACTTTTAAGCAGACGGCTTCTCTTGCTGCTGTTTTGACACAGGGATAGTTCGACATTGAATTTGCTTTCTTAGTTAGATGACCATTCGGCTTTGTAGTCAGATGTAAAGCAGCCACTTAGCTTAGCTTAACACGACTGGAAACGAGGAAAACAGCCAGCATTGTTCTGCTGCAAAGCAATAACATCCACATGACAAAACCAAATACTATTTATAACTGGCTGCTGCTTCCAGTTTCATATTGAATTGACAGATATGAAAATGGTATTGATTTTCTCATCAAACTCTTGGCAAGAAAGCATGTTTCCCAAAATGACAAACTATTCCTTTTATAGGCTTGGACACTGTAAAAAGTTAGAGGGATTTACCATTGCTAAACATCTCGTCATCTGTGAGCTGTCCGTCTTTGGCAAACAGGACGCCAAATTTGAAGTTGACAGAACCCTGAAAAATCATAGCTGGATTAAAATTATAAAATAATTTACAAGTGATGAATGTATTATTATTTTTCCATTGTCACACAGTGTTGCTATTGAAAGAAATATGATGCCAAAGATACACAAAAAGCTATTTGGACTGCATCAGTCTTTACATAAAAATAACGACGATGCACTGAGAGAATAATTACTCAACAAGACAGTATTAATAGAATAAAAAAGTAATGAAAATGGCATTATAATGAAGGACAGCTTTACTTGGAGATATATTTAATGCTTTTCTCTTGCAAGATTTCGGACAATATTAAAGACTTCTTTTTAACTGTCTGGCAGAGACTTATGCCAGCTAAAAAAATCAATAAAAACCCAAACAAGTGAGTGATATGTGGGTGTGTGAATGTGACTTACAAGCTAAACAAAAGGAAACCAAACAAAATAACATAAAGGAAGTAGTGTCCAACCAAAATAAATCAATAAATAAGCTACTGTGAACGCAGTATCCTGTACCTCCTGTTCCTCCAACACCAGCAGATCCTGAAGAAAGAGGACATTAACAATTATTATTCACTCTGACCAGCCTCCAGCCTGAGGACATACAGTTTAGATGCTGCTGATCAGGCCCGGCATGTACGGACCGGTGATAGATTTCACTGGGAGTTGGCCGATGCTTTAAATCTCACCTTCTGAATCTCCGGGTTGAGGATCTCCCTGGGGCCTTTCTCAAACCTGTCCATGTTCATTGCACTGGGAGTAATAGGAGGAGGAAAAGGAGGAGTGGAGGAAGTAGTGATGAAAAAAGAGAACGGGGTATTTAGGATCGATGGAAGACAAATAGCTCAAAGGGTTACACAGAAAAATGAGCGGGAACTGATACAGGGGATTTCTCATCCTGCTTGTACTATTTGTCCTCATTCAGAGTTTGAGCAGTGACGCTGCTCAGCCTGAGGAATTTATAATCTCCAATCTCTTGTTTCATGCATCTTGTTACATCCTGTTACTCATGAAATCTGCTATCTGGAAACATAATGTTGAAGATATGTGCTGACAGATTGGGTCTATGTCCGAGCCATTGGCAACTTTGGGCTAACTGTTAGAATTTGCTGCTTTTTTGTTATATATCATAGTGAACTAAATATAATTTTTGACTGTTGATAAGACAGCGTAAACAACATAAGTATGTCCTCCTTGGCTTTGGAACTACATATCACTTAAAAGACAAAACGAAAATGATCTAAATTACAGCCCTAAACCAATGAAACCAAATGTTATTTCAGTTCTTTGTGACTAGGCTTAACATTTTTTTTTTAATTCAAATTATAAATTTGTCATGGCTATACTATGTTGTAAAAGCTGTTCATCTGCTCATAAAAGATGTTTTTGGTTTTGCTCTATGTTCCACTGTATGGCAGATACAATCATAGTTGAGACCAATCTGCATGTCTGTGTCTTATTCCAACAACACTTATCATACCATACTGGAGACTTACGGGACAGCTCACCCCAAAATAAAAACTAAAAAACATTTTGGTGTGAGTTGCCGACTGTTGGAGATACTGGCTGTAGAGCTGTCTGTCATGTTTTGTCATAATCAGCGTAAGAATTCTTGAGTTATGGCCAAAAACATGGTCACACTGACCTTGACCTTTGACCTTCAACCACCAAATTCTAATTAGTTTATTCTTTAGTCCATGTGGACATCTGTGTCAAATTTTAGAAAATTCACTCCAGGTGATCTTGAGATATTGCGTTCACAAGAATGGGATGGACAAAATGCATCTGGCCAAGGCTACCGCCGGCAACAGCTCAACAGCAATGTCTCTCTCTAGATATCATGACCCAGTTACTCAAGATAATCTTGTTGTGAGCAGGTTCATGTGGGAAATATTTTCTTTCTTCCAAACAACTCCCAAGTAAGTATGCATCTACTCATGGATGCAGAGGCAGTCAACATTAATAAAGTCCTTGGCTAAGCTGGTACATTAGCTAGCTCACTGATGCTATGTGGGCTTGCAATAGATGCACGCTTCCTTCTGTGCAGTGATACGGTTCAGTATAAGAAATGGATGAAACTGCTCACAACAAGGTCTGTGGATTATCTTGAGTAACGAGGTCATGATATCTGGAAAGAGACATTGCTGTTGAGTGTTTCAAATGTATTTTTTGGTGTTTTGAGCACCACAAGCTGAGTGCCATCTAGTTCCATGATATTGGAGAGAAGGCAGACATCTCTACGACTGATATCTCCAACACTCTGCAACTCACACCAAAACAATTGAGACTGAGAAATAACACTACAGGTGAGAGTAAAAACATGTGGTTGTGATTCTGGGGTGAACTGTCACCTTTTTAAAAAAGTGTAATTTCCTTAATATCTTCATAAAGGTACAATGATATTTTGTATTCACACAACCATCTTAGTGGCAAACATGCTTGCACCAACATAGCAGTAAACACTGTGTAACATATACTATCAGAATATTTTGTGTGTGTGTGTGTATTTGTGTGGGTTGGACATGAAAATGGTGCCATAATGGTACTGGCAATGGGGGGGTTGTGGCTTTGATTTGCTGTTAGTCACATCAAGTCTTTATGTCTCAGCAGCAGCATGAGATAACCCACAATATTAATTCTCATACATGTATTGTCAAGACTGAACTGTGCTGTCTTAGAGCTCCAGGCTGCACTGCTCACCTTAGGATGGACTTGACTGATAGTGTTTTGGTTGGGCTGTAGGGCAGGCTGATCTTCAGAGTGCCCTGAGCAAACAAGAATGACACAGATCAGGGATTGCAAACTCTTTTCTCCGAGGAGACACTTGCTCAAACCTGTTGCACTGTTACTCATTTATAAAAAGAACATCCTGCAAACGATATTACCCCCAAAGAAATTCACAGCACACGACATCTTTTTTAATCAGTCATAGAATAATTACAGAGGAACAAATTAAACCAGAGCAGTTCAAGCCAAACAAAGTTGTTCTGCTCAACAACAACAACAACATCCTGTACCAGTTAGAGTCTGACAGAAACAAGACAAATCGATGTGATCAGGCAGCGGAGGTGCACCACCCTAATCAGGTTCCAGATGAGGCTGGAGGCCAAAATTAAATCCAAGCTATCCTGGTCATGCAGCTGAGTCACCACACTACAAACACAGACGTTGAAAAAGTTCCACCTGCTACTGTGGACTCCAGTCGAACACACATTTTACTCCACTACATTTATCTGAGAGATGTCCCCTATAAATGGTTGTTTGATTTCATTTAGATAACTGTTTGAGGAGATGACATTATCATTTTTTCATTAAAAAAGTAAAGATTGGAGAAAAGTGCAAAAATAAATAAATCACGCTTTGTGTCGCAGAACTTTTTTTTTCTTTTTTTTTTTTTTATACCTATTATTAATGTTATGACTCTGCAGGCTATTCTTGTGACCTTTCAGAGGAGGTCTGACCCCAACAGTAAACTGCTGCTTACAAACAAACATCTGAGAGAAGAAGAAGAAGGGTCATCTACATAAAGACGGCAATGAAAATGTCTAAATGGAGAGAGGACAACATTTGAGAACTTCTGTCAACAAGGGCTGACGCCAAAATCATCAGACAAACTCAAGGAGCAGCAAGAGATTCTGGGACTAACTCACAAACTGGCTATGAGACAGCAGTGTAATCCATGTCATGTTCTGCATTCTGCACACTCTACCCAGGCACCACCTCTTGCCTAAACCAAACAGAGTATTTTTAGTAGGTGAGAACGCGTCCAACAGAGACGTGTGCTACATGTGTGAAAGGGAAATGTTTGGAATTCATACCAAAAAACTATTGATTTGAGGGCTGCTGTCTTGAAGCCTCGACTTTAGTACTTGGCCATTGTCGTCTTGGATTATTAGAGCCAGCATTGAGTACTCGCTCCGCCACTGCTGTAAGTAGTGCAGATGGTGAACTCACCGTCTTTCTCCAGAGGATGGCTCTGTACTGAGGAACCCGCTGGTTGTTCTGGTCTGAGAGGACGACTGACAGGTAGAAGGGATTCTTCTCTGCGTCTGTACCCACATAGTTCTGATGGACTGAGGGAGACGGAGACAATATACAGATACAATTATACATGCACACACAGAATGATTACAAAGCTGATGTTTAGTTTTACTCATTTAGGTAGATTTTTCTTTCTTTCCTCCTCTGACACCAAAACATTAAAGGTATTCCATGCTCCCTTTTAACCCCCACTGTCTTGGCCTGTCTTTCTCTGCCTTTTGGTCCTCCTCTCTACCTATTCATTCATTATTTCCTGTGTCCCTTTTCAGTTTCCCCCACACCCATCACTAGCTTTCTCTTTGTGTGACATGGGCACAGACAAAGATCTCCACAGCATTCATGCCTCTGCTTCTTCGGTTGACAGGGTAACATCTTCGGAAACAATGCTGAACAGACCTCTAAATCCAATTAGACGCAAGATCTTTGCCTGCATTGCCGTTTCTTTGTCCTCCCCAGATGCCTTCTTTATTCCACAATTTCACTTCAGGTCTCCATTTGTTTGGTTTTTTTAGATTTCATTGTTCTCCATTAGCCGTGTTTTTATGCTTCAGGTGAGTGACGACTTTGCGAGGTTGGGTTGCAATTATGTACTTATTGGTTTAGGCAGCAGGAGCTTTTTCTTTGTGTGAGGAAAAACTCATTGTAATCATTTGGGAATTGGGAATCTAATGTGAGACAACAGGGACACAAATTAGGTCAAACTGTTTTACTATTCCTCACCCAATCATCAAGAAATTGAGAATTCAAGTATCTGTATTGGATGCTTCATTAGACAGGAAGTGCCTGTGTTAGAATAGCTGGCCTAGAGTTCATAATGTGTTGTGTTGTACGATGCAGTCGGCTCTGCTCAGGCTGTGAGACACAGATGGCTCAGCTGCAGTCCAAACAGGTCGAGCCAACTTTCTGGAGACGTGGCTTGTTTTAAACTGCCCATGCCATAGCATGATTAGACCCTGGCTGGAGGAGGAAAGGCATTTCTTGCTGTCCAACTTTCCCTCACAATTATCTCTATCCATCTCAGGCTCCGTCCTTTATCTCAACCTCAGAAGCTGAAGGCATTCCTCCTGCTTCAAATCACGTTAAAGAAACCTGGACAATGATCTTTTGTTGCGCAATTTTCTGTGTTACCTACACTGCGAACCTGAGGACAGGCACGCTGTTAATGAGGATGGCGAGATGAGGGTCACAGAGGTGAGGGGGCAGGTGACCACTTCTAATGTATTTTTTAACAATCACAGAGGAGAATGGCTCCTGCTAGCCTGCTGCAAAGCACCGGGCTCATTGCAGAAGCCAGCAGTCCGATCTTAATTGTGTTATCTGTTGGAGGCGAGCTCTGTCTAGTGTTGCTGAAGCTGTATGTCCTCTGTGGGCTTCCTCCCTGGGTGGTGTATGGGATTAAAGTGTGGTTGAGACTCTCAGTGGGGATATGGCTAGATGCTAACAAGTTTTGGCCTTGAATGAAGAGCAGCGCAGCGCGAGGACAAGACTGACTTCGCAAGATAAGAAGCATCCTGCAGACCAGGGAAGATATTCAGAGGATGTTTCATTTCTGCAGCTCATAGGCTAGCCCTCACCCTCACGCTCTGTATTTCCCTCTCTATCTCACACTTACACCATGTGTGCGAGGCTTCTTTTTTTTTTTTAAACATAGCACAACAGTGCAGCGCTGACCTTTTCCCAGGAAGTATTTAAAGAACCATCTGGTGTGGTACTCTGGATTCTCCAGATGGACGTCGGTTCTCCTCCAGGTTCCCGGCGTGTAGTCCAAAGCCTGTTTGTAACACGCATACACACACACACACACATACAAATGCACACACACATCGTCATCGTGATGGTCACAGCTTGAGTCACAGCGGTCTTCTCTGTGGAAAACTGTTACACAATGCAGCAGTAATGATTAAAATACGGGTCAGGAAATCAGATACAGCCAAAGCGCAGGCACAGTGAGTTACACTCAGTCTTTTTACTGTTATTGTTTCATCATGATGGAAATAATCCATACCAGGATGCCAGACAAAAGCAGGGGAGTGAATTACAGACACTGCATTTTTGAAGCAGCAAAATAAAAAGCAACACAATTAACAGTTCAAGGAAAATTAAAACTGCAAGTAATATGACTTTAAGGATGTAAGACAGGAAGTTGGATGTCAAAGTGTCTATAGTACATTGGGACAATGAAATCAGGAGATCTGGTGATGAAGATGACTGATGGACAACATGATTTCCCTATGTAATTCAAGAATAAGTTAATTCTTCTAGGGTATATACCCATATATATCTGTATTGGTGCATTCATCAAGAACTAGTGCAGTGCCTGTTTAGAAGGAGGCCTATTGCTTGGCCTGTGGTATTGCTGTGCTCTTTGTGCTCCACACTGCTCTTCCTGGGTCTTGAGCAATACACCTGCCCTCACAGTTGCCTCCCCTAGCAATGCAAGAGTATAAACATCATTTGCTAATAGCTAGCTATTAACCAGGCTCTGCAGGGACAAAAGGTTTCATTCCATTTCATCCCTGATGCTTGAAATGTTTGTGTTTGTATGTAAAGACTGCATATCTTGTATATAACTATATATCTTTATGCTGTATATCATTTTTACCAGTAAAACTAAGTCTGTATTCTGACACCTTCTCCTGGAAAAGCTGAGACAATCTGATGTTCCCTCATTTGCACATTCCCACATTCGCATTGTGTCAAGTTAGAAAAATTTAAGTTGTAACAGTTCATAGGGGACCCCTGAAAACACCACACAGCGTCTCCATAATACACTGCTTATAATATGTCCCATAGATGTTACTTAAGACCTCAATCAATATTTTTGAGCCAGTGGCTCCCAACCTTTTTGTTTTGTGACCCCTTAAACTGAAGCAGTGTGACCTTTTATCACAGGTGGCATATGTGTTGTGAGCATGATACAAATGTTCGCCTCAAAATGACTCAGATTGCTTTTAACTAAATCATTTTTAGCAACCACAAAAAAGTTAACTCTTCCATATTACAATTAAAAAGCAACAATGGGAAAAAGTCAGAAAAACAAAGCCAAATGCACATAGCAGGTTAATATTTTTTCTTCTATTTCTATTCCATTAATCACCTTGTGGCCCCTCAGATATAACTTTTGACCCTCTTAGACAGGTCCTAACTGCTGGTTAGGGAGCCACTTCAATAATTGGGTATTGTTGATCACAAAGGCAGCTGCACATGGAATAATTCAACATTTTGGGAAACATGCTTAGTCGCTTTTGCGCTGAGGATCTTGCAAGGAACTCTACATTACCACTCTCTGTGTTATAAATATGAGCCAGCAGGTGTTAGCTACCAATTAGCATGGCTCTTTTTAACAGTAAAAAAACCCCACCTTATCACCTGTCACCTTGAGAATAATAGTTCCAGTCCCTAACCTCCCATGCTTTTTTTCGTACAAATTAAATGAACAAGATAACATGTTAATAAGTGAGCTTTAGAGGTGCTGATAGGCAGATATTTGGACAGAGCCGTGCTCGTCGTTTCCCGCTGGACCTGAGCAAAAGCCCTGTTTCCACCAAACACGTTTTGTATGGTACCTTTGGAACCAAAAGTAACCCTTCAGACATGGTATCTAGACTCTGGGTCCACTACACGCTTTCACTGCAAACAGTACCCTTAAAGCACTTAAAGTTGCTCTGCAACACTTTTTTTTCTATGAATGAGGATTGGGATATATGCAGTTCACATAACCCGTTCAAAATTAACATACATATAGGCTTGAAGAACCACTCATTACTAAAAGTGTATATCATATAAAAACTTAAGTAAAGGTGTGCTGATGCACGTCGTCAGCTCGTGCATTGAGTAACAAGATAATGTTCCACCTTAAAAGTCGCCGGCAGTCAGCCAAGTGAATTAAGTTATTTTTTTCTCCGACTACAGCCACTGCAAGAGGCAGCAGAACATCCTTTTATTTTATAGTTACAGTCTACTAATAATACTCTCCATGGTATGACCTATGGTTACATAAGCCTCTAAACCAGCCGCAACTCGGCCCTGAGCAGAGTGACCGTCCTCTATTGACCAATCGACGGACTGCAGTGTTCACAGCTTCACCTTTTAGTACCAGATCTGTGTGCTACGTACCCCAACAGAAGGGGTGACCAGAAATGGGGACGGTACAGAACGGTTCCATTGGTACCATCCACAACTTTTCACAGTGGAAATGGGAAGAAAGCGTACCGAACTGAACTGTACCATACTGAGAGAGTAATAAGAATCTTCTTATCTAACTCTCAGCAAGAAAGCAAATATATCCCAAATGTCAAACTATTCCTTTATGTGACAGTAAAGTCGGTATAATTTAATAATAATGTGTCTTCATCTCTGACCACCCCTTTTGATAGTTTGTCCTTTTACTAAGGTTAATGAGAGCTAGACACATGTAGGGGTGAGTGGACGAGTGGGATGCCTGTGTGCACAAAAGTGTATTTTATTGTATGGACCTCATCTGACGAGCCATTCTCCACCCTGAAGCGTCCTGCCCTCTGAATGGCCCCATCTGCGTCACTGGAAATTAGCTGAGAGGGAGACAGAGAGAGAGAGAGAAAGAGAGACATGTTTAAAATTAGACATGTGACAAACCATGACTTGTGGCAGACAGTAATAAGCAGGTCATAAATACATTAGAGCCGGCTATCATCACGGACGACAAAAAGAGGAACCACGGCGGACACATCAGCTTCATGTGACAACAGCAGCACGAGTCCTACCTCAAACGTACAGTATCTGTCCTCAGCAGAGTACCAACGTCTCTCCACACTCCTTTAATCATCAATAATTACTCAAGTCTTTGTGGTGACTCCTCCAACCCCCCCCCTTCACCCATTTTTTTCTTTTCTTTCTCGCATCTGCCACCCTCCACTTATCGCCACAATTATCTGTCTCTTGCTGACTCACCTCTCTCTACTACAGCATTGGAGGAGACATTATGAGAGTGAAATGGGACAGCTAATGATAGTGGAAGAGTGAGAACACAACGTTTCCTCTGTAAGTACAAACAACTTAAAGAAATGGTTTGACATTTGGGATATACTGTACGCTTACTGGCTTTTTTTTGCAGGGAGCTGAATAAGATTTAGGTGATACTGCAGCCATTTGCAAACTCCATATGTTACTCCATGATTTAGTGCTATGTTTTTGTTTTGTTGACCCCATTTTAGTGTGGATGGGTGGAAATGGAGGCTTTTGAAAACGATGACGCAGATATTCATACGATTTCCCAACGGATCCTGTCAGTCATGATGTGTCAAGGCAAAAAGCATTCTAGCTCGGGTCAACATAATTTCATCCTTCTTTTGTGGGTACTATTTCCCATTGCTATGGCTTGCTCTGCTGATGCATAACGCACCCAGTGTTGCTCTAATACGTCGCAGTAACAACTCAAAATCTGTTTTCTGCCACCTTGACCACCTTATACTCATGTTATTTTCAAACACAGTTCCACGTCACCGTTTTCACCATCTGCGTAGCATTTTCTATAACTAAGGAACAAATAGCAGAGTAGACAATCTGCATCCTGTTTACACAGACATGTGCATGCCCAGTGTACGTGAACGGTCATGCTCTGAAACAGTGTCAAAAACGCTCATGTGTACAGGGATGGTTTTTGTTTAAAAATAAAAATATTAATGTACATGTGTGTGGATGTAGCCTTAGTGGTCCCTACATACATCTTAGGAGAGGAGTCAAAACATTACACAGCAGAAGTGGGTCAGTTTGTTGTATTGAAATTCAGGGTGACCCAAATGCTTCGAAGCTTCGAGCGCAGCCATGGTAGGTTTCTTATTTTTATATATATATATATATATATATATATATGTAAATACGTTAGCCTCAAAATTCCATGTATTAGCATGGGATAGCCCATAGCCCATGAATTAAGAAATGGTAATCCAACATTATACATTATGCATCAACATTAGTTATTATTTCTTATTCCCACACAAGGACATTTAAACTTGGTGATAGTTTTGTGACTCAGACTTGCTGTTATCTAACGTTAGTCATGAGCAGTCCAGCGTCACTGAAACTGGGACACTTTGACAGGTGATAAGCTAGCGAGATATCGAAAGAGTCATGCATCTGGAATATATATATATATATATATATATATATATATATATATATATATATATATATATATATATATATCTTGGGGTGACTGGGTAACTGCTTAGCCATCCTGTGAAGTATTCTATTTTTCCAGCTATTACAGCTAATGCTTCTACGACCTGCACACTAACAAAGTGGATAACTGTCACATCATTTTAGGTGCAGCGTCTCTGAAAGCTTAAAGTAACTGCAGATATTTCTCACTGAAGGTTTGATGCCCAAATCTGATATTCAGGACAGCCCTGAGAAATTTGCAGCATTTGGCTGGTAAATGGTTCACGATTTTTTTCTTTGCAAATCCCTGGATTTGTGTAGGCTGCAGCCCTCTCAGTGTCGGGTCAACGTTTACATGTCCTTAGACCTGTAACAGCGCAGCCAGTACTGAAGAGCAGTGTCTGCTTTGCTGCAGCAATGCAAAGCCAATATAAGTGCAGTTATTTAGATATCTCAACACCAGTAATGAGCAATTTGCCACCTTCTTCTCACTTTTGTGAACATCCTCAAAGCCCCCTTCAATCTATTCCTCTTCACATCCCCCTTTCCTTTTTTACCCCCCAACACAATGGCACTGTATGATGCTTTGTTGCCAGGCAACGGATTGCAGAGTGCCTCCTCCCTTGTCGCTGTTACTCCTCCTGCCTCTCTTTTCTGCATCTTTGCCCTTTGCTCTTTGACCTCGCCTTGACTGCCGTGCTCTGTTTTTCACTTCCCTCACAGATAGAGGTCTCTGCTCTGCCGACATGTACACTTTAAAAAAAAGAGTTGGCTGTGTATCCCTGCACCCACTGTGATACGTCCAGATGGCCTGAAATGGTCTGGGGGAGCCAAAAAAGAAGAGGATGAAAAGGAAGTTCCTCAGAGAGAAAGCCAGCTAAATGTACCTCTTAGTGTAAATGACCTTTAGGAAGTACACACAATGAACACAGTAAAGCAACTACAAAATATTTTTTATCGATTGATCTGCAGATTGTTTTGCTTCATAAATAGTGTCGTCCATAAAATGTCCATCCTGGTTTCCTCAGCCCTTCAAATGTCTCTCCTTCTCAACCAACTGTTTAAAAGCAGGAAATATTTATATTTGAGAGCCTGACAACAGCAATTTTCTGGGCTTTTTTTTCTAAAATATTACTTCAACGATTAGTTGCAGATTTTTTTTCTGACTAATTGTTGCACTGTGGCATGTACACATCTCATCTGGGGTTCTGACCAATCTTTGCTGTGTCTGCAGGTGCACCATCACCTAAAGTTATGTAGTTCTTCATCAGAAAAACTCAAAATATGATGGTAAATAATGATAAAGATGCTAAAATAAAGGCAAAATCCAAATTAAGAAACGTAGATTATACAGTAAGTTGTATCATCGCTCATTTTCTATTTTTGGTGACAAGATGGAAAAGCTACATTCAACACAAACTATGTTCATTATCAACTGTTGAGGGAACTCAGTCGGCACAGAAATAAGAGCCTGAGATGTTCAGAAATCAAAGACCCACCTGCAGGCGGACCATCACAAACGTGGATACTCTAATGATCATGGGTACAGGGACATGAATAAGTTTCTCGTTTGCCATGTATCTAGAAAATGATCAAAACCAGGCACGTACATTTACTCTCAGAAGTTTTCCTGCTCTGTGCACAAAGACGAACAGATATCTAAAACCGCACTGTGAATGGCCGACACAACTTGTACAGGACTGAGCAGTGTTTATCAGTTTGGAGAGTGGGTGGTGTGTGCCCTACTTCAGCGGCTCATTAGATCACGTCCGGCGGTACAATAACGAGAGAAAGTGATGAGAGGGCACTTATCGTGGAAAGAGAAAGAGAGAGAGACAGAGGGTTAATGTCCATTCGAAACATTCCTGTGGGCAAGTGAGGATGAAAGGCGAGTGCTTTACATTCTGAATAAAATCATTAATAACTGTCACCATGACTTTATTGTTCATGCTAAATTAAATCTGATATGCAGTACTGTACTGTAGCTGGGGGATTAGACAGCTCTCAAACGAGATTCTGTAACTTTGGCTTTACTGGAGTTGAGTCTGAAAGAGGAAAGAGGCGTACATATTGCAGCACACAAATAAATAGTTTGTCAGGCTTTCTTCATGTGACTGATGAACTAATGATTCATTTAAATGTCTCATACATGAGCAGTGTTGTGCATCATCCATGAAGAACAATACTTTGTTTTTATCTTACTACACAAAGTAACTCAATTATTGTTATCATCAGTTAATTAAGGTGACTTATCATGTGGTCTATTGTCAGAAAACAGTGAAAAATGGCAATCGCAATTTGCGAAAGCTCAAGGTGGCATCTGTAAATTGCTTGTTTTGCTAACAGTTCAAAACCCAAAGATTTTTTTTGTGCATATGCAGAATCACCACAAGTAGAAAGCTGGAAAATATGACTTAGAGCTCAGGTAGGCAGTTATGTTTTGGTGTCATTAGGCAGAAATTCCATAATAAACTAGAAAAAAATCTGACTCTGTTTTCAGGCCTTAGAAATTTAGCCCATGACGGGAGACTTTGGCCAAACACAGGTTATTTCAGAGAGGGGGCCTTCGTATTGGCTGTTGCACAAATACAGATGCGCGTGCATGTCTCGTTGGTGAAAGACTGATTCAGTGGCGGAGAATCTTGCAGAGAAAGTTGCTATTCCAGCACTGGCAACAACTGCCTACACTGTAAAGCAACCCAAAAAAGGAGGATGGACTTATCAAAAAGAGAATCTGAGGTTAAACGAAATAAAACACGTGTCAATAACAGCGAAGCGAAGCAAAAGACGAGAATAAGAATCGAACCCACAGCTGCTGCAGCAAGGACATGTAGCAGGGACATGGCCTTTGAACATAGGGTGCCTGCTCTACCAGGTGAGCTAATGAGCACCTCATGTCCAAAGGTCCTTGCTACAGCACGCGTGGGTTCGATCCCAACTCTGCCAGAGCTTTCCTATTTAATAAAGGCAAAAATCTTAAAATAAAAATAGATAAATAAATAACAGTGAAGCATGTCAGAGAAATGTTGCTGAAAGGTTTGCCTTCTGCTAACCGGAGCCAAAGGCTCACAGCTGAGGCTCTGAGTTCACATTTATGTGGCTAACGTTAGCTGCAGCCTTGAATCACAGTGTGTCCTCTGCCCAACTCCCTGCTGTTACAGACCACCTCACTGGGAGAAAAGCTGTCAGCAGCTCCAAAGTGTAACCCCCAGTCAGCAGCTGCAGCAGTTCTAATCCAGCCAGTGCAAACCCAACTCCAGGGGACCGGACAACTCTGACTCCCCGCTGCATCAGCAAACTTTCTGATGCTGCTGTAACACAGGTTAGATCTGTCACTGACCAGCCCACTGTGACACCCAGTGCTGGGGATTTGCGCTGACCAAATAGGAGCCAAATAGGAGCTGCAACAGCTACCACCTGGCAAGGTAGTCCACAGCCGCCGGGAGTGATGATTTAAAAAGTAATCGGCTAATCTTTTCAGTACAGTACACTATGCTTATTGATCGACTTTGAGTGGAATGTGATTATATGATTATAATCTGCTGTCATGTTACAAAATTCTGTCTGTATAGTGACTCCAAGTAAAATATCATTAAAATCTAACAAAATGTATTAAGGTAAAAGTTTTACAAATCACAATGCTGTGACTTATAAAAAAAAAACCCATAGGCATTCCTATTAATATGACGTTGATTTCACCCACCCACACGCACAGCACTGCCTGCATTTTCTCCCCATGGTATACTGTATATAATGAGATAATACAATCCAGCTAAAGCATGTTTACTGCAGGTGTGAAGCTCTGATAAACGACAGAGAGCTTTCTGCGCAGTAATTGGCTGTGTCTTAGGAGAGGCTGCAGGAAAAACTGCCTCCTCTCTTTTCATATGCATATTAATAGGCCTGAAAACAAATATATATTTTCTGCGTGCGTCTCGGTTTGGTGGTATGTGCCGTGTTTATGTGTGAGCAAGAGAGCTTTCCGTTGAGATCTGTGCATGTGCGCGGAAAATGGAAAGTAAATGTCGAAGCTATAGGCCTCTATCTCCCTCCATTTCTCTCGCCTCCTGCAACATTAACTGTCCAATCGCGGGATAATGGAGGGGAAACCAATGCAGCGTTCACACAGAGCAATGCATTGCTTTCCTAGTGTATGTGTGTGTGAAAAACACAGGAGGACATTTGTGACATTCTGTATTAAATGCGCGTTTAGGTAAGTGTTTGTGCTGCTGTGTGTGAATAGGCTTTCGTGCTGGTTTTTGGGGGAAAGAATGAAAAATAGCGGTAGAAAGGAGCCATTAAGCGCTCTGGGGAGTCTGTGTGTGTGAGTGTGTGTGTGTGTGTGTGTGTGTGTGTGCACATGCATCACACAGCCACTGCTTTTAAATCATGCAACACAAGAGTGGCAAAGAAGGAAAAGCTGCACTCCAATGATTCCCCCGTGGGCCGGGGGAAGCCAGGGCAGAGGAAACGGGGGAGAAGGGGCAGCCTGTTATGCTTCTACGCTTTAACAAACAACCCATAAAACACCTCACCTCTGCCGTGGAGCAATAGCGGAGAAATAGGGCGGAGAAAAAAAAAGAGAAGGGGCATCAAATGTTTCGAGAGAGGGGGATGGAATGAAGGATGAGGTCGCCGGGGAAGAGAGAGAAAGAACGATGTCTAATGACAACAAAAAGCCAAATGATAAAAGAATAATAGCCGTCTCCACGATGCGTAGCCCCATGGGAGAGGCACAAGGCTTTCGAGCTTTATAGACGGAGAAGAGATGCACACACTCTCTCTTATACACACACTTAAACAGCTCCCATTTTGGGGCCATGACTTGAACATTTCACAAACACAATCGAGCTCACGGCGTACTCAGAGAGCCTCTGATTTCCCCAAGGCCCACGGGACAAAGGAGCGCTGCAGTGCAGAGAGAGATGCATACGTATGTGTGTGTGTGTGTGTGTGTGTGTGTGTGAGTGTGTGTTGGGGTATTAAATCAATACTTTTGTGACTGCTGATAGATAATTGATCTCATCAGTGGGCCTGTTCATGCACACTCACAATCCTCCAGGAAGGCAGGGAACACAGAGGCGTAGGCGACAGAGCGGGAGAGGAAGTGAGCAGAGGGTGAGGAGGGAAGTAGTAAGTAGCTGGAGGGGGAGGATGAAGAGAGGCAGGTGCACAGTCAGAGAGAAGATGTGAGTGATGGATGAGAGAGAAGAGAAAATGAGGAAGGAGATGACTAGAAGAAGAGAGGAGGCAGAAAATGAATAAAGAACTATTCAGAGGAATTTAGAAAACGCTATCTGGTCTTTTTCCTTCCTCTGCTAGCAACTGTAACTAGCAGCTCTGTCAAGCTTTGGATTTTTGGAAGTTGTATTAAGCTATAAACCCTGCAGCAAAACTGTAAGGAATAAGTCAGACGTGTCTACTCTGACATAAGCAGATGTTACCTTGTAGTTTAGGTAGGCCTACATTTTGTGTGGCTCCTATGTTCAACTGGTCTATCTACTGTGTGGGGACCAACTTGTGACTTGAGTTCAGGATAAGAATAGTCGAGTAATAATCGTACCACTGTGACAAAGTAACACATTACTGTAATTCCACTACTTTTGGCGGTATCTAGGAATGTAACCAATTACTTTTTCAAATTAATTAACCTGATAACATTTACTGGGCTCGTTTTCTGGTGACATTATGATCTAACGTCACCCAACCTTTCTGCAGCGTGGTCTTGGAACCCATCAATTATAGGTCTGACAATAATGATCCTCTGGGGTAAAGGCTAGTATTTCAGGCTGATCCAGTGTAGCCACCAGATATCCAAGCCAAGACTTTCTCTTGCGTTCACTGGTCAATTAATGTACTCATCCATTCATTTTCTGGAACTGCTTATCCTGTTGGGGGTTGCGGGACACAGACATAGACATAGAGACAGACAACCATTTATGCTCACATTCACACCTACGGCCAATTTAGAGTCACCAAAAATTTAAGCTGCATGTCTTTGGACTGTGGGAGGAAGCTGGAGTACCCAGGAAAAAACCCACGCTGACACAGACAGAACATGCAAACTCCACACAGAAGGGCCCCCCCAGCCTAGGGTTTGAACCATGAACACGCTTGCTGTGAGGCACCAATGCAGACACCAGATACCTGCAAATGAAAATTTATAAAGCTAATATAAAGACATCGTGTTGTCCGCAGATAGGTTCTAAGATTGCATTTTTGCCAGTGTGCACCATCTCCATATACAGACTGTTTGCCTGCTGTTCAAATGTGATTGGTCAATACTACTTAGTCTACAAACAGAAACTAAATTCTTGTCCTGTCGCCTACAGATTCTGCACACATATGCAGATATCTGCTTCTAGAGAAAAACAATGGTGCGATGAATAATGTGAATCGATCAGTCAATGTGATGCTGTACTCATATGGATTCAAGCAAACGGATAACACAGTGTGGGCGGTACATGAAACACAAGTAAACAGTCCAACAGAACGGCAGGAGGACGTCAAAATGAAACATGCATGAGGATATGTTACTAAGACAGTGTCCTATTGTTTACAAAGAATGGAATTAAATATATCAAAACTATTATCTTAAGGACAAAGTGTTAAAAATTAGCAAAAACTGATGCTGCTTGTTGATGCTACAATACATAGGCCTAACAACACATCTATTTTATTGTTTCACTACTTACTTTTCATCATGGTGATAATGGTTATACTCACAGATGACATTTGACAGTTGTGTTGTGCCACACTGAGTCACAGCAACACTAAGATAATATAATATGTAGTAATAAAGAGAACTGAAGCAGATATTTCCAAGTAATGAAAAATATCCTTTTTCCCCACAACTTAGCATGTTCATTTTCAGTAGCCTGCACAGCACTGGTTAGGATACAGTAAAGTCAGACAGTAGCCTCAGTGAGTGTGTGTGTGTTTGTGTGAAGTTGTTTAGGGTTATACAGTAAGAGGTAATAACATGAGTGTGAGAGAGTTATCATTAAAGGTTGCACTGCGAGTAAAGAGAGTCTGAGAGCTGTATGGACATGAAGTGTGTCACATAGGTCACCCAATGACTCAGACAGTTCAGAGTAAAAATACTACAGCTGCTGCATTTAGAGAAGGAAGTAAAATGTGGCAACTGAAATCACTGCGTGTGGTGAACAAATGCTATCAGCCTTTTTTTTTCTCACATTGTTTGGTTTGTTTCCCCAAATGACTGTTCAAGTGACTGCACGGTCATGAAGTTTCTTTTGTAAAGTCCTGATTCAGAGGGCCCTTACTGCATGGTGTCAGTACAAGACATCAAGAAATCCCATGACAAGAGCAAAATCAACAATGAAGTGATCCTACTAACAAATATTGACTGTGTTGTCAAAGCCTGATTCATCTGTTCCACAGAAGTCCATTGTGCTTTCAATAGTTTCTTTTGACAACAATAAAGCTCTTTGGCACAGAGGAACAAATCAGGCTTTGGATACACACACTACTCTTGTTAGCTGGATCATTTCATTGTTGTTTTTAGTCTTTTTGGGGGAGAATTTGTTGACAGAAAGAAAATTATACACCAGACTAACCAGACTTAACATTTAAATACCACAAAATAATTTAACCTGTAGTGTACTAGCATAAAACATAACCATTAGCTCTGCCTGTCAAGCTGCAATCAGACAAACTGATCGCTGTACAGCATGCATGTAAAAAGCTCTTTCATGTAGGGGAAGACTCAGTGCTAGTAATGATGTATAATGCATGATGTTGCTGTAGACATGGAATAACCACCCACTACCTGTGAGGGAGAAAATTAGAGGTGAAAATTGCAAATCAAAGACAAACAACGTCTGTAATGTGGCTGTTTGCCATGTAGCCATTGACTGCACCTGATTAGCATGAACGATGCCTGCGGCTAGGACAAATCCAGCCGCGCTTACAGCAGCACCACATCAATAATCTGCCCATTTGTACGACAGCAACACTGGCGATGACTAATCCGATGGCGAGGACTGAAGGCATCAGGCCATTCGCCCACCCAGGAGTAACCCTAGTAGGGTGAAGCAGCTTACAGGGACCCTCAAGAGTGGGCAGATGCTGCAGTGGGGCCTGGGATCATAGCAGCACAGCACCAAGCATCAGCTGCTCAAATAGACTGTTAGTTATGTATCAGAGAGAATGGGAGGAGGAGGGACAGATGGAGAGACAAGAGAAAGAGTTTAATCTTTGGATGTTTGGATAAGCACCCACTATGACTATTTTAAATGACCCTTAAGGAGGCGTTTCATTATCCAAACTGACATTTTTAAGTTAGATGTGATACTTGTTACAATGACCACAAATGCGTCTTCATTCTTCTGCATATAATAAAGAAGTGTCTTCTCCTGTAGCACACAGAGACACCCACAGATAATGTATACAGATTAAGTTGCATGCTTTAAAAAACTCATTTACAGAGTTTGCAAGAGCAGATGACATCACTGCTACGTCTAAGAGAGACATAAAGTGTCATAAAATGAAAAACAGAACAAAAACAAATGCACAGTTTAAAGGAACTACAACAGCCTCTGCTCCCACATTTAAGTTGCAACAGGCCCCTGCAGCTTTACTAAAGTGTCAAGCACGCAATTGAGCTCCAACAGGAAAACTTAACTACCTCTAGATGCCAATAAAAAAACAAGACTCCCACAAACCCCTGTGAGCATTAGCTTTACAGACGATATACAAAGCAAAACATTTGCATGTCAAACTTTAAAGAAGCTGCCCTGGTGAGCCAGTGTTTCTCTGCAGTTTCTGGGAGGGTTTGTCAGTTGGCACACACTCACAAACTTGTGTTTGTGAGTGTGTGTTTCTGACACATACCACCAAACATCTCTATCAATGCAATCTTAACTATCCTGTAGTTTTCCAATAGTAAACCTCAGTGACTCTAGTTGTGACTCATGAGTGTTTATTCCTGTTCCGAAGGCTGTCCACGCATCTGGGTATGTGTGGTGTGTGTGTGTGTGTGTGTGTGTGTGTGTGTGTGTGTGTGTGTGTGTGTGCTAGCAAAGCAATGAGTTCAGCCAACAGAAGCTAAATGTGTGAATGTTGTGAGACCCACAAGTTTTAATCATTGGAGCCACTCAAAGCGATAGATCACAGTTGCTGTTTTATTTTTAAACAACAGTGCAAATTTCTGTGATTTTTCATGTGTCTTGTGCTGCAGGGCTGAAACTAATGATTATTTTTGTTTGTTTGTGTGGTTGTGTGACTTTGGCGTTTGCAAAGGGTTTGCTCGGATTCACCAAAGTTACACAAGAACAAAAGCTAACTGACTGAGGCAGTGGTAGACCAGCAGCTCCTGTGTTTAGCAATATAAAATGATTGTTTTGTCAGTGGTGTCTGGCTCTTAAGAAAGCATAGATAGAGTCAGAAAGGTCTGTCTGTTTGAGAAGTACAGAGCACAGGACTGGAAAAATGAGACTTTGATGACACTGCATGCATTGTGTGTGTTTGTAAACGGGTGTTTTGATATTGTTTTGCTTTTGTTAAATGCAGAACCCTATTATTTCAATTCATCAAGATTTTTCTCAGTTTTTTTATTCTTCTTTTACCAGAGGCATGCAAGAAAAACATGTTCTTCACAAATTCAATGTAACACGGGGTGAGTAGCTGATACACAAATGATCATTGGGAGAGTGACGTTCTGCTTTAAATGTGAATATTTTCTGGTTTCTTTTCTCCTCTATGAAAGTAAACTGAATATCTTTGGGTTTGATATTTGAGGACATCGTCTTGGACTTTGGAAAACGCTGATCAACATTTTCCACCATTTTCTGACATTTTATAGACCAAACAACTGATCGATTAATCAAGCAAACGACTGATTACTGTACAATGAAAATAACTATTAGTTGCAGCCCTACATACTTTAAAACATGGCTAGAGGTGGACTTAAATTGATTTATCATTTCAGCTCTACCTCCTTGTCATAAAAATCATCTCATTTTCTGACAATATTTTTCAGCTAATTGTCATTTCGGGCTGAAGTGCCCATAAATTGTAGAAAAACAAGCTGGAAACTTCTAGTTCCATGGATGAGCTAATAACTCTTCTACACCAGTGAGAACCAGTGGTGCCCCCAGACATTTTTCATAGGGGTGGCCAGATGAGTCCACTGAAATCTTGGGGTGGAACACCAAAATCAAAAGTCATATTTAAATATCAGGAATTCTGTTATGCTGTAAAATCGTCACCAACAAATGCACTCAGGGTACCTTGCACGTTGTATCTGGACTTGGAAAGTCCATGACCAAGCATCAATATGTGAAGAGGTTGTAGTGATAATGTGTTGGCTAATATATACAAATACACATTTTAATGGCTATATCACACAAAAAAAGAGAGGATTAAGTCCATCCTCATGAAAGGAAACTCAATCTGCCATTTTGTTGTAATTGTCCTTTGTGGCCACAGGGGCCGCTGTTCAGCAAAAAAGTTACACCGTCTCGCTTTAATGTCAATAAACACACAAACAGATGTGGTCACACACAGCGCGATGTGCGCACGCTGAGAGTGGGAATAAATTCAATGTGACAGTGCAGTCAAAAGCCTCTGAGGCAGTGACAGTAACACTGGTAGGCAGGTGGGAGTGGAGCCGTCTGCTCACCACTCACTGTGCAAGACTGACAGCTAACCTCTCAACACAGCCCTTCTCCAACACACACACACTCTGACAGTAATCTCAGTTGCATTCATTGCTGTGAAATGCACATGGACACACGCAGAAACTAAATCAACATAAGAGTGTGTGTCTGAAGGGTTTTATCCTCTGTACCTCCAACGGGTTTTTTGTTTTCCTGTGTGGTGTACACACACCGACGAAGACAGGCAGCGCCCACCTCTCGCCTATCCGTCACCGCCTTCATCTTGTGGGCCTCAAATAAAGACAACTCAATTCATTCGAAGAAAAAAAAAGAAAAACACCACCACCACCACACTCTCCGAGCATGTTGTGTCAGGATGAAATGGGTTTTATTGTCGTCAGCTTCAGCTTCGGTGGGTAACACACAATTAAGCTTTTAAAAGTGGACCGTGGAGTTGTCAGTGAAGGAAGTGACAAGACGGGGTGGGAGTCGCCTTTGTTTTTGTGTTGTTTGTCTCCATCTATGAACGCAGATGCCATCATGGAGTATTTGTTTGCTCATTTGTGTGGATGAGTGTTTGTACAGTGTGTGTATGTGTGTGTGTGTGTGTGTGTGTGTGTGTGTGTGAACCGCTGATTCCCCACACTCACGCCTTTAGTCGGGATAACTTCGCCAACAAAATCCTATAATTCAATATGTTCCAGTGAAGTGCAGCGGTGAGTACATGAATATTCCACCACACACTGACCTCCTGATGAGCTCAGAGAGAATTGAAGGAGAAGTTGTATTGTTGTTGTAGGTTGTGGGATGTGTTTTAGGCATGCTGGCAGCAAGGTTCTAGAGCTGGCAATGCCAGTGTGGTGTTTGGTTAGTTGCAGCATGTTTAAATTCCTACCCCAGGGCCAGTCGTCTGCCAGGTAGCAAACATGACCACAGCATAGAAGTGTAATGTCGACAGTGAGGGCTGCTGCTTGTAGGAGCAGTGGAGAGTTGAATACATTTTCATTGCAAGATGAAACAGCTGTCTAATAGTTTTCTAATAACTCATTTGATGTGAAAGCCACTGCCCCCTAATCTAATCTGGCCCCCATTCAAAAAACTCTGGACGACTTTGGGTTAGTCAGTCGACCATTTTGGGCCAGACTGAAATACCTCCACTATTTTTGGATGGATTGCCATGACTGTTTGTACAGACATTAATATCTCCCCAAGGATCAATTTTGCCGACTTTGATAATCCACTGTCTTTTCCTCTAGCATCAACATGAGGTTTAAATATTTGTTTTTTCTTAAAAATAGCTTGACAGCTATTCTATGGGTTGCCATGACATTTAGCAAAAACAGTCACGACCCCTAACTGATGAATAGGGGTCCATCAGTTATCTACCGCCATCATCAGGTCAAAATTTGTTTGTCCAATACTATGCTTTACGTTCCCACTACTTATGAACCCACTCACTACTGCACATACTATTGATAATAAATCACCAAATTTGTGAAAAAAATTTAAGACTTATGTTCACTTTTTAGCTGCCGGGCCAGTGAAAATAGGGGGTCAGTAAAACTCTACGCTGGACACTGTCAAATACCTGCGAAACTAATGACATTCCCACCAGCCTCAGTTGCATTTCAAGTTCAGTAAATCTGTCGCGTGCCATCATGCTAAGCTATGATGGTTAACATGGTATACATTATATCTGCTAACAGGCTCAGACTGGCCATCAGGCATTTCTGGCAAATGCCAGATGGGCCCACCCACCTTGCAGACCATAAGGCCACCACCAGCAATGCTAAAAAAAACTGTAGGTGAAATAAAGACAGAGTTGCTGGCTGCGGCCCACTTGATGTCGGAACAGTCCATCTGATTTGGGGTTACACGGTCAGAAAAATCTTCAGCCGACTACCTATACTGTGAGGGACAGTGGTACCGGTCATTGTCACCTGTCCCCACCCTGTCAAGTGGATTGGTCCATCATGTAATGTAAATACAAATGGATAATGGAGCTAAAAACAAAGCATTAGCGGATTAGCACTGGGGCAGGGCCAAAGGAAAACTGCCAGGGCTAAATTTGTTCCCAGTCTGACCCTGCTTGCTGAACATCAACATACTAGCATTGTCACTGAGCATGTTAGCGTGTTGATGTGAGCATTCAGCTCAAAGCCTGGGTACATCCTCACAGAGCAGTGAACAGTAGACTATTGTTGGAGGGACTGATTCAGTTATTCTGCTTTGCTACTTTAGGCATAATTCTGAAGATGTGATGCTAATAAAAGTGGATACACACAGAAGGATACATTTACTGAAACCAATCCTCATGTCTCATTACAACAGAAAAAAGAACTTTGTATTTTCAGGTTTCCTTATTAAATGCACTTAGAACAGAGTTTCCACTTCAAACTCTCCAAAAGCACGCTGAAATATAATTGCATCCTTTACACTCCTATAATGTCAAAAGTGGTGCGTGTGTGTGGACTAGAGTGAATCATGCCACCACAACAGTGTCTGTGGAGGTACCTGCTCTTATTGGCAACTGCTACCACCGCTTCAATGATGCCAAAAATAAAACAAACAGACAGGATGAGTCACGGCTGTGCTTATGCTGGTCCCTCTTATTAGGGGGACCCTGCTTTGAATCTCCCACTTGTGTTCAGACATTTGAAAACATGTTCTTCAAAGCAGCAGAATACACTGGAGTCCGTGTTGTGTCTTGAAAAGATACAACACAAAGGGTGAAGTGATATGTAGTCGGAATAATGAGGTTTATGCCGCGGTCACTGAAACTTTAGAGGTACGACAAGAAAAGGACTTTTATCATTAACTCTGGTAAAGTTTTATAGTTGACTTTAACATAGTTCTTTTTGAATAGAACATGTTTAAATACTGCCCTAAGTGAAGTGTTTGCCTTTGAAATATATCTTGTGTTCTCTGTTATACAGTATGTGGAGACAAATAAGTTTAATTTAATGCTATTCATATCAGAATCATGGATAATCAAGAGAGTAAAATGATCCTAAATTTCATGACTTCTGTGATTTTCATGGAAATGTCAGGTCCTAAAATATCTTGCCCACGAGCACACAGATTCAACACTGTCAACACAAGGAGCTGTTTGTTGGCTAAAAGGCACCAGGACCTGAATTTACACACTTTCTCCCGACCTTTGCACAAACCTCCCCTGGAGACATGCAGCCTGAAACAGTGTGAGAGTCACAGTTGACAAAAAACATTTTCCCTTGTATGTTCACACAAGCAATTATATTTCTCTTTCTAACAGGGAAACAAAGACTTAATTTCTCTGCAGAGTCAAGGACCAGAGATAATTGCTGAAACGTAAGCGTGGCATCATGTGCTTAGCCTCCCTGAGGTTATTTCGAAAGATCAACCTGGGTTTATCAAGCCCTGCCATTCATTTTCCATTATCCACTTACTCTTCTATCAGAAACACCACACAGCCTTTCATCCCTTGTGGAACTGTTACATCCTAAAAACAGACTCATACTGAAAATGATTATTTTTTAAGGTTAATACAAGTTTTGTTTTGGTATTACACTTACATGTACTTGCTTAAATAATTCTTGCTAATAACGACACTGAAATGATAGGTCTGAATAAAGAACTATTCCTGAGCACTTCTAACTGATACAATAACAATATCATAAATTACTCATCAAGGCCAAATAGGAAGTTGTAAGTGGTTCTGTTTGTTAAATTTCAGCAGCAACTCTCCATTCTGCACAATGGTGTTGCTACTTTATACCAGTTTGTCTCCCCATTCACAAAACCACCCTCTGCATGCTACTTATGAGGCTAGAGGCGGCAAGTTTTAGCTTAGCTTAGCATAAAGTGAGGAAGCAGGAGGAAACAGGCCCACAGGAAGTCTACTCAGCCTTGCTTCCATTTTTTCTCAGTGGCCACTCGCAGTAGGGATGACTATATTTTGTAGGCTGAAGTGGAAGTTAGTGTCGCCATGGTTGCTTTGTCAAAAATATGATGTGACTTTTACATTGGATTTTGGATTATGTTTAAAAAGAACCTCTGTGCCAAACAAAAGTTTATGGTACTTACACATTAGCCAAACGGCTAATGCTGCCATCACAACAACGCTGTACAACTGTGTTTGGCATGATGACGTTCTGTTGTCTCTTTTAGCCACTTGTTAGCAACCGCCGACAAATAAAAGCTTCAAAATTCATGAGTATTTACATTAATTTTTAATTAATGTTATTGGACAAAATATAGTCTGAGACCTTATAAAAGTTCGAGATGAGGGAAAATGCTAACTCATTTCCAGGTTTTAGGGGCTCACCCCTGCATGACTATAGGCCATGGTAAAGAGATATCTGCAAAACTATTGACAGGACGCCTCAAACTGCAATAATGGTTAATTATGACTCATTCTATAATGAATTTTTGATCCATGGAGGTTTTATATCTGCAAAACTTTCCCTGAGCTGAGAGAAGCTTTTTAAAAATCTGTGACATCATCATCATCATCAAAATAATGGGCCAAGTGAGAGCTTGTGAGTGGGGCCAGTGGAAGAACACTACAGTGCATATTCATTGGGCCGCATACCCCGGAAATAAACCTGGCATCTAGAAACGTTTTTGGCGCATGCGCCAGGCGAGCAGTTCTCATTGGACAGAACAGACACCATCGGGTATCCAGATCTAATAATGCATCTATGGGGGCCACAGCGAGCCTGACTCTGTCCTTGTTGTCACTGTGAGGTTACCAGGCAACCAGTGGTGAAAAAATTAGTAGTAGCAGGTAGCTGCCCAAGATTTTGACATTTCTGTTGCTGTGCGAAGTAAACAAACAAGCTATAAAGTGTGAGCTGTTAAGCCAGGCTAGCTGCTTCCAGCTTTTTCCAGCCTTTGTGTTAGGTTACATTAACCGCTTGCGATCCGTAGTTTAACGTACAGACATCTGTCACTGTACATCCATCAGTGCTTTCCACAAAATATTTCCATTAAGGCTAGAAAAAGATTATGGTCATGTTGGAAACAGGAACAGATCAGTAGCAAGTGCATGTCACATAATTTGCTCGCCCATCCAACCATCCCGAGCAAAGTAATGTCGTGCAAGCTTTACGCAACCTCCACCTCTGTTACTGACGTCTTAATTGACATGGCAGCTAGAGTCCTATAATACTAAATTGAATACCTTTAGGTTTTGTACTGTGCTCTGGTAAGGGCATTTTTGACTAATAGGCAACATTTGATAGATTTTACCATTAATAAATTAATAATGAATGACAAGAATCATTAGTTACAGCCTACAACGAGCATTTTTCAACAGGGCCGGAGCCTCTCATTAGCGTCAAACCTGGGAACTTTACATCTGTTTACAATCTTTCCATCCATTATACTAAGCTTTCACTGCATATTGTCTGTTTAGAATCAGAAACCTTTGCACATGCTGTATATGTAGTTTGTACAGCAGAAATATCAAATTCTAAGTGTAGCAGAGGTGGTGAAGATGAAGACGTCCTACAGCTCACGCCTGGAGGAAGAGGGACAGGCGTCTCACACTGCTGTGTGATGGGCACACTTTGAATATTGAGGCTATCAGTGGACTCATCCTGGCTCACACCCACCGCTGTGTTTGGATACACTCTCTCTTTTTCTTACATACACACCCACATGCACAGCAGCATTGTATCTAGTGTCAGTCTGCTAGTGCTGATAGGCAGCATGTGGTTTCTCCTCAACACTAATCTGTCACACACGTGGTGCGCACCACTCATGGACAAACCCACAATATGTCTCTGGTAGGAAGTCCGATTGCAGTGTGAAACCCTAGGACTTCCTGTCCCTCTGGGCTATCGGGACGCACAGACTCAGCTCGCAGTGGAGGGTTGAACACTCATACGCGCACACTCCCCCAAAGCAACAATGACTCAACAGCTTAGTAATCAACCACGAAGACACACACTGTGCTGCAGCTTTACACCAGCAGCGTCAAAACAAAACAAATGAACTTTGGAGGCTGAGTAGGCAGCAGAGTCCTGCATCACTGTGAGTGGAGCAACGACTGTGATCCACGCTGGCAAAGCACATCGCTGGACCACACCCAGTACGTCATGACTCATCAGTCAGCCCTCTGTTGTCCGTCCATGCCAACAGAAAAGAGGGGAAGGCAATAATAGAAGAGAGAGGCAGAAAGGGAGGGGAGATCATGAGGAGAATCAACGAGCAGGATGAGGGGAAAGAGGATGAGGAGACGGTCACGCTGAGACACAAAGAGAGCAACAAACAGATGAGTGCATTGTGGGTGGGACTCACCAGCTCCACCGAACCATAGTGTTTCCTGCTGAAGTCTCCACGCCTGCAGCCCAAGTCCTCCGAGGCAGAGCTGCAACACAAACGCATGGTCAGACACATGGCCTGTCTGTCCTCCATCACACAACACAGACATACATAAACTGCTGCAGCATCTGCTCTTCTCCAGCCTTTTTTTTTTTTTTTATCTCACTTTGTCTCCTTGCTCATGCCCACTTTCTTCACCCTACGTTCTTTCTTTTTCTCCCTCCTCTTCCCTTTTTCTTTCTTTCCCTTCCTCCTGTCTGAGTCTTTGTCGGTGTGGCGGGGCTGCTGGTGGCATGGTGACTGGCCGGGAGCGGCGGCCAACCCCAGTTTCTGATTGAGACGTGGGTCCTGATTGAATTAAGCCCGGTGATAGATGGAGACTGGCTGGCAGAGCTGACTGCTGGTCAAATAGCCAAATGTGCACACACAGAGTAGATACAGTGCTAATATGTAGAAAGAGACTAACACACACACACACACACACACACACACACACACACACACACACACACACACACACACAAACCGGCCTCGACTACACCTGCGGTTGGTGCAATTTAGTAAATGTTAGCATGCTAACACCCTAAATCAAGATGGGAAACACTGTTATTATTATACCTGCTAAAAATCAACACATAGACAGTCAGACTGTGGCCATGCTGACATTAGCAGTAAGAAACATTCATAGCCCTGCGTTAGTACCCGACAACGTGACTGCTGAGGAGACCAAGAGGGTGATAGAGGAAGACGCGGTCATCCTCAAATGGAGAGCACACCCTTTGGAAGACGAGGGAAGGAGGAAGGAGTCCGAGTTGCTGCACAAAATAAACTTTAAACAAGTGCTCAAAGTAAGAGGAAGATCAAAAGATCCAACATTAAAGATCAAAGTAAGCACTCTGCAGATGTTTAGCATCATCGATGAATATCTTTCCTTGTAAAATGTCAGTGTAATAATCAGCTTCTCCGGTGTCGTCACAAGTTTATTAACCAGTGGGGAAAATGTTACAACCAAACTCTTCATCACTTCCTTGGGGTCAATGAGCATGAGCTGACAGCCTTCAGGAGCAGTGCCACTCTCATGTTGCAACCCACACTGTGTAAGCTTGCCATGCAGGTGTATCAGCCAGGAAACAAGGAAGTGCAGTGTCAAGTGTGAAGTTGTTTGTATGATGACTTTTCGAGAAAGTTGCAAGCAGCAACATCACCGGCAAAGCAATCGGTGGCCTTCACTATTCCAACTAAGAAATTAAGAACCGTCGACACTACTGATTATGACCATGGACATCAGAGATACAGCGTCCTGCATGTTTAACTGAGTAGTAGGTGGCACCTTATATGGTAGCCTCTGCCACCAATGTATAAATGTGTGTGTGAATAGGTGAAGGTGACTCGTAGTGTAAAAAGTGCTTTAAATGGTCGGATGACTAGAAAGGCACCATACAAGTGTAGTCCACTTACCATTTACCCCTTGTTGACATCTTTTCTCAAAAGGAAAATAAATTGTGTGTCTGCACCTACTTGTAAAAATGTGCACGCATAAAATAACTTTGCATGTACCAGTATGACACACAACAACCTACCAACTTGGGAAGGGCCAAACTGTGCTGTGAAACACAACATTTACCCCCATAAAAAAAAAGACTATTTTACATTTTTGTAATCCCTAAAATGCCTGAGCTGCACACAGCCTGGACCCATTTGCCTAAAACTTATTTGTATGGCTTCAGGATTCCACAAAATATGTCAGCAAGTGGTAAACCTTGTGTGTGTGAACATGGTTGGGGGTGTGTTGTAACATTTGTGTTTGCTTATATCTGTATGCTTGTCTGGGTGGCGATATGACCTGCATGCTTTCTGCTTCCTCTGTCTCTCTGGACCACATCCCCCACTCCTCATATATCTCCCCCTAACTCTCTGGTCAGGTTTCTCTCTCCCTCTGCAGAGTGGGGCTGTTAATACATAATGTACACTCAAGCTTAAAGGACGCATTTTAAAGTGCATCTGAGCTACAGGATGTATCCATCACTGTTTCCTTACCCACCCTCTCCCTCTGCATGCTGCTGATTGGGGTGGGGTCTGCTGGAGCGCCATCGCAACACATGCTCCATCACAGCTTTTGTCTCTATAAGCTCCCACTTTTTCCTATCAGCACCCAGGTTGCTATCTTTCCTACCCTTCACCTTTCCTCGGAGAGGGGTCACAAGAAGGATTGTACCATGGTGGTGGGAAGATTGAATGATACCACCCCACCCACCTTCCTAATGAAACCTTTCCATCTCCTACTGGAGCTCATCTCCTTTTTTAAAGGCTTCCTGTGATGTTTAAAGGGATTTGTGGATGGACATTTTATGTTTAGACTGAACTGAGAGGCAATAATGACTGATATAATAAGGTAGTTAGTTTTTTCTTTGTTTTGGAATTGCATGTACCCTCAACAACATGCCTCTAGTGGCTGTGGTTCAAGAGATATTTCTTGTTTCATAACCTTGGTTAGTTGGTTTGGCTTTTTTGGCTTGAGTAAGTACATGCATCAAAGCACTTGTACACAAAGACATGTTTTCAAATCCACAACACTTGGCTGTATAATGCCCCAAGGAGAAGAGCCAGATGGAGAATGCTTCCTTGTGTACTTTGGGGAAAAGGACTGAAGATGACATATTCAGATTTCAAGTAGACTCAAGTAGAGTGTGTAAGAGGAATCAAAGTCCAAAAAAAGATCCTCTATAGTGTGAGCTTGTTCATCCTGTTAGGAGCTCTTGTTCCAATCATGATAACTAAACTAAGGATTGAAGCTTGTTTGAAGCTTATTTTTACTTCAAATCTTGAATTCTTCAACACTAAGTAGTGAGTAAGAGTAATGACATTTTTCAAAAAAATTCATTTTATATTCTTTCCTTTTCATCTTTTAGCTATATTATCTGTGTGGCTGTATGGGATGGCAATGTTAGTCAATCGGTTGGCCAAACGTCTTAGTCCAAACTTAAATATTTCAACAATGACTGTCATGAAATTTTGGTGCAGACATTCATTTCCCCATCTAACTATGAAGCAAAGAATATCTGCCTGTATGTCTGTTTGTATCTGTGTCCTTTGCAAGTCTCAACAACCCTTCATCCAGCCTACTTCACACTTGGCAGGTGTATTGCTGGGGTTGTGCAGTGTCATATTTGGTGCAGTTTGGACACCCAACACGCTCGATATTAATAAGATGTGACTAGGCAAGGTTACTTTGGGGAAGGTCACTTTTGAAATGTAATAGGTTACAGATAATTTATTAGTTAAAGATGCTGGTAAACAAGCTTTAAGCTACACAGAAATATTAGAGCCCGGAAAATATTGCTAAGTTTCCAGCACTTGTCCAATGACCACGACCACCCACCTTGGCATTCTTGGCTGGCCGCAGGTATGGCAGACTCAGGTTGCTTAGAACAATGCACATTGATTTGACTGACAGACAAGAGGTGATGCAAATCCAAACAAGATAATCGTAACAACACTCAAAATTTTACCACATATTGCCAAATGAATGGAGCCTGTCTGCATGTAGAGACAGCCATCCTACCCTTGAGGGTGTTTACTCAAATTTGTTGCAACAGCTTTGCTTAACCATGTTTTCTGGGAATATGCAAAAAGTAGGCAGTTCTGCATGGCAAAAAGATGCACAGCAACCTCTATTTGTAATCACCAACGTTTCCATCAGCAACTACTAATTAGTAGCTACAAAATGCCGTTACATGTGACGAGTGCCAGCTCAAGGTGCTGCTGGCATGGCTGTAGACTCTTACTCATGCTGTATGCTCACTGTGCTACTCCCAGAGTGAGCTTCGCATGCCAGTAAATGATGAAATCACCCCTTTCGCATTGAGTGCGAAGGCACCAAAAGTTGTTGCGGCACTTGGTCGTGCACCTCTGATTATTGTAACTAAGTGCGCTGCCATTTTCAGTTCAACAGGGACGCCTCAGAGGGATGACTGGCTGAGAAGGTTGGCCTGCACAGACTAGGGATGTCCCGATCCAGCTTTTTCACTTCCGATCCAATACCGATATTACAGCTTTGAGTTTTGGCCGATACCGATCCAAGCGCGTATTATACATATACACTTATTTTGTTGTCAGTCATGTTAGAAAAGGTTTGATCAAGCGATATTACTCTAACAAGAACAACTACTTATTCGGGTTAGTTAGAATGATCCACAACAGTTGGTATGAGAAACTGACCCGTTTATTGTTAACAGGGTTAAATAAACAAACTTTAAACTTGAACATTAACATTAAATAAAAATTATAGCTGGTTTGCTTTGGCTGCTTTGGCCCCTTAATAAAAAGAAAATAAATCAACAAAAGAAATCTTTAAAATGTCTAACACTGAAATTAAAATAGCAGCAAGACTCCACACATTTGTGCTTTGGCCCCCTAATAAATAAAAAAATAGATTGACACCACAAGACATTGTTGACATTTAACAAACAATGCAGCCTTTCCTTTTCAGGTATTTTAGTCGTGTCAGTACCAGCCTGGTGCTGCTGTTTCCTGGGACCAACAGAGGGGACAAAAAACCACACACAATATTGTACAACTGTTTAAACAAGCAATAGTCCATCCATGGCTCTAATTTCACTAATTGTGCCCACTAATTTGTATAAGCCACCTGGTGTTTCAGAACATATTACACTAACAACCTGTTGAGTATAAATGCCTCTTTGCATGCTCGTAGCTCGCACAGTATCTAAGGGCTCATTTATGCTCAATATTAGATACATATACTAGGGCAGTTGGAGCCTCCTGTTCGTACTCTGAGTTCATGTCATCTGCATTTGTGCTTGTTTTCTGAAAGCTTATGGATATGGACAAAATGGAGCAGTACCACTAGAGACTGTGGGGCCAATGTGGCGTAGTTCGAGAGAGGTACGACTGTAGGAGATGACAGAAAAAAAAGCCTGAAAAGAATTTGCGATCTACATGTCGCCATGTGTTTAATTACTTCACAGACCATCGCTGTCTACAACACAGCCTCTGTTTGTGATCTACTTTTGCACATAAAAGGAGTATAAATAAGCGTTAAGGAGGCCCACACCACAGTGTCTCACACTAGTAAAAGACAAGTCTTGTGATAACAAGGGTGATTTATTATAGGCCTGTTAAATTACCTTACACTCCTGACATGCTGCTTAACATATATTTGAGCTATTACCCAGAATGAAACCATTATCCTGCATTCAAAGCTGCCCGTGTGTTTGGACATCATAACTTGAACTCTGCACCGCAGTGATTCAGTCACTTTCCAGCAGCGTAATGGCTGTTAGCCAAAGAAAAATGACTATGAAAGCTTGGACCAAAGAGAAATAGCACTGAAAGAGCAAAGAGGTAAAATGGATATTCATTACTCAACTGCTGCCCTCAGTAATGGAGTACGGGAAAGGTTACAAACTGTGGTTTCTGTCACAAGACAATGGCCAGTCGCCACTGAAAGGCTCCATAGAGTACAGTGAAATGTGAAGTATAAATCACACTGCCAGCCAGCATACTAAACCACCTCGTGCTGCCCAAGAAAAAAAAGCCAATCTTTCTATCAGTAATGTTAAATACCGTATGACTCTTTAAACTCCTAAATCGCTTTATGTAGTGGCTCTTTTTGAGACCGTGTTAGAAAGAAAAGCTGAATACACCAACAGACCTTGATGATAACTGGCGTGGAAGTGATATCACTCACAAGACTCTTGAGAATGACAAAGAAATGTATAAAAAGACCAGACATTCAGAATTTATCAAACATTTAACAGCTTATCTTGCTCATCCATATATACATCCACATCTGGCAAATACATGTGAGAGTTTGAATAATTTAATCAGTCGACTGCTGCAGTTCGTGGAAACGACTGCAGAGATGTGAGGTTCAAAAGTCAAATGATAGAACCGAGGAGGAGTCTTTTCCCCCCTGTGTCAGGTAACCGGCTCAATTTGGTGAATCATTTCGGGATTTAAACCTTTCTTATCCAATTTGAATTTATCTGATCCAAGATTTTTTGATTCATTTAAAAACCTAAGTTGCAGATTGTGGCACTGTATGCACAGCGCACATGATTACTGAGCCATCATACTTTTCCACCAGAGATTATTCTTAATGAAAGAAGTCAAAAAGTCATTTTGCTACAAGTGATGTATAGAAACTACAAATTCGAGGATGAGCTGGATAAGGATGCATAAGACAGAGAAGAGGTACAAAGCATATTCATGCCATATGGGGAATATGATAAGTCATTGGAGCATTCCATGAAAATTTCAGAACATCTTTGCCTCTTCTCTCCTCCCTTTTTGCACAATTGGTGCAGCCAGCAAAGAGGCGTCTCTGCTACTGTATATGCAGCACTGTGCCATAAGAGCTTTACCTTCACTATATGATCTCTCCCTGTTCAAGTGTCACTGCAGCTCCACTCTCTTGCTGGTAAAGAGCTGCAGCATGGCATTTTCAGATCAATCTTAGAGGAAATGAGCTACTACTGACTGAGCAACCTTGGACTACATCTGAACTCTGCTGCACAGTTTAAGCCAGCTGCCTCCAGTGTCGCCGCATACGTTAACTCTGTCGCTGTCATACAGCCAGAGCTGCATGCACCTCCACTCTACCTTGTACCGAAGAGCACGTCATGAATAATTCATCATTTTCCGTGCTCATACTGAAATATCTGCTCTCCGGGAAAAAAAAACCGAGGCGGCACAGATCAATTAATAAGCAACAGAATATCCGCACAGATGAACCCAATCAGTTTACTATTCGTGAAGCTGGCGACAAAGCTGCGCGTAAAACAAGCTGTGGTTCAATTAAAAAGCTGTTGTGGCTGAAAGAGTCTGTTGAGGAGCGTCAATACTTCCAGACTGGAGACTTGTGGATTCAGTGGCGCTCAGTTTGCCAGCCATCCCAGAGTAAACCAAAAGAGATCAATAAATTATGCACTTGATACATAACTAGACAAGTCTTAAAACTCGTCCCGTACAGTCGATCACTGTAAACATAATTAGCCGATCCACGGGCGTAATAAGGCACTTTACGCACCGGAGCAGGTGTCTCTCCAGCTTTGTCTCTTTGCCCGGGGCTGCATAATAAAATATGCCAGTACTGCAGGGATATGACACAGCGACGACAGAGAGCTATGCATTCAACAGATTAAAGCTGGCATGCATAAACACAGGTAAGAGTAGGATTTTTTGTGTTTTTACCGCTGATTGAAAGTCAACAGTTTGTTAGAGGCTGGATCCACACTGTTCATGTCCCCATGCGATGTCAGTCCAGCAGGACAAGGCGACAACAGCAAAACCGGCGTCTCTTTTTTCCTCTCTCCGTGTGTTTCTCCTCTCGTTAAGAACGCAGGAACATCACTGCGACGCAAACTCCAAACATCTGATCAAACACCCGGCTGATGGTCGGACTCTTCTTGGCTCCGGTGTCTGCGCGCAACTGGTCACAGCATGATGATGAAGCGGAACGGCTCTGCCATAGGAGCTGTGTGTTTACTGGGTTAT
The DNA here is from genome assembly GCA_035609425.1 of Epinephelus awoara. NCBI lineage: Eukaryota > Metazoa > Chordata > Actinopteri > Perciformes > Serranidae > Epinephelus > Epinephelus awoara. The sequence goes on from CM069312.1 coordinate 25,712,306, forward strand.
CTCTCCCTCCCTCCCTGCCTCCCTCTCCCTCTCTCTCACTCACATCAATGCTGCATTTCAATCCACCACAGTTTGTTGCTGGAGGCTCTGCAGAGCAAAAGGCACCATTCAGAGCAGGTTATTCTCATCGGTTTTCTTCCTTCTCTAAGTTTTCCGTTACATCACCGTCAATTACGCGAAGCTTCTCTACAGTTACAATATCCCGGGGCGCAAAGTGATGTCAGGACACAGGGTCACATCATATCATCCGGTGTGAGTATGGAAAGAAAATAAGAAGGAAATTTAAACATGCAAAAAGCAGGAAATAGTCTGTGATCAGCTTTGTGGTCAGAGTGAGAATGTGTTGGCTCTGACAACAGCAAAACTATAGCCAAACATTCATTTACAAAATCTTGCTCAACTTGTGCAGTATAATCCAAGTCTCACTTCTCCAATTACATGCTCAATAAAGTTGGGTCAAGTTCCAGTTTTGCCGGTCCAGTCTGGTGTACGAGCTTAAATCAGCCAGCTGAACTGGCATTTGTCATTATGACATGTTCTGGCAAATTATACAGTAGCCTACATCAGCAACCTGTGCTGATGGTGACACAGCTATAAGTCCAACTTGTATTGCATTAATAATAAGGTTTATAATGTTAATAAACAGACTACTGGAGCCCCGGTGTTGAAAGCGCCACAATGGACAAGCAATGGCTGATTCATGAGGTTGAAATAAAGAATTGTCTTGGTGGCAGCTAGCTGGAGGAAGATCACCATGGAGCTTAAAGTTTCTGGTAAGCTAAATGACCATTGGGAATTATGTATGTCACTTCTCGAAAAATATCACAATGACACAATATGACTTCAAATCATTAATAATGTTTGCCGTTTTTGGATTCTTTGTACACCGTGAAGACATGCGAGGAAAACAAAGTATTCTTCCAGATTCAGTGTAACAGGGGGAGAGTAATGACATGCAAATGATCATTTGCGATGTGAAGTATTCCCTTAATAGGCCTGTACGAATGTTGGCAATTCATCAATAAATACTTCCCACTTAGGAATTCAGAATTTCCCACTTCCTAATGAGTCTAAGGTTACAAATGTTAACATGTCATTAATAAAAGGATTTAATTCATCAAGTCTGTCCTTGTAAATGTTAATAAGATGTTAATAAATTGATTTTAGTCCCAATAACAGTCGAACCAATCAAAGGAAGAGTGTTCACAACCTGTCACCCCATAGACTGCTCTTAATAATGGCTTTAAACTAAAGCATTTGGAAATTATTTGCTAATCATTACAACTTGGAAACTGTTTAAAAGATGACGAATTACCATATTTTCTGAGATCCTCACCAATCAATTTGCTCTTACTGCACATGCTCTCCAGGGTCTACTCATAATCCCCCTCAACAGCATGGCCAGACAAGGATGAGGTCATTCCTAACACTCAGCTTATTTAAAACGTACACAGAGGTACACACACCAGACTGAGACTGACATTTATAATGTGTTGGCATGCCACAACTTGTGTTTTGTTGACACTGACCTGACTGATCCTATGACCGTAAGTGTAAAAATAATAAATGAAAAATCAACCTATTCTTTTCCTTTAATTGTTGTATTTTCTTTTTTCAGACCTTATTAAAACTCAGTTCTGTAAACTCAATTTCATATCCTACAAACTAGGTTTGCGCAATTGATGAAGAAATGATCATAAAGCTTTGACTAATATATCAGATCATGTTAGCTTATTATGCCTATAGTGGTATTAATGCATGTTGGAAGAAACTGTAATATACAGTATATATATATATCTTACTCTCTACCAACTCCTGAGGGAAACATCTGGCGCTTTAGCTGCTAAATGCTCCACTGTGTTCACCAGCTAGTCTCTACCTCTGTCTGTCTGCTGTTTGGTGCTGAGCAGGTAGTGTATATTGGGTTTTCAGAGCTTTTCACTGAAACCAGCTGCCCGCTGCAACTGAAGACAACACTGTATGAGAGTGAAGCTGAACAGTTAAGTTGCAGCCGGACAGTTAAACACTGGGCTGAAATTTGTTGTAAAGCTCTGTTAAGTCAAGAGGAGCTGCAGTTTCAGGTGATTCAAGGTTCATCACTTCTAGCGACTCCTTCCATGCTGTCACATCGCTTTCACACACAGACTTTGCCCCAGGAGACTCACGTTTGAGATATGGTTGCAGTGATTGTGCCACTTTAAGTCGGGTGTCTCTTAGCCACAAGCTGATGCCTTTCCATGCACATCTGTGCCACTCAAAGTCAGGCGTTCCTTCAGCAACATCTGCAATCTCTTCCTAACCATACCCAAGTAGTTTTGTTGCCTAACCTTAATCACCGATGCCTTACTTTTGCAGCCTAATGTGACTTACATCAACAACAACCTTTTCCTAACCACACCGAAATAATTTTGCTGCCTAAACCTAATTGCAACGCCTTCCCACCACCGTATTTGTGCCTCTGAGCTAGCTGTTGGTTTTTTTTTTAGACATCTGCGATCTTTTCCTAACTACTACCAAGTAGTTTTGTTGCCTAAAACTTACCCCTGATCCCTATTTACCGCCAAGCCCTTCTGCATCAAGTTGCAATGCAAAAGGCTGCCACCTGCGTCATTTTAGTAATGCCTGGGGCCTCTGCCCTAGATGCAAAATATGAAAAGTAGGAAAGAGATTATTATCAGGACCACAAACAGAACATTAGGGGTTAGATCTTGAACGCTGACAGTAATGCCACAGGCTAGGGAAAATACTTGTCACTTGTCAGTATGTCTAGTAAAGGATGGAACACAAAAAGAAAAATGTGAGGAAACAGAGGAATGTGGCAAAAACATTTCAAAACAGACTTTAATTTTGTATTCTTTGCTCACACACAAACAGGCGAAATGTGAGCTTCTGTAAATCTGATACCTTCACAATAGCCCAGCCTTAGCCTGTGTCTCCTGCTTACTCTACACACACACACACACACACACACACACACACACACACACACACACACACACACACACACACACACACACACTCGTACACACAACATGAAAGAGTGCAGGAATGCTCGGCTCAGGCTACACGGCACTCAGCTGCTCATCAATTTTTAATCAGTAGAAACCCCCCTCTGTGGCATGCCACACCACAGGAAAACACCTAAAGCTACCAACACACATGGCATTTTCTCCCTCTGAATGTCACTACCTTTAAAAGAGCTCACGTTATGCAGCTGAAATCCACAACAGCCTGGAGAAAAAGAAATCCTTTAAAAAAAAAATAGAGAGAGACCTCTGAAATTAAACCCCTCGTTTTCTCACGTCAGGATCAAGTTACAAACATTCAACCTGAGATACCTGAACACCCCTGACTCTAATTAGAGCCCTGAGGCCGATCACACACACACACACACACACACACACACACACACACACACACACACACACACACACACACACACACACACACACGTTCATGCATGTTGCATAAACACAGCTTCATCACACACCTCCCATTGTGACATTTTGACACGCACTGCCCACATGGCCTTTGCATAAGGGCTTCTGGCTTTTAACAGTCGCATGTGAAGCCGGTCTGTTACATAGGAAGTCAGATGGGGAACACTTCCCATTCAAATATCAGTCTGTCTGTGTGGCCTAGGAGCTATAGTATCATCCTGAATGCATAACAAAGCTACCATAACAGAAGTAACTAGCATAACGTGACAGCAGTCTGCTCCAGGTGATGAATTCGATCCACCAAATCCCCACAATGGAAAAGAAAATGTATAAACATGAAAACACAGGACGTGTTGGTGTTGAAGCTTGAGCTAAAAGGAGTGAATATGCTAAAGAATCCCACAGAGAGCTGATCAAAGATAGTAAAGGCTATTCAAACATTTAAAGGTACCCTATGGAGTTTGTGACCACTAGTAGCGCTATAGAGCGATGCTTTTCGAGTGGTTCCTATTTTTGGCATTGTGCCAGCAAAGGTAAAAGTAAAAAGTAAAACAATAATTCTGCTAGCAAACTTGTTGTTTCTTTCTCTCTCTCAAAAGCCTCTTTTACACTGCCTCTCAAATGCGGGAATATCACTCCATTATTCTGTTTCATTATTCAGAATAGGGGGAGAGAGTTGGGGAATGGAGGTGGTAACAGTGCTGAAAAAATGTCTGTATAAACAGGACAGGAGGCTTGAGGGTAATGTTTTGACAATGTGTTATGTATGCGACCCACCACAGGAGAAAAGGTAGCTTGTAGCAGTTTGCAGCTAACTCAAAGAAGAAGAACAGCAGCTGTAAATGTCTGCAATAGGGAAAACAATGAGGTCTGGGAGCTCCTTACCCTCCCAGCAGAGGACGAGATCAGCCGCCATGTAACAGGGACAGTAAATGATAGTTATTGCCATGTTATGTCATTGTTATTGTTTCTAAGGCGCTGCTAATGCACATGTTCTATGTCACACCAGAGGCCGACACTGTCGTATGGCATGATCTCTGTGTATAAAGGTCTTAACACAAACACAGTTTGGCTTTGATTTTTCCATCCAGCGCATCTTTTTGTTACTTTATATCTACTCCTGATACTACAGAGGTAAATTATGTCAATAAGTGCAGGCTGAAATGCCTCCACTTTATATGTGTTGTGTTTTTTGTTTTTTTTTTCCTTTTGGAGTCCAGTGCTCTGCCCTCTTCAGACTTTCAGTTTGACATTCGACTTAATTCTCTCAACTTTCCTCCCTCTTGTTCTGCTCACAGCCGGCCAGTCTCGTGCCCTTTCGTGGGGATTTGCAGGGCGTTTACCAATGCTAATTAAGATCAACTGTCACGCGCTTTCAGCTTATGAGGACAATGAGATTCATCATTTATGAGCACACGTGCAAACAATTTTGTGGTTTAAGAACATTTTAGAGATTCTGGAACCATTTGTTAATTTTTTTTGTGGATTTTTTTTTAAATTTCCTGTTGATCGCTTTCTCTCTCAGCAGTGTTCACAACAAAATGATTCAACCACTATTTTTCAGGCTGGATGTTGGCTTTTATTTTCATGAGCATGTAATTTGCCCATGGATTAACTCGGCTCAAACTGCAGTGTGTGTCACAATATTTTGCATTATGTCATTAAGCTACTGGGGTGCTGCTGAAGGGTACACACACCCTCAGAAGCAACTTTTCATGATGCTAAATAAACAGCGAGCCTTGTCATCTGGATCTACAGAGGGCCTCAGCATTAGTTAATAAGTAAGAAATAAAACCATAACCCTCAATCTTCAACTCATGTACACGTGAGGTGTGTGTGTGTGTGTGTGTGTGTGTGTGTGTGTGTGTGTGTGTGTGTGTGTGTGTGTGTGTGTGTGTGTGTGGGACCCAGCAGCGATGGACTATCCCAGGCTTTGCGTTCCCCAGACAAATGCAACTTCAAAGCTCAGGTTATAACTGTGGGTGTAAGCATTATGGTGCGTGGGCTCAATCCATGTGTCCATGCCAGAAAAGGTTGTAGAGCGCAGGTACACAAAATGCAAGTGTGTGTGCACAAGCACTCGCATGCACAAGTCCGTGGAGCTTCATGATGTGGATCAGGAGCTCTCGACTCAATAGTGTGCTAATCCCTCGGAGCTGCGCCGCCTTCTCTCTGGACAGCTGCCACTCCGGCCCTTTAGTCTCACAGAGTAAGCCATGTCTGACCACAGCACCTTTCCCACGCGCAGGATAAACAAAGCCTCTGTTACTGTGTGTGTGTGTGTGTGTTTGTGTGTGTGTGTGTGTGTATGAGAGTGCAATGCGATTAGATGCGCAGCTACTGACACTGACTCACACTGGATCCAATGGGAGTCATTTCTTTAAATAGACATGTATGGAAATGAGGAAAAACAATGTAATGCAAAGCGCATGACACACTTCGACGAGCATCAACAAAACAGGGTTTTTGTCTGTCACACACATCCAGAGGCAACATGCAAATCAATACACCTGTCATTATGTCACCTTTCATTGATGAAGCTTTGGGCATTGGATAATGTGTAACTTGGAGGAGGAAGCAGTCAAGATAAATGGCTTCATTTGACTCTGACATTATTCAACCTCCACAACACAGTGGAAAAGCAGAAGCAGTAAAATAGTGAGTAAAGAAGACGGTCAGCTTAGACTGAGGAGTTTTTGTAAGTAAGTTTGCTCAGGGACTGTACTTAAGGAGACTGTAAAGGTACTTGAGTATCTTCTGCTATACTTGACTCCACCACATTTCAGAGGACAAAAGCATATATTCTGCTCTGCCACATGTATATGACGGTTATACTTACTGCTCAAGTTAAGACTTTACATATAGTAGGCTTATGAAATAGAATACATTATCTAAGATTAAAAGGGGGCCTCTGCATGTGTGAGTTATTAGCAGTTTCTCTCTTTAAACGTCAACGTCATTGCTTGAGAACCAGGTGTTCAAGAGAAAATTAATGAGAGACAACTAGTTCATGTAGCCAAGCCTTCATATATCATCTTATGACCCTTCATATTTAGTGTGTAATCATTTGGTCCAGATCCCGGACCCCTATGTTAGGAGACGCTGGCTGCAATGGCACCCCCAAACATTTTCCATAGGGGTGGCCAGGCACTCCAAATCCAAAAGCCAAAACTGAATTTCAGAATTCTGATTATGCTGTTGTAGTATATAGGCTAGTTGAAAACTGTCAGTATGAAGAGAATAAAGGAAGTGCATTCTGATATACTTTGGTTTCTCATTTTACAGTTAATATTGCAGTATTATAGTACAGTTAACATTTTGAGTTCCACAACAATCCTGTTTTAATATGTATCTGTATATACATATTAGGCTATATATTTCTTAATAGGCTGTCTGTTCTTTTCCTTAAAAAGGAGTGCATTAATTGTAAGGAACAAAACATTTACCAGGAACAAGCCTTCTCAACTTTAGGGGAAGCTTGTGGGTACCCATAGAACCCATTTTTATTTAGATATGTCGAGGTAAGAGTTAAATAGACCCCTTTAAAAACGGCCATGCCAGTTATTTCCTCCTAAAATTTAGCTTAAATATGGAGCGTTATTTAACCCCCTTCCTGACAAGCTATGCTGACATGGGTGGAACTGATGCCACTACTTTTGCGACAGCTTAAGAAACAAGCGCCACAGCTTCTTAAAATTATGTTCCCCAGCAACTGTATCAGCAGTAGTACAACTGCTGGACTGAACTACCTAACTGTTTTACTTGCAACAGATTAGAGCTGCAACAATTAGTTGATTAATCAAGCGACAGAAAATTAGTTGACATTTATCAACCTTTCTTTTGTGATTTTTTTTAAAGCAAAAATGCCAAATATCCACTGGTTATAGCATCTCAAATGTGCGACTTTTATGCTTTTCTTTGAAATATAAAAGTATACTGGATATCTTTGAGTGTTGTAAACAAAAGCTTGATGAATACAAAACTTTGAACTATTAGATATTAGAATTTACTTTTTTACATTTTAAAAGACACAATTATTAAGAGATAATGAAAAACATTATTAACTGCATACAGCCCTATAATGGCGGATTAACAATACTGTGTTGGTACTTTTACATGAGTAAAGAATCTGAGCTCTTCTTCTGCTTCTGGTTTTTGGTGGAAATAAACTGATTCAGACTGTTTTATGAGTTCAAAACTCTGGATGTACATTCCACTGAGCAGTCAGTAATCATCTCTAATGGCACTCAATTACACACATAAGGACATGCACACACACATGAATATACACACACACACACACACGTGCAGATGATTTGGATTCAGGCCTTGGCCTCTTTGTTTCCAGTGCGTCCCAAATGCCAGCAGGTCACCATGTGGCCTCAGTGAAATGTCACAGTGTCAGGCTGCAGGGATTGATGATGGCTCTCTCATTAAACGTGATCAGGTGAATTAACCTTTTGTCTGTAACGATCAGACCGGCTCTGGACACCACTCTGCCCTTTGCCCTTTGGCTACATGTGCTGTGTGTGTGTGTGTGTGTATATGTGCGTGCATTTGTACAGTGTTATTTAAACACTGCTCTTCAAAGTCTATCCTTTCCTTCAGTCATGAATTTTTAAAGTAGGATGCATTAGTACATCTGGGCAAAACAGCAATTTCAGTAGTTAGAGAACACTCAAAATATGAAAGCTGGTTATGTCTGAATGAAACCCTCAGCTGATGCTCTCCACATTACTGTCACTGCTTCTTAATGCACTGACTCCTCCTAGTGGGAAAGTATGAATGACCAATGCACTGTGCCAGGCATGTCATTTCTTTTCTTTTCAGCTGCATACAAAACAAGACTTTGTTTTGCAGAATCAAAATGCACAAACTAAAAAGCAAAGGTCCAAAGTGTGAATGCTATGTCCTAAATTAAATTATTATTATTATTTTTTTTACAACCACTGACCCACCGCCATATAAAAACACAGCTTTTACAAGGAGAGTCTGCCCTCTTGTGGTTATAACTTGAATCACAATCACATGAGAAAGAACTCAAAATAATGTATTTGCATTGTATAAACTTCTGAGTTTATACTATATATTATATAGTTTTATAACTATATAATTTCATCATGCAAAGGTAACACGTACCCTCTACTCATAAATTATGAAAAAATATTTTAGCCTACTCTCAGGAGGACTGGGGTCTTCTGATGATCCCTAACCCACTGCAGAAGGTGGTATGAAAACATCAAGAAAAATAAGATTTATGTAGAAAACAAGTGGCATATGCAATAAAAAAAAATGTGTACCAGAAACATGCATATGGACATTTTTTTATTTTTTATTTATTTTATTTTTTTTATAAAGTAATTCACTAATTTTAAAAATATATTTTTGAAATCTATTTTCTGGTTTCTCAGCTTTTTGGGACATTTGTTAATGAAGCAAAGAAATGACATGTATGTGTATGGCTCAGTCTTATTCTCTTCCTTTCCTTAATTCCAGCCTACACTTCAGTTCCAATCATAAATGGCAAATATGAATCACTATTGGCTTAAGATATATCTAATTTGTTAAAAGGACCAACGCATGTGTGGCTCTAGACTGGTAAAACCTTCACAGCTGCCTCTAAAACCTCATTCACGGTACTAAGTCACTGTCAGCGGGAAAAAACATGAACCACTCAATCAGGTTCCTTTTGCCTCTTTAGAAAATAAGTGTCCCTTATTATTACATTGTATTTCTAAAGGGACCATATACAATATTAAACTGAAATGTCACTATTTGATGTACCAGAGTTAGCTTAAAGCTAATGTTCATCTACAGTCCGCTGACAGGACACAAATAAAACATCCACACAGTGACAGAACAGCACTGAACAAACTAGACAGCAAGACAAGACACATAATACAAAGTTACAATCAGTGGTGCATCACATCATACGCACGCATGCCCACATACACACACCATGTCAGCAATAAGTATATGTCTGTGTCTGTTATCAACTATGAGTATTAGTGGACAGAAAAACAGGGCCATCATTTTACATAATACACCTCCATCATTGAGAACTGTTTTGTGTTAACATGTACCTTAACTACACACTGTTGCCTTGAGGAAACAAATGGTGTCTTACAGTAAAGTATGTCTCCAAACCTTCAATTATTAGGGATGGTAATCACCAGAGGCCCCATGATACGATATTTGCACAATACATAAGTCACGATACAGTAATACTGTGATTTTTAACCTGTTGTGATATGCTGTTTGGCGATAAAATGTATTGCAATATACTGCGATTTATAATCTTTTTTTCAACTGCAAATTATGTCTGCAAAGGAAAACTTTGTCAATAAAAAGTTTTATCAAATTAAATAGTTTGTTCATCTCACTTCAGTCATTTATATTGCTGTATAGTCTATGTAGTAAACTGAAAATGCAAGTGATTATATTATTCTAGTAGTTTAAGTTTAATTTATATTTGTAATATTAATAATTTATATCAGGAAAAAAAAAATCAATCAATCAATATCTGGTGTCTATGTAACAATTGGATATTGCCATAAAAAAAAAAAAAATCTTCCCTGTATCAATTATGTTTCTTGGGAGATTCATGCACATGTTTGTATTTCTTTTCAGCCATGCTAGCAGCCGAGCAGCTCGAGGGATGGCACTGTCAGCTGGTCCACCACTTTGGTTCTGACATATCCTCAACAACACTTTGATGGATTGTCATGAAATGTAGCACCGACATCCATGATTCAGGGCCCAGTTTTTCAAAAGATGTAATCTGATCAAAGTTATCCGGACTTGGAAATCTCACATTTTGCGATCCAGGATCAGCTAATCCCTTTTAATTTTGTGCCAGTTTTTCAAAGCAGCATTGGACTGGATCACCCTGATATGGATAGAAACTTTCAAAGAGATCAAATCCAGATAACCCGCGCTCTGAATGGGAATACATAACACAGTGTAGGCTTATTTCTATGTAAAGAACAATAGGTAGGATAGCCAGCATGGGATGACTTTAAGTGTGTCACAGAAGAAACATAGGCACATAGACGTGATCCAGATTTGATCCAGATCAAAACTAAACCTGGATTACGCGTTCTAATCCACTTTCATAATACCTTTTTGCTTCTGAACAACCCATTTTCAAGATTTGATCTAATTTGACAACAGAAATCAAATCAGATTACTTCTGAATGGCTGGGCCCAGAGGGTGAAAGGTGTGAAATACCCAAATTCATCTTTTTCTGGCACTGCACCACATGTGCTACTGCCTCATTCAAGGGTGTTCCCTTGCCAGAAAACATTATACCCACTTCACTTCCTTATTTGATTGCTCAGAAACTTGTCACCAGACAGTATGATTTGTACAAAATTAGAAAATATCTACGGGTGGAAGGGTGTTTTGTGGAAACCAAGTGCAGCAGTGAGGCCTTTCACTCACTGCGGGAGGCTGCACACATTTCCTGCAGATGTGCACCTGTGTCTTCTATCTCATTGGTGTTGGAGTTTTACAAAAAACAAAACAAAAAAACCCAGTATAAGCTCAGATTCAAAACGGGACAATAAATGACACAGAGAAGAAGACGTAGCAACATGCAATATAATCCATACAGTATTACAGCTGTATGAGGCCCATAGTGGGGGAAATTCCCTGTAAGCTGTATTTTAAAGAATGTCCACACTTCAACAACTTAATTTGAGCCACATCTTTACAACCTCTGCTGAAAATAGACCCTTCCTAAATGTTTCTACACGCACTCTCAGTCTGCACTTCCATCTCTTTCATTCTTTCACCGTTTCTCTCTGTCGCTCACTCTCTAACCAAGAAGAGGTTTTGGCTGGCCTCCCTTACAAAACCGCAGGGTAAAAATGTACAACAGTAACCCTTCACAGGCTCCATTTCCTCCTCTGTCTCTCCTGGATCGCTCTTTAAGGGTTATGACGGGGGCAGTGGGCTGGTGTGAAGCAGCCCACAGTGTACACACAGACTGTACCCATACTGTGCAGACTTCCTTTGATCTTTCATACTTCAACACACACTCACTTTCACTTTGCGTCATCCCTGACAGTGACCGTGGTAAAAAAAAAAAGAAAAAAAAAAAAAGAGGAAGTTTATGCAACTGAGGAAAAAGAAAACACTCCGCAGAATATGACTCTTTTATGCAAGTGGCTTGTGGCTTGTGCTCGAGCTGGCTGCATCTCAACCGATACTCTGCTTTACGCTGGGCTTATTCCAGCCAACTATAATGGGAAATGTTTTTCCAGCCTCCAAGCTTTCCCGGAGCAGCGCACAGTGCATTTTAATGTGTAGGTATGTGTCTTAAAGCCCTAAATGGAAGCAGATGTTTCAGTCGAAGAGCAGAAGTTTACATAGGGCTGTAATCAAGCGAGGGATTTTTCTTTCCTTTTTTTTGTATTTTTTTTTTCTTCCAGTAATTTGAATCTATTTTTCTGTCTAAATGAGCCCGGTGCGCTGCATTGTGCGCATGGCTGAACTGTGCCGGGTTGTGCTGAGCTATGCAGCCACATATGGGAGTGATTACAGTCCAGTGTTTATCAGACCTCACTGAGGGACTGACTGTACGGCTGAGCAGAGCAGAACCAGCCTTGCAGCCTATTTCAATTTCCCAGCTACAACCTTCTATGGAAATCAGACAAGTGATACAATATTGCACCAACACTGTGCATGCAATCATAATTCCTGGGAACTCATTCACATTTAGAGCTGAAGCGATTACACCATTCAAAGTGTGCTTACAGGTGCTGTGGAGTAAAGCTGCATATCTGAAATAAATTGTGTAAATTAATTAATAATTGTGAGCAGGAAATTGACCATCTGCCTCAAATGATGTCACTTGAGTCTGCTGGGGCTGAAAACTGCTGTTTAAAAAAGGAAAAAAAAAACCTGAAGGTGTGGAAAGAATTAAGCTAACCTGACCTCTGAGGCTAACAGCTGGAGGCTACATTAGCCGCTACTAGAATAACACATGGCTATATAGACACAAAGATACTCTATAACAGAAGATACCCCACTACAAGCTGCGCCAATGGAACAAATTGGTATACTTCCAGTTTCCGAAGTGGGCATGGTTGCCTCTCTGCTGGAAGTGTAGTAAATGTCATGTGGATGAATTAAATCAGATTCAAAACAATACAACACTATACACAGTACCAATTAAATGTTTGTTCCTTATTTTGCCACTCGTTTTTATCCACTAGCTTCATGTCTGATATCAACCAAGTGTAAGATCACCACAGTTGTTGCCAGGTCTTGCTAGACTATGCTGCTAAAACAGAGACATGTCAGAACAAAGTTAATTGTCTCTTGATGAGTGTGTCTGAAAAAATGCCATTCAATGTCAGAATGTCTAGAAGGGTTGGGGCGTGTGAAAAATGGATCCAATATTTAGTTCAGAGACTATAGGGGAAAGGAAACAGTCATAATCTGTGCTCATGTTCACCTTTCCCATTGGAATGCATGAAATCAGGACCACTGCTATTCTCCTAAAGGGGTGGCACATGACACAGGTACAGGAAATGAATCTAAAGTGGAACGTCTTGGCTTATCAACAGTCTCTGATGGAGAACTTGGACCAACGTTGGAGGCGAGCCCCATTTATTGCTATTAAAGTTGCTCAGGGGAGTATAAAGCCAAAAAGTTTGGAAAAAACTACCCAGATCCTCCACATTGTTGACCCCATAGATAAGGCAAACAAGAAATTCCCCCTGGCTGAGTGGTTAGCTTTTGGTTTAGCCCTCTGCTAATTTAAATGGAGATAAATGATTTAATTGTATGGCTCTTAGAGACTTTTGAGTTGAATGGATCAAATTCTAATGGGGTTAGCATGTAGCGCAAAAGCTGCATCAGCTTTTCATCACCCAACAACGTTACAGAAATGCAATGCTAAATCAGTGTGTACTCTTTAAGTAATTTTTGGGTCAAACATGACAAAAATTGGGTGCCTGGTGGTTCAGTGGGTAGAACAGGCATCCCATATCAGAAGGTAATGTCCTTGCTGCAGCAGCCCCAGGTTCGATTTCAGCCTGTGGCTCTTTGCTGCATGAAATCCCCTCCTCCCACCACACACCTTGACTGTCCTAATGACCTGATAAAGGCAAAAAGCCAAAAGACAAAAAAAAGTATGTATACGTTTGTATGATCATAGGTGTGAAAACCAGAAGGGCGTAAGTGACATTTGACCAACTTTACAGGACAGCAAATACAAAATAATGACCATACTTTGTCCCGTCTCTGTTTACTGAATTTAATCTTTCATATCAAAACTTGATAAACATTTGGATAACAATGTACTTGCCCTTTTCCAACACAAATATTTCAGTGTTAAGTCTTTTATTAATAAGTCTTGATTGATTTAGAATTCAGAAATACCCTTTTGGCAGTACAAAGAGCTCATCAAGAGCTTTCATTTAATATATATTACTAATTTTCACCCAAAATGTCTGGTTCTCACCCCTCAACATATTTTCTTCTCTTATAGTTGGAAACTAAATATCTTGGATTTTGGACTGTTGGTTGGACAAAACAAGCAATTTGAAGATGTCACCTTGAACTCTCTGGCGGCCGTAGAATTCATAACTCCTGCCCATCGTAAGCTAAGGAAAACGTCATGTGACGGCAAAGTAAAGTGACAAAGACTTTAACACACAAGAGCACTGTTTATTCTTCTTGTTTCTAACTGACAATCAATGTTGGCTTCTTTCAACTATGGTGTCAAAGGTCCCTTAACCTTACTTTCAACCTAAACCAGGATGTAGGTGTCAGAGCCTAACCAAGCCTGAACCATAGTGTTGTCACATCCTAAAACAATGTTATGCAAAGGTTTTGGAAGGCACTAACAAATGATGCTGATCTGCTGATTGTTGACCAAATGATTAATCGAGAAAATAACCACTTGATTTATGTTCTTCTTCTTTCTCTCCTGTCTCATACAAGTATAAAATTCTGTGTGTGTGATCTGCTCTACTGTACATGAGTGCTAAATGAGTTCACAGTACGCAAAGCAGAGGAGTGCCTCAAGTCAGCAAAAATGTCAGTAAGTCCATCAACTCAGCTCCCCACTGGTTCTTTGATGACAGACTGTAACGCCGAGGGAGCCCCCAGCATCCCAGCCTACCACTACCACCCTCCCCATGTCTGTTAGAGAGCACATCAATATGGCCCTGTCCATGTTAGTGCCTCCTTAGATCTAAAAAGATAGAAAACATGTCTGACATTCAAAGCATATGTTCTTCATTCACACGCTGCTTTGAAGCCTACTGTAAAAGCTTCACCAGGAAACCACAAGAGGACAAACTCTAATACATATTTCCTTCTCTTTTTTCCTCTCTCTTTAAAAGGCACATATGCTCAAAACTCCCTGAGCCGTTCCTCTACAAAGCACCTGAACGCAGCACTTCAGCTACATCTGGCTCCAGTTCTTGTGCCAATCTGACATGAAGGCAGGCTACGGCAAAACCCCTGGCAACTGCAGAGACAAAAAAGCTGTTGGTTTGGCAGCGAGAGGTTAATGAAGACACTGATAGCATTTCAAAGCAAATAATCTATGAGGTGGGGGGTTCAGGGAAAGAGGAGGGCCAGTGAGTGAAAGAAACTTCAGTGGCTGCAGGATCTATTTTTGCTCTGTTAATGCAGCCGCAGTTGCAGGGTGAAGTTATCGCTGCTTTATGAGAAGCTTTTTGTTCATGGAGGCGTGCATAGACGGTAAAAGCAAGGAGGGGCTGGATTGATTAATGAAAAGCACATATTTCAAAGCCAACTAATCCGGGCTGTCAAAGTTAATCTCTCCCTCCAACATTGTGAACTAGCTCCTTATCAAAACATATTTGTTAGGTCTGCCTTACAAAATTAAACCTTAGTAACATGTTCTAATCACACATTGCCCTGCGTTAGCCCGATGATGAATGGGCTTCTCTGCTCCCTGCCAGCGCATGCCTTTCCTTAAATGAACTACAAATGTTCTGTTATGGATTGACAAGTGAGCCCAGAGACTCCACACAGTGAGGTTAGTTTCCACTGCATCAGAATCTGCTGATGTTGCCACTGAACTCATTCAAAAGCACCGTGCTGACTTTTTCTCATGTTTGATACTGGCTTCATCTGATAAAAATCTTCCTGCAGTGGTCAGTGTTTGCTGGATTGTAGTATGTTTTACTGCCTGTACACATAATTACCCTTTGTCTCTCTGGCGCTGTCTCTACAGAGTCATGTTTGTCCTTCCAATCCGTGGTCAGTCAGTGATTTCCTGGCTCTTTCAAGTGTCACAGTGTAGCCTAATCTCATTCACACACAATTAGCCGAGGTTGTCTGGAAGAGGTTTGAGACGGACCAGAGCCGAGAGTTCAGTGACAGGCGGAGTTGATATGCTACAATTGTTCTGAAAATTAATGGAAAAAGACACCAAATAGGTTGGATTTGTTGTTCCTGGAGGACATCCAGACTCTCCTGTTGAGCTTGTTTTATGCACCACCGTAAGATGCTAGAATTTCTTAAAAGAGGACTCTAACACTCCCATAACATTGTCAAACTCACTGTGGACAGTTTATGAAAAAACTACCACCTCACTTTCGTATGCCTCTGCAAACCAGTCAAGTTGCAGTTTACATCCATGTCTGTGAAAACATGAACGCTTTACGCAAATCTTCAACCCAGCACATAAGATCTATACAATCAGCACAGTTTCACCAATTCATTATCTGATCAAATGTCTCCCCTTCTGTGAAAAGTGTTTTTGCGGAACATTAAAATGTCACAGTGAAGGTGACCTTTGACCTTTTGAATATAAAATGTCATCACTTTATCTTACTAGACATTTGTGTGAAATGTTGTCATAATTAGCATATGAATTCCTGAGTCATGGCCAAAAATATGTTTTGTGAGGTCACAGTGACCTTTGACCATCAAATTCTACTCTGTTCATTCGGTCCAAGTGGCCGTTTGTGCCAAATTTGAGATACTTTCCTCAGGGCCTTCTTGAGATATCGCGTTGACAAGAATGACATGGACATACTGTAAGGTCACGGTGACTTCATCTTTGACCTTCGACCACCAAATTCTAATAGGTTTATTTAATCCAAATGGACGTTTGTGCTAAATTTGAGAAAATTCCCTGAAGGTATTCTTGAGATATCATGTTCACAAGAATGCAACGGAAACAAAATCACAGTGACCTTGACCTTTGACCACCAAAATCTAATCAGATCATCCATTAGTCCAAATGGATATCGCTTTCACAAGAATGGGACGTACGGATGGAGAACCCAAAAACATAGTGCATCTGGCAATGGCTATAGGCATCCAAAGGCCAAAAAATCAATACTGCAGAATCACAGACATTGTCTTTTATATTCCATGCATTCTTCTTTTTTTTTTTAATTTTAACTTGACACCTACATTACCCACAATCCAACTTGACCATTCAGTTAGTAGCAGCGAATGTTGCCGCTAGCCTCAAGCAGAGATGAGGAGTGAGCTACAGAGGTCTGATAGGCTTACTTTTTTCAATCTCCACACCCCCCATTTTTTTTCTTCAGTCTTCAGCCCCAACCAGCACTGACTCATGTGACATCACTTGAGGCTATTTATCTGATTTCACACAGCTCCCTCTGGAGCCACTTAAGGCTTCACACAATTTTTGATGTGTAAAATTGGTGGAATTCCCTTGTAAGTCCATAAAAATGTGGAGACACACACACACACGCACACACAGACAGAATATGTACAGTGCAGATACACATAAGACCACCTGCAACCAGCATATCAGAGGAAAATGACCAAACAATTAGTTCTAGCGGTCCATTCAACTTTTCTGCTTTCACCCACAACTCTGCAGCTACCTGCTGTCAGTGAGAAGATCTGCCAACTGGCAGTCCGCTGACTTTGTTAGATAAGGCTTAGTCACCATGAAGCAGTGTCCAAAACACAGTCAGAAATAATAATGTGACGTGATGTGTTTATCCCAAAGCAGATTAACGTGTGGAGATTAGCACAGATCATGAGAATTAAACACTATTAACTTCTCAATAACATAATCTTGTATTCCGATTCATGACATTACATAATGTAAGATGTCTCTTACACCAGTGATGGAAAGTTACCAAGTACGTTTAAGTAATTTCAGTACAATGAGCATTTCCATTCTTTGACACTTTATACGCGCATTTTTTACTTCACTACATTTATTTGACGGTTGTAGTTAATACTTCCTTTTCAGATTAAGACTTTACATAAAACATTATTAGCTCATAAAATACAATATATTTTTCAAGATTACATCAGAAGTTCTAACCTTTCTGCCTGGGGAAATCTCAAGAAAACCCGGGCCCCTTGTTATGTGTCAGATGTCTTTGAGTTTTTAGCTGTTTCACCAAAAAGACATTTCCCCTCTAAACGTCTCACATGGTTTTATTAAATGACTGAGACTCAAATTGGTCAAATCATCTAATATTTCATACAAAAGCAAATACTGGCGAAAACTCCAAAAGATAATCAGTTTTTGTAGCGGAACTTTTCTTCTCCTCTCTCACATAATCATCTCACATCCCCTCAGATTTATCTTGTGACCCTGTGGACGGGCCCTGACCCCTGGATTAGGATCCACTTTACAAACTTCCTAAAGCTGAGCATACACTGTACAGTCTGAGCCTGTTTTAGAAATGTTGTTCAACTTCAACACCTACTGTACGAGTAAATTGTCTGCAATGTAAAGCCCAAGCTCATGATGTTTGTGCTCACACTGTAGCCATGAACTGAGTGCTCACACTCCATCCATCCATTTTCATCTGCTTATCCAGGACTGGGTCACCACTGTATCTCTTGTATGCTGTTGCCACAGCTCGTCCAACCTGGCCTCCATTTTTTTCAGTCCACATAACGTGCGTGCTGTGTCGCCATGGCACTTTCAGAAACTGATCTTCAGGAAATTGACTCATGGCTCCGCTTTAACTGTGCGACATGTCATCCAAACGTCCTAAGGCTGGTCAGAGTCAGCTGATTGGGCCATGACTGGTCCTTGCTCCCCCTGTACATTGCACTAAATGACGCCTCACTAAGCTTAAATTTGGTCTGACTTTAAAATGAGTCATGCGGCTCAAATATCGGGTCAGAAACTGGCTTAAATCGTAAAGTGTATGCCCAACTAGCTCCACTTCAACCAGCTACAGCTGTGAAATGCATCTTATGAACTGATGCATCACTATTTACAATCTCATAATGTGTTATAACACAATAAATCACTCACAGGGGGCATTTTTCTGCAGGACATGTCCTTTTACTTTTGAAACTGTCAGTGCGTTTTGCTAATAATACTTTAACTTAAGTTGGATTTTGAAAATAGGACTGTAATGGAGTATTTTCACACTGTTGTGTTGGTACTTTTACTCAAGTAAACCATCTGAGTGCTTCTTCCATCACTGTCTCACACTGAGACTGTGTCTGGAGGAGAAAAAGAGGGCAGATCAATGTCAAGATAAAACTACCTCATGACATACTTCCACAGGCAAACATATGGAAACTGTTCAGCCAGTGTGTGTGTCTGTGAGCACATTATGCACGTGAAAGCACGTTTCCAACATACCATGTGCACTGTCTAAATGTGTTGGGTCTGTTTGGTGCATGCATATCTGGAGTACGATGAATTATATACAGCCTCCTCAGCAGCAGCCCTTTACTTGAGTGTCTCTCATATCCCCTCAGTACAGCAGAGAATCTATTTCCCCCATGCAGTAGCACTTCAGGCTCAGCTCTGATTGATTGTCTGTTAAACTGCTAGTGTCTGAGAGACAGTCTGCCAGGAAGCCTTACACTGTGACTCTGGCTCCAATGCATACAGTGAGGGAACAAGCTCCTTCACTACACAGGATAAATCAAGCTAATTAGAAGAGATGTGTAATTTGAAAGTAAGTGCTTGGCGCAAAGCTGGCCAAATCTCGCCCCCGCATGCACCCTCAATACAGTACATGCCTCTATTTGGAAAGTGGGACCTGGCAGCCTGGATGGAGAGACATCTCCAGCACAACAAATCTCCCCATCACACGTTCTGAGACAAAGTAATCAGCTACAAGGGTAATGAAGCAAGATTCATGAGTAAATGTGCACTTCATGTACACCTCCGCAGATTGTCTGAAATAGCAGGAAATGAGAGAGGAGGTGGAAGGAGGGGAGGTGATGTGATCAGAACAACAATCCACAGACAATGCCTTCAAGATAATGAAAACTAGAGCTGCAGGAATTAGCAAATTAATCAATAACAAGGAAATTAATGAATAACTATTTTGAAAATAAAAATAATTTTAATGCCAAACAATTTGATGCTTCAAGTTATCAAATGTAAGAATTATCTGCGACATTTGTTAATGTCACCTTGTGTTCTAATATATTGGATTGAACATAAGTCTCACTGGCTCAAAATTAAACCAGTTTAGGTCAAAAGAGAATTTTCCCAAGCTTAAGTTTTACCTTAAAGGTCCAGTGTGTAGGATTTACATAGGCAGAAATGGAATATAGTAAGTATGTTTGATTTAGGATAAAATCACATGAAAATAAGTGTGTTTTTGTTACTTCATGAGGCATTTATAGACACAGGGAGCAGGGGTTTCATTTATAAACACTGTGTACGCACAAATACAGCCTGAAAGAGGCGTACGCCACTTCCACCGTAAAAGTAATGATCTAAAAAACAGACTTGATGGAAGAAATGTTGACCCATGCTTACGAACATTTTGGAGACAGGAAATTGGCGACGTGAGGTGGAAGCCTGATTGTAGAAACTGTCAAATATTTTTTGGTGCATGCCTTTTTTGGCTTTTGTCTGTACGTAGATTTTTATAGTGGATCCTATGCAGTGATTTATAAATGAGACCCCAGGTCCTCATCCACCCAAATCACCATGTTTCTACAGTAGCCCAGAACGGACAAACCAAACATTAGCTCAAGATAGTGCCAGTTGCATTTTTGCCCTCCACAACTAACTAACTATCTGTTTAAATCATTCGTTCCGGAGAGGAAGAGGCCTCTGAGGATAATTCTGCTCAAGGTAAACACCTGCTGACTGTCTGGAGCTTAAGTGATCAAAAAAAAAAAAAAAAAAAAGTGTGAGCACACATGAACAGTTGCTGGGCTAGCTGCCTGTCTGCAGCGTGCTGCACAATGTTGAAGAAACACTGATTTGTAACATGGAACTGCTTTATTCAGTATTTTAAAGAGTTTTTATCACCTGGTCCATTTTTTGAGAAGATGTGACCTCTACAGATAATTTGGTTCACAATCAAAACCTCTTGAGTGATGAATGCTAATAATGAAGGAATTCTAATCACGAAAAATTTCAGCTGGTTGCAATCTCCAATCCGCACCGCTAGATGGCACTAAATCCTACACACTGCTCCTTTAAAACTGACATGAAATTGTCCAAAATTATGTCACATTCAAAACTATAAAGGTTTCATTAAAAGTCCACTGTAGGGCTGCCACGATTAGTCGACTTATTGATGACTAATTGACTATTAAAATAATCGATGACTATTTTAGTAGTCAACTAATTGGTTTGAGTCATTTTTCATAGAAAAGTACTATAAAAGTACCCCAAAATACTCTTACTGTAGCTTCTTACGTTCAGATACTGGCAGCTTTACACACTCTCCCATGACGGTGAACTGAAACCCTTTGGTGTGAGTATGAAACATGACATGAGATGATGTAATTTTGGGGGTTTGGGCGAGACAGACCAACATTTTTCAACATTTTAACACATTTTTTGATGAAATGATTAGTCGACTAATCGAAGAAATAATCGACAGATTAGTCGACAATGAAAATAATCGTTAGTGGCAGCCCTAGTCCACTGTGCACGGTTTTGGGGCGTCTATTGGCAGAAATTGTATATTCACGACTATGTTTTCATTAAAATAGGATTTGCTGTGTTTTTGTCACCTCAGAGTTAGCTGTTTATATCTTCATACAGAGCAGGTCCTCTTCAGTCGAGTCCACCATCTTGTTTCTGCAGTAGCCCAGAACGGACAAACTGAACACTGGCACTACATAGAGCTATTCGTGTGTGTGTGTGTGTGTGTGTGTGTGTGTATGTGTGTGTGTGTGTGTGTGTGTGTGTGTTTCAAGTTGGCCACCTCACTGCTAGATGCCACTAAATCCGACACACAACTAAACCTTTAAGTGTGTAAAAATTGCTATATGTTTTATAGCTAAAGTGATTAATCAGGAAAATAAATGGCAGTTAAATTGATAATGAAAATGACTGTTTCTTGCAGTCAGAATGGAAACACCTTGAGCTTATTGAATGCTATGAATTGAATAACATTTTGTGCTGTTATGCTCTATGATTATGCATGGATTGATTGCTTTGGCCCAGGGGCCAAAGTGTCAGGGGGCCCCCTGGCCTTCACTTGCAAAATGTCACTCAAATTAACATGACCACAAAGGGACACAAAAAGACCACAAAGAGATGTAATGGAAATGCAAAGAGACATGATATAACTACAAAAATGAGCAAAACAACCACAAAGGGACACAAAATTACTACAAACAGATACTAAACAACCAAAAAAAGACATAAAATAACCTCAAAAAGACACATAATTACATGAAAGGAACCCAAATGACTACAAAAAGACACAAAACCACATAAAATGCATAACAACTACAAAGAGATGCAAAACCAGCGCAAAGTCTTTGTGTCTTGCTCCTATAAGAGAGGTGGTGGGCCCCTTTGCATATTTGTGCCCAGGGGTACATTGTCTCATAATCCATCCACGGTTATTCTCACACACTTGCTATCACTAGCGCTTGACAAACATAACAGTGAGTGCATATGCAAAGAGGAAGGAACTGGTGTGACAACAGTAAAAGTGAGAGTCTTTAAATACTAACAGCTATTCACTGATCCAAACCACAGTGCACCAACTGACACATGGCTTTAAGAGCAAGGGCCCCACCTGGAGCAGGGCGGGTTTGGATATCCTAACAGCTCGGGGATACACAGCCCAGTGACATCCTGTTGGAGCTACACGCAAAAGTTCACGTATCTCACACACCTCCAGGAGGTTTGCCAAAAACAGGTCGCGCCACGCAGGGAAGTCACATCAGCTGCACGGTACAGTATGTGGTCTGTCTGTTACGGACACTCCCTGCCTTCGTGTTTTTGTCGCTTCAGGATGTGCGTGCACTCACAGGTGTGCAGCTGTGCCACTGTGGCATGAGGCTCCAGCAGGTGATTTCAGCCCCCCAATTTATCTCCTGTAAAGTAGGTGGAATTAAAACCCGCATATTCTCAGCCCCTCTGTGGCGCATGATTGGACAGCATTTGGCCACCGTGGTTGCTGGACTGACCAATCAAAACCAGGTTTTGGCAATAAAATGACGACTGGCGGCGTCCTGCCACTGAGCTTTCTTTGTCAACATTGCAGAGTCAGGTGCCGACGAAATGTATCCGTGCGTAACGCTTCTCACCACAGTGCGATCGGAAATGTGAGCGCACGGTGTTGACATGATACATTATGAGATGAAACAGAGACATAAGGATGTGATTTTAGCCAGAGAGGTGATAATCAGTGGCAGTTATGTGACTGCACTCTATTCATATATATATTCTGTTTTAGGGCTCCTTATTTTTGCGCACACTCAGCGTTGATTGGCTAAATCCCCTATCCACAAGGTGAAACACACTCATTGTGTGGTCTCATGTAAAGTGCCACTTCAATGCAAGAGATTACAGTTACTGGTGGTTAGTCCCGCCGTTTTGATCATCCTCTTGTCCCACACAAATATCGGCCCCCCTTCCAAAACACACAGAGAGGACCTACCTGGTAATCTCGAAGCTGCAACCTTTCCGAAGGAGCAACGCTCTCTTCCGCATGATGCCTTTGTCCCTGCCGAGGTACACATTTTTATCTGAATTCATGGGTGCTGGGCGAGCAGGTAGACTCGTGGAAACAGCAGTGCCTTTTTTTTCCAAGGACAAAAAAGTAAAAAAAAAAAAAAAAAAAAAAGCGAGACTGCGAGAGGGAAGGGAAGGGGGGAAAGAGAGAAACGGGCTGGCTGAAAAAGAAGAGGAGGGGAAAAAAAATCCTTTGACGCTCGGTCCACCTCAGCGGAGCAAGCAAAGTGATCTTGCAGACTTTCCCCCCCTCAGGCTACACAAAAGACGGTGTTGTTGAAGCTCTCAGATGTGCATGCTGTCGGGGCTGGTGGTATGTCCATGCGGGCAGGCTGTACGGGGGCTGCTGCAGTTGTCAACCTGAGCGGACGGTGCTGAGGAGTCCTCCGCGGCTCCAGAGATCCAAACTGAGGAGCCCACAGCGCTCCTTCAGCTTCAGCCCGGCACTGAGTGGCTGCTCGGCAATGACTTCATGAGACTGATGGAGGGAGACAGAGAGAGAGAGAGAGAGAGAGAGAGATTGGTGGTGAGACTATCTACAATACGCGAGAGTGTGTGCGTGTTAATGGTTAAATTAGGTCCTGTGTGTGAGAGAGGAAGACTGACAGAGTGAAAGTGAACATGATGTCTGTGTTCAAGCCTACACTATCAATGTTGTTTTCCTTTTGGCACAAACAACAGAGAGCAATCTGCCACAGGAGATTTCCAGTAAAGAAGGTGTGCCGGGGGGCTAGCAGCTAACAGTGCTAACTCAATAAACAGTTCTTACAACAGTGCTGACAGAGCTAACATTGTTACCAAGGAGGAAACTGGAGTGTGGGCGTTATGCGTACATAACAAGGCAGTCCCGATATCAGTTGTGGTCACTGCATGAGCAACACATTCTCACTCCGACCACATATCGATGCTTGGTCATGGACTTTCCACGTCAATTTACGGCATGCATTACATGCATTGTCATATTTCAAAATACACTTCTGTTTTCACCGGAAATTTTCTCTTAAGAAAAAAACCCCCAAAACACTACGTCGGTTCAACACCGCAAATTGATGTTTATGTCCTTCAACAACAAACACACTTGTAGGTTTAGGGAAAAAGAACAGGGTTTGGTTTTAAAATCTTACGGAGCATGAACCCCACTCTCTCAGGTGAAAGTCTGTGTTTGCTGGACCCATCCACCAACCCTTTCCTTTCTCAGTCGGACTTTTGCCGCCTTAACTTTTGTCCTTGACCTGCTGCGTTTCCCCCTGATGCCGCCAGGCGCCGTTAAACTACAACAGCAAACAGCCATGTATCATGCCAACGTTAAAGGACGCCTTTTTTCCTTGGTTTCTGACGCCACAGGTCATTGCCCAAGCGCCAGATTTCGACGACTTCGGAGAGAGACCGGCCTGGCATGAGCACAGTGCAGAGTGGCAGCTATAAGCTAGCCAGTGGGATACACTCACAGTGAAACACATGCACTAACAGAGAAGCTTGGCTTACATCACTATATCTTTTCATAGCAAATAGTTGTTTGCTGCCATACTAATGTTCTAAATATTGAATATGTAAGGACCCCTCCACTCCACTAGGTGTGTCTGTTTTCCTGGCTGTTCTTTCTCTTACAGGATGCGGGTCAGGGCAGACGGTCATCGTTCATCGAGCTAGATGTACAACCTGAGAAAGAACACATTTTAAATATGAAACATGAAGGATTAAGATGAATGATTCAGAAAAATATTGACAAAAACCTCATTTAATATGCAGTGTAGACCTGCTCACGCAGGCAACAGTATAACAGGTTTTTTGGTCGATGGTTCCTCTTTTTTGGTTTTGGTTTTTCAACCATTGTTGATTTATACTGAAACATATTTCAGCCCAGCTAACACCAGGTATCAATATGACATCAGAAAGACTCTTTTTTTTGTCGGACAGACGGTACATTTTGGGTGGAATGAAATTCAGATTAACCATATGTTACATGTCCAACAACTTTGTAATTTCATGTGTTGACTAAAGGTTGTTATTTTACATTAAGGTGATACTGGCATGAGACATTGAGGAGATGTTGGGTTTTGGTTACTGAACACAGCTTGAAAACAAAATATACCAATGTCTTCTGTTATTAGTACTCCACATTAAATTGACATTGGCTTCAGATCAACAACTTTGGTGGCCAAATGGGCTGCTCACTGCAGCCTGGATAAGATGTCACTATCTACTGTGCTTGAATTTAGCTTTTGCTGACTCATGCATTTACATTACTATCATTACATGCATTATAAAATGTCTGGAAAATCTTGACTATTGATACAATTTAGGAATTTTGTACCATAATGATTGCAACTGTAACACTGAATGAGGACTTTGGACCCCCCTGACAAACAAAACCTGTTTCAGTGTTTATACAGGCATCTAACTTCTATTCTATGCTAGACTAGACTAGATTTGATTTAAAAGCAGCATGGAAAAGAGAAAAAGGACAGCTAATATCTCAACAAGATATCACAACTCAAAGTGTGCTCCACAGTAGAGCAGACCTTGAAGCAATGTTTACCCTGCTAAAACAGCACTTTGCTGCAAGTGCACCCAGCTGTGGGTGCTATGGATTAGTTGATTAGCTCAGGGTTGCATCCTGTGCTTCATTAGGGTGAGATGATGAGGGGTGATTCACAGGGCGCACAGAGTGAGGAGACTGGGAAGTATGGGCCAGCTCTAATCTATTCTATTCTTTTTTTTCAAGTGGATGGCTTGAACCAAACTTGCACCAGCTGTCCCCTGTTCATAATATCTCAGTCAGTCTGCACATATAGATATTCTGCCAAATTGCATCCCAGTTTGTCTCACATAACACAGCAGTTGCCCTGTAATAGTTTTGCAAGGGTTGTAAACATTTAAAGGGCTAGATATCTTGACAGTGCTCTTTATGCACACATACTATGGGTCTAGTTGTTGGCACCCCTTTAGCTGATGTAGATAAGAGAAGACCAATGACATATAGCACATAAAGGGCCAGAAATTTCCTTCAGGAGATTGAAGAGATCAAAAACAGAGCTAAAAGAGAGTGAATATTGGACTTTAATTCTCATGTCGACACAAATAGGCAACCATTTGCGAACATGTTCACCATAATCAACTTAAAACAAGATATTATGTAAATGTTGCGTTGACAACTTGTTTCTGCTGCCCCCAGGTGGCCAAAAAGTCAGTTATTGCCAGTTTAACAACTTTAAATATACTTCTTGTTTAAATTTGTGACGTAAGATAACAGTAGTCACCTTAAGCTACTGTACTGGTCATACCAGACCAAGGGAGTCTTTGTGTGTTGAAATAAACAAAAACTGTACTTTGTTGTTTATGAATTTCACTTTTCATCTGTAAGAGGAAGATTGTGTCATATCTTCTTTAAAAAAAAGACACTGTGACTTTAAATGTCATTGTTAGGCTAACTATAAAAGGTTAGAGATAATCTGAAAATAACATACCAGAGTGCAACCCCTTCCACTGACAGGAAATATATAAAGGTAGATCATCTCTGAAGTTTCTATTTTGATCAGTAATTGCACATGCAGTTGTTGTCCGTGGGCTGCTGGTTGTACTTTTTACCTTTTCCATCCAATAGAAGAGCAAGTAAGATGATCACTCCCACATATGTACAAATACATACACAAAACACACTCACTCCGTCTTGTATGTCAGCCCACTGTTTAGATGTGGAATTCTCTCAACGTGACTCACACAGCTGCATTCAAAGAAAGACCCGGCCATGTTTGTGTGATTGGAAAGACTTCAGTTTTGTTGCTCAAACCTTCTGACTCACTGTGATTCAACAGCTTACCACATCTCCGGATGGCTAGAGACGCCTTTAAATAACTGCCCTCTCACTAACATCACTTATCAATCTCACCTCGTAGCAGCTATTTACAGCTAAATAAAGTGCAACACGCTGAGCAGAAATAACACATACTTGTTGAGGTTTTACTTGTGGCGTTGTGATTGTAGAGAGACACAGCATTTACTGTAATCGAGACATGACTGAGGCTTTTTCATGTTTTCCAAATGAATACCATGCATTTCAGGTTCATAACATCCTCTTGATTTAATGAAATGCAGTCACAGGTGGAGTCATGTGAGGCAGTGAGGTTATGCAAAGTCTGTTCAGCTCTGGATTTTTTTGTATTTACTGAACATGGAGGACACTGAAAGGCCTTGTTAGTGTGCGACCTTCAGCAGGACTTAATGAAAATGAGTCTAAACATAACCTGGCCTTTTGAAAATCTGTCTTTCTGTGGACTTTGATGCAAATAAGAGGACAAAATATTATAGCTGCTCATAAGCTGTAGCTTTGAGGTATGCATGGATTAATTTACTGTGCTTTATGGTCCGACAATTCAAGTGAAAATAGGATCGGCACCATTTATATTTATTTTAAATAGACTGATAAATAGTTTTTTTAATCAAACTTGCATCAACAATTTTTTGGCCACTTGGGAGGAAACAAGCTATAAAAACAACTTTGACAGATAATTGTCTTATAAAGTTGACATGGCAGACTTAACTGAACTGAAAGTGAAACTTTGCAATGTTCTCTCTCAAAGCCAGACTCCATTGACGAGACAGTAATTTTACCTGGTTGAACACGGTGGTCTACCACTGCTTTGTGTTAATGTGTGACTTTGGTGAATCCAAACTAGAAGGAATCACACAATAACACAAACTGCCAGTCAAGGCAGTGGTCGACCAGCAGCATCTGTGTTCAGCCAGGTAAAGTTACTATTTTTGTCAGTGGAGTCTGGCCTTGAAGAGAGCATACGTAAGTTTTACTTTTAGTTTAGTTTTTTGTTGGAAAGGTTTGTCTGTTTGGGAAGTACTGAGCATACAACTAGATAAATGAGACTTCAATTATACTGCATGCCTTGTGTTAACATTTGTAAACTGTTGTTTCGTTATAATTTTGCTGTTGTTAAACCTTGACCCCAGTGACCTCAATTCATCAAGATTTTTTTCAGTTTTTGGACTCTTCACTCACTGTGGAGATTTGCAAGAAAGACAAAGTTTTCGTCACGAATTCAATGTAAAACATGTTGTGTAATTGATATACAAATGATCATTTCGGGTAGTATAGTATCCCTTTAAGCAATTTACTGTGCAAGGGAAATGATAGTACTAAAGCTTCAGCTGTTGCTATATTTATGGTGTCTACTACAACGGCATGGGCACCACCTTTTATTGTTTATGAATGACTTTTACAATATCAGAAAATGCAGTATGAATGAGTTTCAACAGATTTGTGCGGTTGGTGAAAAAAGAGTTCATGAGATGGGACAAGTGTATGCGTTAATAATTACTGCTATCATGAGTTCCATATCCTTGGTTTGATATGCGGTGTACTGAGCCAGTTTTGAGTGACACTTCAGCAACAGTCTGGTTCTCAGTTTACATAGGAATAGTATGCAACAGCTTGACCAACACAGTAATGAGCAGCTGACATTTTTAACATGCATGTGTCATGGGGTGTGTGGTGTATGAACTTTAGCCAGCCCCCTGCTCTGACTTTGGCTCAGTCCCTATCACCAGACTGACCAACGACCTCTGGATGTGCATTTTAAGGTCATTTCACCCAAACAGGAGCAGAGTGTAATTCTGTGTGCAGCCTCCATTAGTCAGGAAGTGGCAGTTCGGGGGACGAGAGATAACACACACACACACACACACACACACACACACACACACACACACACACACACACACACACACACACACACACACACACACACACACACACACACACACACACACACACTTCAGGAAGAAGGAACCTTTGTGCTCTGAGTGAAGGATACTTGAGTGATGGAGGGAGTAGAAAGATAAAATATGGGATGAGGAAGTGAGTGAATGGCTTCATGGTGGGATACATCAACTGTTAATTTAAAGGGAAACTTTGATATTTTTTTATCCTGGACCCTATTTTCCCATGTTTTTGTGTCTACGTGACTTATATTATGGAAACAGCAATTTTTTAAATTGGTCCATTACTGAGAGAGCGACTGCAAAACAGGGCTGCAGTGTAACTGGGGCATATTCCCTCTGTCAATGTACGTCAATTAACGTGCTTGTTTTTGCCACTAACAGGCCTAGATTGTTATTGATGAAGGCCACTGGCTGCCAGAGTTTTGACCTCTTTAGACTTCTTTCCCTTCATGCACTGTGGAGGTAGGTGAAGTTGTGCCAGACAGCCCCACCTTGCTTCCATACTTAGACACAAAACATGGGAAAATAGGGTCCAGGTTGAAGTATCCCTTTAAGGCTTGTGTGTGCACTAATGCCTGGTTTGTGAATGTATCCTCTTTATGCGACACCTGAGTTAAAATTGATGAGCTGTTCGCGATTGACAGGCAGGCGGACATGGTTTTGGTTGGAAACTTTACAGGAGATACTGATACAGTATTTACAGATTCGAAGATTGTAAAGGAACAGTTTGACATTTCAGTAAATGTGCTAATTTGTTTTCTTGCTGCTCTCACATCTGTCCGTGCAGTATGGAGCAGGCACTGGGAGACATTAGCCTAGCTTAGCATGAAGCCTGGAGGTGAGAAAACGGCTACCCTGGCTCTGTCTTCACATGTTATATCTTGTTTGTTTAATGTGTGCCAAAACTACAGGGGTTATGTGCTGGAAGCAACCACATGGTCATTGCACCTGGCTTGGAAATAGTTACAAATTGTCGTGTAAACTCTTAGGTTTCTGTATAGATCAAACACAAATATTATTGAGCTTTAGAGGTGTTGATACAGTGGGTGGATTTTTTTGCCTTTTGAAGGTCAGGATACCAGTCTTTATTTTGAGCTAGGATAACTAACTGCTAAATGTGGCATCATTTTTAGCTGCAGATATGACAGTAGTGTCACTCTTGTCATCTAACTCTTGCCAAGCAAACAAATAAGTCAAACTATTCCTTCAAGAGCTGGTGACAGGAAATATTTATTCACCTTTTGCCGGCTCTGGCTCGAGAGGACACACATCATAAAGCAAAAAGAGCTCAACCTATTATGCACTTATCAAATAATAGTTTTCAACAGCATCCCAGCCTGCTGTGGCACAGTCTGTTGCTGCAGGATGCTTTGCAGTGCTGAATGATGGTCTGTACACCCCGTCTTGTCCGAGCAATTTGGCTGAACAAAGGGCTTCTGTTGCACTGTCAGCACGCCATGAAGTAAGTTTGCGAAGTCAAAAGAAATAATTGCATATAACCTATCCCCTCTAACCCGCAGCTGATGGAGATAGTGTTAGTGATCGGGGGGGAAAAGTACGACCTGGCAACATGAATATGGAGCCTGCTCTATATCTCTTCACCTCCTGTCTCAGCTGCCTGTAAATGGACTGATTCATCGGTGTCTTGCTGACCTGAGCAATAAAGAAAGAGCAAGGAGGAGAGCGGGACCACAAGATGTTGCCAAACCACAGCTGAGGTGAGTCTATCAATGACACTGGGTCCCGTGCCAGCAGTCCACAGCAACCCAAATCTGAAATACATTGTGGTGACATTTAGCAAAATGATGCCAACATTGGCACATCTCTATGGGTCACAGGGTTTTTTTGGAGGGGGTGTTGGTGTCAGCAGCTTGTCGTCCCCTGAGGGGGCTCAATGGGCAGCAGTGTGCAGACGATGAGAAGCAAGTGCCAAATGCCACTGCAGAAACCACTCTGTTGACAGGAATACAGAGAGAGAAGCTGTTATTTTGCTCTGAGTCATACTAATACAGTTTCAGCGCTTTTTGAAACCTGGAGCGGAGGACGTGATTGTGGATGAAAGCGGTGGTCCCTAACTTTTCGACTTGTGACCAATGAAATGGAAGCAACAAAGCACATGTGACCCCATTCACCCCAGTGATTATAGCCTTTGTGTGGCATTTTAACCAAAGAGTGACAACTAATTTTACAGATTGATTAATTTGATTTTAGAGGTTGAACTGTTGAGTAGTTCACAAGAAAAGGGAAAAAAATCTGACAAAAACAGAGAACAATAAACATCATTTTTTCATTTTTTCTTCTATTATCCCTTTATTAATTTGTGATATTATTGTGACTTAAGACAAAAAAAGGTTTGCAATTCAGCTTGGACTTTAACACCAATAACTCGTGACTTCACTTGGACTTGAGCCTTTAGACTTAAACTTTCCCCAAAGCCTGAAGATCACAAAGTATGTTTTTGAAAAACTGCGCCACAAATAAATGAATTTCCTTTCATTTCGTCATCCAAACTAAGGTTAACGCTATTCATTCCCATCAAGTCAAAACTTAATTTACCAGATTGTCTTTGTTTGAGCCAATCTGATAGCATCCAGTCAAGTTGGAAGAGAGAACCATTGAGAACTAACTTCACGTTACTGAGTGCCAGTTGGAAAAAAGATATCTGAGATAATTTTGTTCTCCTACAAAAACAACATGGTGGTCAACAAAAAACAAATTGCAGTATGCAAAACGTGTGGAGACAAAACAACCTCCAACAGACTTGCTGTAGGTACACTTTTTAAAAAAGCATTAATGATTTTTCTTAGTTTAATGTGTTTTGTTATTATCAAAATGACATTACATTTGGTTAGTGCATTATGAATAGTTTCGGACTTGAAATTCAAAGTTTAGGACTCTGGACTTGTGTGCAAAGACTTGAGACTTACTTATTGCTTGCAAAACAGTAACTTGGTTCCACGTTTGGGGAGGATGTTGTTTTAACCTAACTCAAGAAAATATTAATACCTGTGAGTAGGGCCTTACTTAGAAAAGAAAAAGTTGAACTTCCCATCCCAATAATTTGCATACAGTCCCTAAAAATGTTGATAACCAAAAGAAACCTCATCATGCTGCAGTCCCCTGCAATATGGCGATCCTAATCGTTATTCAAATCCATTCACAAGAGGCCTAAAGCCAAAGGTCAACTGTTAGTGTGTGTGTGTGTGTGTGTGTGTGTGTGTGTCTTGATCCGTACCTAGCTGTGTGTGAACAGGTGCAGGGGTTTCGTCGGGGTTGACGGCGTTCATTCAGGCTCAGGAAAAGACTTCAAGGGCATCACTGGCGTGAGGACGACCTCACTGTTTACTTGCTTTTCACTCTGTTGCCCAGCACTCAGATATGCACACAAGAAACACGAACACACACAACACACACACACACACACACACACACACACACACACACACGCTTGCACAGTCTTACACACCTCTCCTTCTCCTGCCTGCTTATAAAGAAATCACACAGCTAATCAGAGAGGTCACTTCACAGACTGAAATCATGATTAGAGGGAAAATTCTTTTCTTTAGGAAACCTGCAGAGAAAGAGCCATTAAATACAGGAGTTACCACTTTGTTCAGAGAAATCCACTTTGTAATGACACATGGAGTTCAATCAATTTGCTCACAAAAACCTCCAGTACATTTGTGCTCTTTTGGCAACAACCGACTGCAACAATGAACATATAACAGAGATGCAAAATCAGAGCAATCATCCAGGAGACCAGATGATAAACCATCTGAATACTGATGTCCTGCAGTCATTTGCGCTCAAATCGCAGCTGAAAACAATCATTGTCATACCTCTGTGGAGCTGCTGACAGGCCTGCTTGAGCACTCTAAAGCTATTATCAGTAGGAGAACGAACAGTATAGAAATGAAAATGTCAGGATTTCCTTTTAAGCCATCTGCTGAGAGGAGAAAATATTCTGCCCTGGGTATTTTTCGACCTCTTGTGATATGTATAAAACACAGACTGCATGTTTGCTCCCCATCGATTCTCCAGCTGCCTCGGGGGAGCGTTTAACAGCTGCAACACAAAAACAATTAGAGAACAGACATTAATGTCAGAAATAATCCTGTCATGTTTGTGGATTACTTCATAGTCCGCAGATGAATCCAAGAGCTGTGCCCGCTTGTGAATTGTAATGTCCTCGTTCATCTGTCAAATCCCAGTTGTCCTATGGGAGCATATAACCATCTATATGTGAGAAATCATCAGCTGGGTTTTCAGTAATCTCCTCAATATCTTACTTACTTACTACTTACCTTGCACCTGCAAAGAGACTAGCTGCAGCTGATCCACCAATCTCTTTGCTACTTCACTTTTTCCTTCATTGCATTTTTGCGCCCTCTTATTACTGTTGTTTCTTCCTGTATATAAGAGGAGTTGCGGTCAGACACCGTCTCCACATTTAAGACTAGACTTAAGACTTTCCTCTTTGATAAAGCTTATAGTTAGGGCTGGCTCGGGCTTGCCTTGTACCAGCCCCTAGTTAGGCTGACTTAGGCCTACTCTGCCGGAGGACCCCCTATAATACACCGGGCACCTTCTCTCTCTCTCTCTCTCTCTCTCTCTCTCTCTCTCTCTCTCTCTCTCTCTCTCTCTCTCTCTCTCTCTCTCTCTCTCTCTCTCTCTCTCTCTCTCTCTCTCTCTCATACGGATTACTGTTAATTTATTATGTTGATCTGTTCTGTACGACATCTATTGCACGTCTGTCCGTCCTGGAAGAGGGATCCCTCCTCAGTTGCTCTTCCTGAGGTTTCTACCGTTTTTTTTTCCCTGATAAAGGGTTTTTTTTGGGGAGTTTTTCCTTATCCGCTGTGAGGGTCCTAAGGACAGAGGGATGTTGTATGCTGTAAAGCCCTGTGAGGCAAATTGTGATCTGTGATATTGTTGGGCTTTATAAATAAAATTGATTGATTGTTTGAAACATACTGTTTATTTTTACATATAGAAACCATTGTTTCCCCTTACATACAGAAGTACAATTTTGAGGTACTTGTTCTTTACTACTTCCACTTTAAACGCCTCACTTCACCACATTTATGCGACAGCTGTAGTTTCTAGTTACTTTTCAGATTAACATTTAACATTAAACACATATTGTAAACTTAACACGTGCATTGTTAAAGATTGAACCAGTGGCTCCCAATTTCAGTGTCTAGTGGGCGCTCCTTGTCAAATATCAGATAGGTTTTTAGCAGCTCCACCAATGACTGAGTTTCCCCTCTGTACCCCTTTAGATGGTTCCATTAGAATAATTAACATTTTTAAAAAAGCACAAAAAAATAATGTTCAATAAATGTTATGTTATGAAAAAATGTTCATAAATAAGTGTTGGAAAACTGTTTCAGTGAATCAGTGGTTGTTATTTCAGTTTTTGATACATTAACGTTAAAAAAAAAGGTTAAAACAAATTATTGTGGTATTATGTGATTGATCTGACTGATGGAGAAGAAACATAATAACGCTGTCATCAGTAAATATTACTGCATGGGGATTTATATATTTACCTCGATAGTCATGTATAGACTAAGGATCTACAGCCATGCTAGCGGGTGACTATGTGAGGCTGTACTTGTGCTGGATGCATACTGACTTGCATACAGTGATAACGCTGATGTTTATCAGGTTCACCGTGTTGGCTTTTGCTAATCGCAAGACACAGCAGAGGCTGATAGGAATGTCATTAGTTCTGCAAGTATCTGGTTATATCCAAAGTATGAGACCAAATGCATTTTTGTACCAGAAGATGGTTCTGGTTGAAAAATCAAGAAATTAAAGCTGGTAAAATCCATCCACTGGGGACCATTAATGGTCACACCAAATATAATGGCAATCTATCCAATAGTTATTGAGATATTACAATAATCAGTTCAAAAGACAACCTCATCTTGGTGCAACAGAACAAACCAGAAGATCCCCAAAGTCTGCAGGATTCATTATTTAGGTTGGATAATTATATGTACCATAGACTGTATAAAAAACATGGAGGTAGCAACTGTGACTTGGAGTTTTGGAGCCACAAGTGATCATATTTGACAAGAGGGTGGAGCTGTGGAGGAGCGAGGGGTGGATCTGACTCATAGACTATGGTGACACCATGCAGACAGCCTGCCACTCAAAGCATCCCGCACGTAATTACCTGTAACTTTAAGCCTTAATAAAACTTAAATTGGTGGTATGTAAAACTTGAACAGTTGCCATGAAAGGGAGGATTGCTATAAAATCAAATTTTGTGCAAGTCTGTGAAACATGTTTATTTCTGCTTTAAAGTTGGGCATTTTAACATGGGTGTCTTTGGGGATTGATTGGCTTCTGGAGCCAGCCTCAAGTGGCCATTCAAAGACCTGCAGTTTTTGGCACTTTGGCTAAGCTTCATTTGTCAGCAGGTTAGAGTTAGATTGTCAAATATCTAACCTGACAATTTTGGAGGTACTAATAGAAAATTCAAAGGATCGTTCAGATTCATTCTTTGAGGACCTTGAATATCTGTTGTGAAATTCATGGCAATCCATTCAGCAGTTGTCTGGTACAACATAAATTGCCATCCTTAGAGGCACACCAGTAGCATGGCTAAAAATAAAGTTACTGTAGAGAGTTAAATTAACACCTTTCAGCAAAAATCAAACATCAAAGCTCCATCAAATTAGGACCATTGTATTGGATTTGGTGGAGCAGGTGTTCATGACATTCAGTCCAGCCCCTGAATCTCTTTGAGTGTGAGTTAAAGCCTGAACCTTCATCAGCAGCAGGATGGAGAAAAGGATGCAGCAATCACAGTCTGTTGGTCTGTGATCACAGATGTTGACTTAATGACTGAGTGTGTGTGCATGTAACGCTAGCCTACCATGTATCTATTTTACATCTGTGTGGGTTTGTACACTTAAATTTGTTGGTTGTGCTGGAGTGTAAAGTCTCAATAGAGTGAATTTTCACTGTGGTTGTTCTTGTAGTTTACGGCTGATGTGTGCCCTGGTTACAAGACTATAATAAAATGGAAGTAGTAAGGTTAGACAGAGCTGCACTAGTGTGTATTTGTGGAATGAAGGTAAGAAACGGAAGTCTTTCTATCTATGTGGGAGTTTATCCTAAAGAACGAGGAGTACTGCTGACTCATTGGAGTAAACTGTCTGCGGGTTTCTATGTGCCTTGGCTCCTTCCTCTTTCTATACCTATTACAGGGTGACTCATAGCTTATCACTATGAAGCCTCAAAAGTAGACACGCTCAAATGCACACACAAACACACACATACACAAACAGTTACCTACTCCCTGTCAGGATGCCAGTAACACTCTTTTCCACTCTCAGCTCATCAGGGTCGGGGCTGTCAAGAGTGGCAGTGTTGAACGGGCAGATGGTGCCACTCAATCGCTTCCCATCCGAGGGGGGTGGGGGGGTGGAGTTGATAAGAGAGAGCCTAGATCAAGACGATCACTTGGATTTGTGCCTGCCATCTTCCAGTGGCCACATCTAAAATGTACCAATATGTCTGCAAGATGAGCCGAGGTGAAAATAAAATATATGTATCTAGAAATGCATCTGAACTCTTTTAGGAGAAATGACACAGGCAGAGACAAAAAACAACAGATAGAAACTGAAGTATAAAGCTGCCAACATGTTTCAGTTTCTTGTGAACAAAACCTACAAAAACACCAAAACCAACATTTTGTTAGTCTGAGCCAGTCTGTGGTTCTCAGCCCGATGCCCATCCATTCCTACTACAGTAGACTAAGACATCTTTAAAACAGACCATAAATAGACAGTTTTGTTTTTCGCGGTTGGTGCGCTAATTTTGGAAACGCCTCTTTGGGTATTCAGAGCTAGGAACATACAACCTTTATGGTCACATGAGTTGGAGAGCTTGTTGGATTAACAACAAATGTTAGCTAACACGCTAAACTATGATTCTGAATATGGTAAACATTATCCCTGCTACACTTTAGCATGTTAACATTGTAATTGTGAGTGTATTAGCATGTGTGTATTAGCACTTAGTTTGAGGCACCGCTGAAATCAAGTACAGCCTCTTAGCTGCTGTAGCTCCAGACTCAACTACTCTTGTTTAAAAAAGCCTTAAACACCTGGGAACTGTAATGTTTAGCCAACTCAACTACTAAAATAGGAGTAATTAGGTCATTTGTTGAGGACTATTTTCAGCTGTGGATTAATACACATTTAATGCAAGTTTGCAGCAGCCGAAAGATGCATGTGAGAATGAAATGAACTGCGGAAGTACATTTGTTTGTTTGTTTGTAGGATAAATTCATTGTTGTTTTTGTATTTCAATGGGATTTTGAGAATAAGAAACATACAGATTATCAACAGTCTTACCAATCAAGGAAATCCCTCAGATGGAGAC
The DNA here is from genome assembly GCA_035609425.1 of Epinephelus awoara. NCBI lineage: Eukaryota > Metazoa > Chordata > Actinopteri > Perciformes > Serranidae > Epinephelus > Epinephelus awoara. The sequence continues at coordinate 25,749,789 of CM069312.1, forward strand.
ACAGATGACTAACTGAGTGAATAATGAAGCCAGGTATCACGTGTCTTCCAGCTTTCTTTATACTTACATTATCTTGTCAATATCTTTTTGGCTCATTATCCTTCTCTGCAGTGATTTCCTACATAATCTCATGACCCTGCGCTCACAATACACAGTTTTATGGTACGATTCAACATAATTACTCTCATCTGGAGAACAAGCCAGTTAAGCAGCAGCTATGCAAATCAGATTCTTTCCCTTCTTCCCAGCCTCTCTGGCTGTCGATGGCTTCCTGGGGCTGTGGGAGGATCAGAGGAACAGATGTCAGTTATTCATGAGGTCTCTGTGTCTCTCAGTGATGGGATTAAGATTGTCTGATGCATCCATGTAATAACCACGTCCTTCCTTTTAAATGTCACTCTGACCGTTTGGATCAGATTTAGCAGATGGGGACACTTTGCACACACACACACACACACACACACACACACACACACACACACACACACACACACACACACATACATTACCAACAGTGCACTATCGGGTTACATTAGCCAACAGTGGACTTCAGTTTCTGGGCATTTTAAAAATACAAAAATAGAATAGAGCATTAACTTTTAAGCTCTTTTACCATAATATTACTGCAAATGTGCTTTTTAAATTTTTTTAAAGAAATTGCCAAGAGGGGACTTGGAACCTTGAACGATGTCTACCTATCAAAGAGGGGACCTCCATATGCTTCACTGTAACTGTCTGTACTCAGTCTTTCACAGTGTTTGTTTACTGCAAAGACTTTCTTTGTTTCTTTCAAAAACAGATTTAACTTTAATGATATCAATATTTACACATTTCTCTGTGATACACATATTAAAACAATCATGAAGACATTTTTTAATTTCAATTTCTAAACGTTTCTTGGGGAATTCATATTCTTCTGTGTTGCTGGTCATTTTTATGACCTGTGTGTGATGTTGATGTATGCATTACAGAGATGGTTGGTTTATATCTTATTTGTATATCCTTTTAATACTGTAAGTGGAGAAAAAACATTTGTCAATCTAAGACAGGTTTTGAAGCATGCATCTACTGCACTTTACTGTGGCTGTTCAGGCATCTTCAACGCATTCATTTTAGACTCATTCATGAGGTTGGATGAAATTCTATTTTTATTTTATTTTTATTCTTTTTTAAATGTGTATGCAGTGAATTTTCTGGAAAATACACATTATGTAGAAATTTTGTATTGCATGAATCTATCTTGAAGAGAAAAAACAATCTATTTGGATATGAATCACAGATACCATATTGTAGTCAAAAATGTGATATTTACACTAACTGCTAATGCCTCTCTGAGATCCATCATAAAAAAGACCTCATAGGGTGCTGAATTAGTCAAAATTAGTCAAATTAGCCATACTTTTAAGAAAGATATAAAAATCTCTACATTATATGATATGTTTTATTTTTGTAACAAATCATGAAGGCCCAACTTTGGTGAATTTGTTTACCAACTACTCAATGTCAATAATATTTTCAATACACTTGTACACCACTTTACATTATTTTCAATAATTACTAACTATTCAGTGGTAGAAAACTAAAAACTAAAAAAGAATGTAATGTAATTTTGTGCTCACTCTACACACATAGGATTATACTTTATGAAACAACACAAGTCCACTGTTTGCTGGCAAAGAATGACACAAGTCCACTCTTGGATAGCATAGAGCGATAATCACACTCCAGCATGGATGAATTAAAGAAATTAGTCAAATTAGCAATACTTATAAGAAAGATATAAAAATCTCTACATTATAGCCTCTTGAACCATGATATGTTTTATTTTTGTAACAAATCATGAAGGCCCAACTTTGGTGAATTTGTTTACCAACTACTCAATGTCAATATTTTTTTCAATACACTTGTACACCACTTTACATTACTTTCAATAATTACTAACTATTCAGTGGTAGAAAACTAAAAACTAAAAAAGAATGTAATGTAATTTTGTGCTCACTCTACACACATAGGATTATACTTTATGAAACAACACAAGTCCACTGTTTGCTGGCAAAGAATGACACAAGTTCCCTCTTGGATAGCATAGAGCGATAATCACACTCCAGCATGGATGAATTAAAGAAATTAGTCAAATTAGCAATACTTATAAGAAAGATATAAAAATCTCTACATTATAGCCTCTTGAACCATGATATGTTTTATTTTTGTAACAAATCATGAAGGCCCAACTTTGGTGAATTTGTTTACCAACTACTCAATGTCAATATTTTTTTCAATACACTTGTACACCACTTTACATTACTTTCAATAATTACTAACTATTCAGTGGTAGAAAACTAAAAACTAAAAAAGAATGTAATGTAATTTTGTGCTCACTCTACACACATAGGATTATACTTTAGGAAACAACACAAGTCCACTGTTCGCTGGCAAAGAATGACACAAGTTCCCTCTTGGATAGCATAGAGTGATAATCACACTCCAGAATGGATGAATTAAAGAAATTAGTCAAATTAGCAATACTTATAAGAAAGATATAAAAATCTCTACATTGTATGATGTGTTTTATTTTTGTAACAAATCATGAAGTCCCAACTTTGGTGAATTTGTTTACCAACTACTCAATGTCAATAATATTTTCAATACACTTGTACACCACTTTACATTACTTTCAATAATTACAAAATATTCAGTGGTAGAAAACTAAAAACTAAAAAAGAATGTAATGTAATTTTGTGCTCACTCTACACACATAGGATTATACTTTATGAAACAACACAAGTCCACTGTTTGCTGGCAAAGAATGACACAAGTCCACTCTTGGATAGCATAGAGCGATAATCACACTCCAGCATGGATGAATTAAAGAAATTAGTCAAATTAGCAATGCTTATGAGAAAAATATAAAAATCTCTACATTATAGCCTCTTGAACCATGATATGTTTTGTTTTTGTGACAAATCATGAAGGCCCAACTTTGAATTTGTTTACCAACTACTCAATGTCAATAATATTTTCAATACACTTGTACACCACTTTACATTATTTTCAATAATTACAAACTATTCAGTGGTAGAAAACTAAAAACTAAAAAAGAATGTAATGCAATTTTGTGCTCACTCTACACACATAGGATTATACTTTATGAAACAACACAAGTCCACTGTTTGCTGGCAAAGAATGACACAAGTCCACTCTTGGATAGCATAGAGCGATAATCACACTCCAGCATGGATGAATTAAAGAAATTAGTCAAATTAGCAATGCTTATGAGAAAGATATAAAAACCTCTACATTATATGATGTGTTTTATTTTAGATAGATTTAGATTCTTTATTATATATTTACATTTATGATTACACATTACTCGTCCAGTAACATTCACACACTGCTTTTTAGGAAGTTACACATGTTTAATTTCAGTTGATGATGTGAACATAAAACTGCCTCTGATGAGTGAATGGACTGAGGGGTGCCAGTCTGTGATACTGAATATCTGACAGTCAGTATCAGACCTGGATTGTCTGCGGTGTGGGGGATGGTCTCCTGTTGTGAACGATGGTCGTTAGGATCTTAGGGATAATATTCACACTCTTTCATGATGACTTGAGAATTGAGAATAAATAATATTTTAGCTAACAAACCTGAAGCCCAAGGTGAAAAGACCCTAACGACCATCGTTCACAACAGGAGACCATCCCCCACACCACAGACAATCCAGGTCTGATACTGACTGTCAGAGTTTCAGTGTCACAGAATGGCACCCCTCCAGTCCATTCCCTCATCAGAGGCAGTTTTATATTCACATCATCAACTGAAATTAAATATGTGTAACTTGAATGATCGGCAAAATGAAAACATAGTAATAATATATATTGACGTATCATAAAAATCACTAAATGCATTTATGGGAGCACGTAAGCTTTAAAAACTAGCTTGAGTACTGATTTTGCAAACTTCTACCTTTATGGGTATTTTACAACTACAAGGAGTTTTCATTTGCTTATGAAACTGTCTCAAAGTGTTTCTACAGAATCCTGGCTGACAAAGAAAACTCAGGAAAGACTAGTTTGTGGATATGTGCCATTAAACATACCATGTTGTCTCTGGAGGGCAAACAGTGGCAGCTGTCTCTAAAATTTAGTATAATTCATGGATTAATGTTAGATAGCTAACATTAAGTAATTAGTACTCTCCTTTGCTTTAACACTGAAGAATTTCTTGCCCTTTGTCTCCCAAACAGCAGCACAATTGATCCATCCAGGAAAATACATATGACTGTCCATACTTTTGTACGCTTTCATCCTGGCAGCAGTGTAAGGTGAGGGATTTTTTTGTCCCAACGTCCATGCCTTTTTTAAAATTCCATTTAGCTCTCCACAAACACATATGTGGGTACAGAAAAACAGCTCTGGTCTTCTTTTGATGCTCAACAATGGGTATACTTCAAGGCGCTTTGGCCTTAAAACATATTTGGACTTGTGTTTTTGCTGTGTGCACGACAGAACAATTGCTACATCAGTGATATTGGACACTTTTCTATGACTTAAAAATTTATACCAGGGTTATAGTGGATGGTATGATATGCCACAGCCCTTCTTCAAATATCTGTGGCTTGAAACATAAGGAAATTGTACTGGCTTGAGCTGCGTGCCTACGGAGACTACAGTTTGAGCCGCCATGTTGGCCCATCGTTTTGCCCTCCAGGTCACCATGCATGTCACGTGACTGAAAACTATGACAAACAAAAGACACTATACATCCTGGCAGTTCCTGTAGCCTTTCCCTCACTATGCCAATGTTCCTCTCTGATTATCTATTGTCATATTTATGCAGCATGTTATTTTTAAACCTTTGTTTAAACAAATGTAACGTTCTTCATATTTTCAATTCCTCACAACAATGGTGTTTTAAAGTTTAAGTATATATATATATTTTCTCATCTCAGTGGTGAGGACCAAATTTATAATGATGAATTTAATATGGATATGCATTAGAAACTTTCTGTGTATAAAATTTTTTGGACAGACACTTTAGATTTGGCCTGAAGCTTCCATGTAATAACTGTGATTGGTTTTTGTTTGTTTGATTGTTTTAGATTTTTCTTTTCTGCTCCATACATGAGTTGTACCATTTCAAAGTCAACCAAGTCTTAAAAGTTTGGAGACTTCAATTTCCACAGCACCTAGAAAATATCTTAAACTAAGACACCTTATTCACCTGATCGCCCATGCCTCTGTCACTCTGAATCAGAAACATCATCTTGTCTATGAGAGGCTAGCAAACCTGAAGCCCAAGGTGAAAAGACCCTAACGACCATCGTTCACAACAGGAGACCATCCCCCACACCACAGACAATCCAGGTCTGATACTGACTGTCAGAGTTTCAGTGTCACAGAATGGCACCCCTCCAGTCCATTCACTCATCAGAGGCAGTTTTATATTCACATCATCAACTGAAATTAAAATATGTGTAACTTGAATGATCGGCAAAATGAAAACATAGTAATAATATATATTGACGTATCATAAAAATCACTAAATGCATTTATGGGAGCATGTAAGCTTTAAAAACTAGCTTGAGTACTGATTTTGCAAACTTCTACCATTATGGGTATTTTACAACTACAAGGAGTTTTCATTTGCTTATGAAACTGTCTCAAAGTGTTTCTACAGAATCCTGGCTGACAAAGAAAACTCAGGAAAGACTAGTTTGTGGATATTTGCCATTAAACATACCATGTTGTCTCTGGAGGGCAAACAGTGGCAGCTGTCTCTAAAATTTAGTATAATTCATGGATTAATGTTAGATAGCTAACATTAAGTAATTAGTACTCTCCTTTGCTTTAACACTGAAGAATTTCTTGCCCTTTGTCTCCCAAACAGCAGCACAATTGATCCATCCAGGAAAATACATATGACTGTCCATACTTTTGTACGCTTTCATCCTGGCAGCAGTGTAAGGTGAGGGATTTTTTTGTCCCAACGTCCATGCCTTTTTTAAAATTCCATTTAGCTCTCCACAAACACATATGTGGGTACAGAAAAACAGTTCTGGTCTTCATTTGATGCTCAACAATGGGTATACTTCAAGGCGCTTTGGCCTTAAAACATGTTTGGACTTCTATTTTTGCTGTGCGCACGACGAAACAATTGCTACATCAGTGATATTGGACGCTTTTCTATGACATAAAAATTTATACTAGGGTTATAGTGGATGGTATGATATGCCACAGCCCTTCTTCAAATATCTGTGGCTTGAAACATAAGGAAATTGTACTGGCTTGAGCTGCGTGCCTACGGAGACTACAGTTTGAGCCGCCATGTTGGCCCATCGTTTTGCCCTCCAGGTCACCATGCATGTCACGTGACTGAAAACTATGACAAACAAAAGACACTATACATCCTGGCAGTTCCTGTAGCCTTTCCCTCACTATGCCAATGTTCCTCTCTGATTATCTATTGTCATATTTATGCAGCTTGTTCTTATATTTTGTTAAAGATATTTTTTGGGGCTTTTTAGCCTTTAATGTATAGGACAGACAAGTGTTAAGTAGGGATATTTTCTCATCTCAGTGGTGAGGACCAAATATATAATGATGAATTTAATATGGATATGCATTAGAAACCTTCTGTGTATAAAATTTTTTGGACAGACACTTTAGATTTGGCCTGAAGCTTCCATGTAATAACTGTGATTGGTTTTTGTTTGTTTGATTGTTTTAGTTTTTTCTTTTCTGCTCCATACATGAGTTGTACCATTTCAAAGTCAACCAAGTCTTAAAAGTTTGGAGACTTCAATTTCCACAGCACCTAGAAAATATCTTAAACTAAGACACCTTATTCACCTGATCGCCCATGCCTCTGTCACTCTGAATCAGAAACATCATCTTGTCTATGAGAGGCTAGCAAACCTGAAGCCCAAGGTGAAAAGACCCTAACGACCATCGTTCACAACAGGAGACCATCCCCCACACCACAGACAATCCAGGTCTGATACTGACTGTCAGAGTTTCAGTGTCACAGAATGGCACCCCTCCAGTCCATTCACTCATCAGAGGCAGTTTTATATTCACATCATCAACTGAAATTAAAATATGTGTAACTTGAATGATCGGCAAAATGAAAACATAGTAATAATATATATTGACGTATCATAAAAATCACTAAATGCATTTATGGGAGCATGTAAGCTTTAAAAACTAGCTTGAGTACTGATTTTGCAAACTTCTACCTTTATGGGTATTTTACAACTACAAGGAGTTTTCATTTGCTTATGAAACTGTCTCAAAGTGTTTCTACAGAATCCTGGCTGACAAAGAAAACTCAGGAAAGACTAGTTTGTGGATATGTGCCATTAAACATACCATGTTGTCTCTGGAGGGCAAACAGTGGCAGCTGTCTCTAAAATTTAGTATAATTCATGGATTAATGTTAGATAGCTAACATTAAGTAATTAGTACTCTCCTTTGCTTTAACACTGAAGAATTTCTTGCCCTTTGTCTCCCAAACAGCAGCACAATTGATCCATCCAGGAAAATACATATGACTGTCCATACTTTTGTACGCTTTCATCCTGGCAGCAGTGTAAGGTGAGGGATTTTTTTGTCCCAACGTCCATGCCTTTTTTAAAATTCCATTTAGCTCTCCACAAACACATATGTGGGTACAGAAAAACAGCTCTGGTCTTCATTTGATGCTCAACAATGGGTATACTTCAAGGCGCTTTGGCCTTAAAACATGTTTGGACTTCTGTTTTTGCTGTGCGCACGACGGAACAATTGCTACATCAGTGATATTGGACACTTTTCTATGACATAAAAATTTATACTAGGGTTATAGTGGATGGTATGATATGCCACAGCCCTTCTTCAAATATCTGTGGCTTGAAACATAAGGAAATTGTACTGGCTTGAGCTGCGTGCCTACGGAGACTACAGTTTGAGCCGCCATGTTGGCCCATCGTTTTGCCCTCCAGGTCACCATGCATGTCACGTGACTGAAAACTATGACAAACAAAAGACACTATACATCCTGGCAGTTCCTGTAGCCTTTCCCTCACTATGCCAATGTTCCTCTCTGATTATCTATTGTCATATTTATGCAGCTTGCTCTTATATTTTGTTAAAGATATTTTTTGGGGCTTTTTAGCCTTTAATGTATAGGACAGACAAGTGTTAAGTAGGGATATTTTCTCATCTCAGTGGTGAGGACCAAATATATAATGATGAATTTAATATGGATATGCATTAGAAACCTTCTGTGTATAAAATTTTTTGGACAGACATTTTAGATTTGGCCTGAAGCTTCCATGTAATAAATGTGATTAGTTTTTGTTTGTTTGATTGTTTTAGTTTTTTCTTTTCTGCTCCATACATGAGTTGTACCATTTCAAAGCCAACCCAGTCTTAAAAGTTTGGAGACTTCAATTTCCACAGCACCTAGAAAATATCTTAAACTAAGACACATTATTCACCTGATCACCTATGCCTCTGTCACTCTGAAACAGAAACATCATCTTGTCTATGAGAGGCTAGCAAACCTGAAGGTGAAAAGACCCTAACGACCATCGTTCACAACAGGAGACCATCCCCCACACCGCAGACAATCCAGGTCTGATACTGACTGTCAGATATTCAGTATCACAGACTGGCACCCCTCAGTCCATTCACTCATCAGAGGCAGTTTTATGTTCACATCATCAACTGAAATTAAACATGTGTAACTTCCTAAAAAGCAGTGTGTGAATGTTACTGGACGAGTAATGTGTAATCATAAATGTAAATATATAATAAAGAATCTACATGCATAAATGCACTGAAGCAGGGTATTGACTAGGGTTGACAATTTTAAGCACTTTCCTCAATTGATCACTGGTAACATTGATGATCAATTAATTGAGTAATTACGAAAAAAAACTTTAGCAAATTTTGCTTGTAGCAAACAAGACCAAACATTTTCCATATTCCCATGGCAACACATATCATTTTCTCTGACAGCATAATGTAGCCTATCAAACCTGTAGACAGCTAGGTATCAAACACATATACTTAAATATCTGATAATTTGGAGCATGTTCTTAGGGAGTGTGAATATCGCTATATATATAAATATATACATATACATATATATATATATATATATATATATATATATATATATATATATATATTATATACATACATACATACACACACACACACACACACATACACACAATGGTTAACTCCATCATGACAGACACTGAACCTTTCAATGCTCATTACAATAACACAAGACAAGTTAAATTACACAGTGCCTGAATTTAGAAAATTGAGTTTGAGTTTCTTATGATGACAGACAGCAACAATATTTCCTTGTCCTTGGTAGTAGATACACTAAGATATCAGAAATAACTGTTGTAAGTCAATGTCAATAGAGTGTAAAGATTCACTCATGCATCAGACTTTAATGTGTAAGATGTGAGTGCATCACACAGCCAGACACTTTATTCACACCCATGAAGGAGTGTGTATGTCGCTGCATCATATTCAAGCGGGGACCTGTGTGGTATTATACCAGCAAAAAGGGGACTTGAGTCAATATATAAAATCTATCTTTTTTGTTATAGAGTCAAACTTCAAAACAAGATTCCATACATGAAGTCTTCTTTAAAGGTCTGCATCCTGTTGTTTGATTCTGAGAGAGGATTAAGGTTAACTCCATCGAGACACTGAATATTTCAGCACCCTATGAGGTCTTTTTTATGATGGATCTAAGAGAGGCATTAGCAGTTAGTGTAAATATCACATTTTTGACTACAATATGGTGTCTGTGATTCATATCCAAATAGATTGTTTTTTCTCTTCAAGACAGATTCATGCAATGTGAAATTTCTACATAATGTGTATTTTCCAGAAATTTTAATTTATACACAATTCATACAAATACAAAACAAAGTGTATCCCTATAAATACAGCTTTTTTAAAGTCTTCCTTCCTTCAGATTTTTAAGTACTCATTCTGTTATCCTATAGGTTTGGGTTAAGCACAAAGTCACTTTCAAAAAGTTACTTAATTGACGTCCAGTGCTTGTGAAAAGTAGGAAGAGGAAGGTTTTCCTTTTTGACTAACAAGTTTTTTAGGTCCACTCTGATGTCCACTTAAAGTCTGATAAAAGTTATACTAGTTGTTTTCTTTATTCTGTTTATTATTCTGCTGCTCTCTGGATGGCCCTTAGTCTAAATCTTGAAATTAGCTAGTAAAGGATCTTCACCAAAGTTGGGCCTTCACGATTTGTTACAAAAATAAAACACATCATATAATGTAGAGGTTTTTATATATTTCTCATAAGCATTGCTAATTTGACTAATTTCTTTAATTCATCCATGCTGGAGTGTGATTATCACTCTATGCTATCCAAGAGTGGACTTGTGTCATTCTTTGCCAGCAAACAGTGGACTTGTGTTGTTTCATAATGTATGATCCTATGTGTGTAGAGTGAGCACAAAATTACATTACATTCTTTTTTAGTTTTTAGTTTTCTACCACTGAATATTTTGTAATTATTGAAAATAATGTAAAGTGGTGTACAAGTGTATTGAAAATATTATTGACATTGAGTAGTTGGTAAACAAATTCAAAGTTGGGCCTTCATGATTTGTCACAAAAACAAAACATATCATGGTTCAAGAGGCTATAGTGTAGAGATTTTTATATTTTTCTCATAAGCATTGCTAATTTGACTAATTTCTTTAATTCATCCATGCTGGAGTGTGATTATCGCTCTATGCTATCCAAGAGTGGACTTGTGTCATTCTTTGCCAGCAAACAGTGGACTTGTGTTGTTTCATAAAGTATAATCCTATGTGTGTAGAGTGAGCACAAAATTACATTACATTCTTTTTTAGTTTTTAGTTTTCTACCACTGAATAGTTAGTAGTTATTGAAAATAATGTAAAGTGGTGTACAAGTGTATTGAAAATATTATTGACATTGAGTAGTTGGTAAACAAATTCACTGAAGTTTGGCCTTCGTGATTTGTTACAAAAATAAAACACGTCATAAAATGTAGAGATTTTTATATCTTTCTCATAAGTATTGCTAATTTGACTAATTTCTTTAATTCATCCATGCTGGAGTGTGATTATCGCTCTATGCTATCCAAGAGGGAACTTGTGTCATTCTGTGCCAGCGAACAGTGGACTTGTGTTGTTTCATAAAGTATAATCCTATGTGTGTAGAGTGAGCACAAAATTACATTATATTCTTTTTAAGTTTTTAGTTTTCTACCACTGAATAGTTTGTAATTATTGAAAATAATGTAAAGTGGTGTACAAGTGTATTGAAAATATTATTGACATTGAGTAGTTGGTAAACAAATTCAAAGTTGGGCCTTCATGATTTGTCACAAAAACAAAACATATCATGGTTCAAGAGGCTATAGTGTAGAGATTTTTATATTTTTCTCATAAGCATTGCTAATTTGACTAATTTCTTTAATTCATCCATGCTGGAGTGTGATTATCGCTCTATGCTATCCAAGAGTGGACTTGTGTCATTCTTTGCCAGCAAACAGTGGACTTGTGTTGTTTCATAAAGTATAATCCTATGTGTGTAGAGTGAGCACAAAATTACATTACATTCTTTTTTAGTTTTTAGTTTTCTACCACTGAATAGTTAGTAATTATTGAAAATAATGTAAAGTGGTGTACAAGTGTATTGAAAATATTATTGACATTGAGTAGTTGGTAAACAAATTCACTGAAGTTTGGCCTTCGTGATTTGTTACAAAAATAAAACACGTCATAAAATGTAGAGATTTTTATATCTTTCTTATAAGTATTGCTAATTTGACTAATTTCTTTAATTCATCCATGCTGGAGTGTGATTATCGCTCTATGCTATCCAAGAGGGAACTTGTGTCATTCTGTGCCAGCGAACAGTGGACTTGTGTTGTTTCATAAAGTATAATCCTATGTGTGTAGAGTGAGCACAAAATTACATTATATTCTTTTTAAGTTTTTAGTTTTCTACCACTGAATAGTTAGTAATTATTGAAAGTAATGGAAAGTGGTGTACAAGTGTATTGAAAATATTATTGACATTGAGTGCCTGTGAAAATACGGTCAGGTGAGTATTTTTGGACTTAACTTCACAGGTTTAGTCAAAGTGTGATATCAGATTAGTTTTTAGTTATTAATTAAAAGTGAAAGGAAATGATTACATAATTGTTTTTGGTTTTTTTGTTCTGTTTAGTTTTTTCTATTTTTCATCCTTATTAGATTCATAAATACTGTGCTGCCTTTTGGGTAGCCCTTTATTTTAGTAGTGTTGAGCATAAAAATTCCATCAAAGCTTAGCCTTCATATTTTGTTACAAAAACATAATGTAAAAAATTCATGTGTCAGGGGACTAGTTGCTTCACCAAGTTGGCAGTTTAATAGAACATTTACATACCAATAGACTTTCTGTGGCTGCAAGCCATTCACACTATGGGGAGTGTTAAAAAGCGATGTGTGTGACTGAGGCATTAAAATCCTGGCTCCAGCCAGCAGAGGCACTGCTGAGTATGCACTTAAACACTCACACACCTTCAGGTCCCCACTTGGCAAAAGTTAAAAAAAAATTACCAGAGGAGTTTAGACATGATTTTATCACGATTTAAAGCATAACCAAGAGGGGACTTAAAAAATGTCCCCTGTTGGCCGTCAAGTCCACTGTTAGTGACT